>OW240917.1:154603236-154615370 GCA_933207985.1 Pelobates cultripes | reverse complement strand
GATCCTAACCAGTGGAGGAAATCACTTTGTGTCTATAAGGAGACAGCTATGCTCTATAAGTCCAGAGCCAACTTTAATAGGCTCTAAAAATTGTGAGTGTTCTGAAATTCAAACCTTACTCACTAATTATTTATACAGATTACACTATGTTTTGTTTTATCTTTATAGAAACATAGAAACATAGAATGTGACGGCAGATAAGAACCATTCGGCCCATCTAGTCTGCCCAATTTTCTAAATACTTTCATTAGTCCCTAGTCTTATCTTATAGTTAGGATAGCCTTATGCCTATCCCACGCATGCTTAAACTCCTTTACTGTGTTAACCTCTACCACTTCAGCTGGAAGGCTATTCCATGCATCCACTACCCTCTCAGTAAAGTAATACTTCCTGATATTATTTTTAAACCTTTGTCCCTCTAATTTAAGACTATGTCCTCTTGTTGTGGTAGTTTTTCTTCTTTTAAATATAGTCTCCTCCTTTACTGTGTTGATTCCCTTTATATATTTAAATGTTTCTATCATATCCCCCCTGTCTCGTCTTTCCTCCAAGCTATACATGTTAAGATCCTTTAACCTTTCCTGGTAAGTTTTATCCCGCAATCCATGAACCAGTTTAGTAGCCCTTCTCTGAACCTCTCTAAGGTATCAATATCCTTCTGAAGATACGGTCTCCAGTACTGTGTACAATACTCCAAGTGAGGTCTCACCAGTGTTCTGTACAATGGCATGAGCACTTCCCTCTTTCTACTGCTAATACCTCTCCCTATACAACCAAGCATTCTGCTAGCATTTCCTGCTGCTCTATTACATTGTCTGCCTACCTTTAAGTCATCAGAAATAATCACCCCTAAATCCCTTTCCTCATATGTTGAGGTTAGGACTCTATCAAATATTCTGTACTCTGCCCTTGGGTTTTTACGTCCAAGATGCATTATCTTGCACTTATCCACATTAAATGTCAGTTGCCACAATTCTGACCATTTTTCTAGTTTACCTAAATCATTTGTCATTTGGCTTATCCCTCCTGGAACATCAACCCTGTTACATATCTTAGTATCATCAGCAAAAAGACATACCTTACCATCAAGACCTTCTGCAATATCACTAAAAAATATTAAAGAGAATGGGTCCAAGTACAGATCCCTGAGGTACCCCACTGGTGACAAGTCCAAGCTTCGAATATATTCCATTAACTACAACCCTCTGTTGCCTGTCACTCAGCCACTGCCTTACCCATTCAACAATATTTGAATTCAAACTTAAAGATTGCAGTTTATTGATAAGCCTTCTATGTGCAACAGTGTCAAAAGCCTTACTGAAATCTAGGTAAGCAATGTCTACTGCACCACCCTGATCTATAATTTTAGTTACCCAATCAAAAAAATCAATAAGATTAGTTTGGCATGATCTCCCTGAAGTAAACCCATGTTGTTTCTGATCTTGAAATCCATGTGTTTTTAGATGTTCATCAATCCTATCCTTTAACATGGTTTCCATCACTTTCCCCACTACTGAAGTAAGGCTTACTGGCCTATAGTTGCCCGACTCCTCCCTATTACCTTTCTTGTAAATGGGCACAACATTCGCTAACTTCCAATCTTCTGGGACTACTCCTGTTAACAATGATTGGTTAAATAAATCTGTTAATGGTTTTGCTAGTACACCACTAAGCTCTTTTAATAGCTTTGGGTGTATTCCATCAGGTCCCATTGACTTATTTGTCTTTACTTTTGACAGTTGAAATAGAACCTCTTCCTCTGTAAACTCACGTGTAATAAATGACTCATTTATCCTTTTTCTCAACTGAGGTCCCTTTCCTTCATTTTCTACTGTAAATACAGAACAAAAATATTCATTGAGGCAGTCAGCCTGACCTTTATCCTCTTCTACATACCTTCCTTCTTTTGTTTTTAATCTAACTAATCCTTGTTTTACTTTTCTTTTCTCATTTATGTATCTAAAAAATGTTTTATCCCCCTTTTTTACTGACTGTGCTATTTTCTCTTCTGTGTGTGATTTGGAAGCTCTTATAACTTGCTTAGCCTCTTTCTGCCTAATCTTATAGATCATTTTGTCTTCCTCACTCTGGGTTTTTTTATAATTCCTAAATGCTAACTTTTTGTTTTTAACTATTTTGGCCACATCTGCGGAGTACCACAGTGGTTTCTTGAATTTTTTGCTTTTACTGACAAGCCTAATGCAATTTTCTGTTGCCTTCAATAGTGCAACTTTTAAATAATCCCATTTCTCTTGGACTCCATTTAAATTGCTCCAGTCTGATAATGACTCCTCTACCCATATTCTAATTTTAGAAAAGTCTGTTTTTCTAAAGTCTAAAACTTTTGTTTTTGTGTGGTGTGACTCAGTCACTGTTCTTATATTAAACCACACTGACTGATGATCACTGGATCCTAAACTTTCACCTACAGTAATATCTGATACCAAATCTCCATTTGTTAACACTAAATCTAGTATGGCCTCTTTACGAGTTGGCTCCTCAACAACTTGTTTTAGAGACAATCCCAGTAGGAGTTTTTAGAATATAAAATTCGCAATAGCTAATTTTGTTTTCTTTTCCAATTTACATCAGGAAAGATTAAAGTCACCCAGATGATAACTTCCCTTCATTGTCATTTTAGCTATTTCCTCAACTAGTAGATTATCTAACTCTTTAATTTGTCCTGGGGGCCTATAAATCACACCTACACGAGTTACTGTGTGATTACCAAATTCTAACGTAACCCAAACGGACTCTATGTTTGCCTCACTAACTTTTTATTAGGCTAGATTTTATGCTATCCTTCACATACAAGGCCACCCCTCCCCCTTTCTTGCCTTCCCTATCTTTCCTATATAAAGAGTACCCTGGTATTGCTATGTCCCAGTCATTTTTCTCATTGTACCATGTCTCAGTAACAGCGACTAAATCTACACTATCAGTTGCCATTATTGCCACAAGTTCATGGATCGTATTCCCTAAACTGCAAGCATTTGTAGACATGACTCTAAGCTTATCATTTTTTAACACACTTGCTACATGCACCTTCTGTCCTTGTTTTGGGGGGCAATTGGATTGATGTTTTATCACCCTTTTGCCCCCTCCTAGTTTAAATACATCCTAGCAAAACCTCTGATCTGCTCACTGAGAACATTTGTTCCCTTTTGAGAAAGATGCAAACCATCTTTTTTGTACAGGTTATTTCCATTCCAAACAGAGCTACCATGAGAAATAAAGCCAAATCCTTGCTCCCGACACCATTCACCAAGCCACAAATTACAGTCCCTAATATGCATCTGCCTGTCGTTCTGAGTGTTATGCACAGTCAGAACTTCAGAGAATGACAGTGTGGAAGCAACCTGCCGTATATCATTGGCAAAAACACTAAAAACTTCCTTAACCTCTGAAACCTCATTGCAAGCCAAGTCATTTGTCCCTAGATGGACAAGTACATCCAATTCCCCTTCCTGCTTTGCTTGCTTAACAATATTACAAATACGTCTCCTGTCTCTGCGAGCAGTAGCTCCGAGAAGACACCTCACAAGACCACCATTGTCTATCTCCACACCTCTTATAATGGAATTACCCAACAACAACTGCTTTCTATTAGGCCTTACCATAGTCTCCAAGCCGGTCTCCACAACACCACTTTAATGTAAGAATAATTTGGTATAAGGTAAATTATTCTTCTTATTGTGTGTGCTTACCACCTTCTTTGGTGTAACTGTGTTTCCCATCTTTAAGTATATATAGTGACAATATACTTGGGTGAATTAGCAGCACTGCACTTTTTTTCCTGAACGCCGCCCATATCACGTTGTGAATTAATAATGGGGCTTTAGCTTCAATATATCATCATGTATTGCATAAACCTGCCACAATGCCAATATATGCTTATTACTGGGACCCTCTGCAGTGCAAGGTTAAATAGTGCCTTGGGATAACAGGGAAGGGTGAAGGAGTTGATCTGGACTAATACAAATATCTACATATGTAACAAAAAGGGCTGGACTCAAAATCAGGAGATGAAAAGGGGAGCTGTAAAGGCTGTGAAAAGTGAAGCCAACAGTACTTCCAGTGATGATAGGTGCATTTGGAATTGTGATTCTTAAGCTGTGTGCGTGGCTTCTAGGAACATCTAAGATACTATGCAGAACTATCAGACTGCCCCTGGTAGAGGAAACAAAAATGAGTTTAGACACAAAAAAATACCACTCAGAGAGATTGCAGATGAATATATATATTTTTAAAGACATTTATGCAGTGTAATATCTGATATTAGTGCATAAAACAAATGAAGAAATAGAGACAAAAAATAAGTAAACCATAAAACTGTTATGTTTAACAAACTATAACTTACATTTTTGCAGAGCCATCTTAGCAGCTGAACACACTAAACGCATTCTTTTTACAATGGAAATCACATTTTGCATCCCATCAATGCTGTATAAGTTTCTACATTCTTTTTTTCTAGCTATGCCTTTTTCCAGTTTATCCCATACAAGCTTGATGGAGTTTATACCTGAAGACTTTGTTGGCCATTCTGTGATTTGAAACCTACTGTCTGGTTCTAACATAGTCTGAAGTTATTATCTTTTTATAAGATAAACCCCTGATAAACCAGACTGCAGTTCACTAATTTACGCATGCCAACCTATTTTCACAAATTTTCCTAACTCCACCAAAACATTTTTTTTGATTCTAAAAGTGAAAACATCACAGATAGTTAAACGAAATTTCAGAAATACACTTAAATTCTTAATTGTTCCTATTAAGTGACTCACACACATTACTTTGCAGGAGTTATACTTATTCTTCCAAGTAGTTTTTGTTGTAAGTAGGCAGGTGGACAAATACCATTATAATGAAATGAACATGAAAACTAAACAAAGTACAGTTTAACAGGAAAGAACAGTATATAATTCATACCTTACCTAAAAATTGTGTCTGGATTTTTTTTCTCCCAGAGGCACATTACTGACCCCTCCTGTTACAATTGCAAATAGCTGAAATCTGTGTAACAAGCATGGAATGTGGTAATGTGTTTTAATCATTCTTGAGTCCTTGGTTTATAATTTTTGCTTTCTTTAATATATGTAATTTACTATAAACAATCAAATAAATCAATATATATTTTTCTTTAGATCAGCCCATGGAATTTCCAAACATAAAAATGTGTAAATTTAAAAAAATCTGATTATTTGCCGAGTTGTAGTTTGGATATGGCAATACATTCTAGCAGGCTTTGATTATACCTATACATACATACACATATATATAGGCTTATGCAATGTATGATCATATAATGTAACTAAACCCCCATTATTTTTGCCTAGATTAGGTGTTTTTAAAAAAACAAAATCTTTCAACATTGAAGTTGCTGTTTAGTGGATAGGTGAGTGCGCTGGATCTTGTGTATTGTATTATTTGGCCCCCAGCAGCACCCCCATTTATGCATGTTCAGGTGAGTGCAGCCAATCCTCTCTTGTTTTATATATATATATTTGGGAGTCTAGCCAACTCCTTGGTTTTGCATCCCTCCCTGTCACAGGTGCCTCATCCCAGGGCCCTATTTAGCCTTGTACAGCAGAGAGCCCCAGATGGAATTTTTTTTTCCCAAGTAGGTTAATCTCATAAGAGCAGACATTAGGCTGTCAGTGTAGGACCTGCCAAAGATGGGGTACATTGACGTTGTGGCAGGCTTATGCAATGTATGATCATATAATGTAACTAAACCCCATTATTTTTGCCTAGATTAGGTGTTTTTAAAAAAACAAATAAAATCTTTCAACATTGAAGTTGCTGTTTAGTGGATAGGTGAGTGCGCTGGATCTTGTGTATTATATATATATATATATATATATATATATATATATATATATATATATATATATACACACATACACATATCTCAGCATTAAAGAAAATATTTCTGCAATGCTGCTAAATGGAAATTAGGTCATGTAAGAGAAGGAAAATATTTGTGCAAAAATACCCCCAAAATTTGAAGAAATGTATTTTATTAAATGTAATCTTCTTTTTAAGAACCATTTAGAAAAAAAATACTAATAACATATAAAATAGGTATAGTAAAATATTTAATTAAATTTACTACTATAGTAGTAAGTACTATAAATGTTCTACAGTGGTTCAATCTTAAATTGTTTCTAAGGAAAAACCTGTTGTACTTGTGAGACATCGCTGATTACAAATATGTGCATTTTTTTGCAGTAAAACCTAACCGTATTATGACATTCACAGCTAAAATGTCAGATGGAAATAATTTTTATTTTTTTTAAACTTATTTTCTCACATTTTTTTTAAATTTTATTCATAATAAATTATGTTCCATATATGAATAGTTAATGATAAATTAAAGCCCTGTTTCTCCTGAACAAAATGAAATATAATAAGTGTGGGTGCACTTAATGTGACAGCGGTGAATTACGGTTGAACAGAAATATAGCGCAAATTCCAGTTTTTGTTTACATTTTGTTTTGATCAGAATGTGCACTATTGACTCCGTCCTGAAGGGGTTAAACATTACCATGCTTCATTTTGGAAAAACAGGTTTCCTTCTCTCCTGGGAGAGGCACTCAGACAGGTTCAGTAACACCTGCAATCTATCTGAAGTGGTAAAATGTGTTAAATTGCTTATCCTGCAACACCTGTGGGAGAGGGAATCTAATACAGAGCCAAAAGCAGTATGTTTCTTTATCTACTTCATTTAAAAAACTGAAATAGAAAATCCACAGTAGGCAATAATTACTTACCCAGTACAACAGTGCATTTGTATTTGCTAGAATTGGGCAGTGCTACATTTCAGCGCAAAACAGACCTTACATCATTTGTATATATTAAGTATAAATTGGGGTTATATGTTAATATCAACCTGCATACAGATTATATGAATCACATACATTGTGGATGTTTCTAACAGCACCTTATACACAGATATATCAGTTACATATACTGAGTCTGTTTAAACAGTAATCATACATAACCTACCTCTGCTATATACAGTGACACTATGCCTGTACACAGATTAAGATTATATGAGTGAGATAAATTGAGGCTGTGTTTTAACAGAACTTCATGCACATAATATATGACTCACAACCCACACATAGAACCAGTATTAGATTGGACTCATATAGCAGATGTACTTATATCATTCACATATATTGTGCTTCCACTAATACATCAATCATATAGAGAACAGATACACTGAAGCAATGTCTCCACACCATCTTACCTATAGAGCATGTAGAGGACATATACTGAGGCTGTGTTTTCACAGTGACTCAGAGCATATAAAGAACACACACTCAGGCAGGATCTCCAGATCAACTCATACATAGACAATGTAGTGGATACGTATACTGAGGCTGTGTCCTCATAGTAACTCATATACAGAGCATCTAGTGGATACATATACTGAGGCAGAGTCCTCGTTGTAACTCATACATAGAGCATATAGTGGATACATATACTGAGGCAGAGTCTCCAGATCAACTCATACATAGACAATAAAGTGGATATATATACTGAGGCTGTGTCCTCATTGTAACTCATACACAGAGCATCTAGTGGATACATATACTGAGGCAGTGTCCTCATAGTAACTCATACATAGAGCCTATAGTGAATACATATACTGAGGCTGTTTCCTCATTGTAACTCATACATACAGCATATAGTGGGTACATATACTGAGGCTGTGTCCTCACAGTAACTCATACATAGAGCATATAGAGGATACTTATAGTGAGGCGGTGTCCTCACAGTAACTCATACATATAGCCTATAGTCGGTACATATACTGAGGCTGTGTTCTCATAGTAACTCATACATAGAGCCTATATTGGATACATATACTGAGGCTGTGTCCTCATAGTAACTCCTATAGAGAGCATATAGAGAATACGTATACTGAGGCGATGTCCTCACAGTAACTCTTACATAAAGTATATAGTGGATAAATATTTACCAAGGTCGTGTCCTCATAGTAACTTATACCAAGATCATATAGTAGGTACATATATGGAGGCTGTGTCCTCATAGTAACTCATACATAGAGCATATAGTGGACACACACTGAAACGTCATACCAATTCATATATTAGAGCATATAGTGGAAACATACCGATGCTGTACCACCACCAGTTCAGGTACAGATACTGAGGCCCAGTGGTCTCCTGTGCAGTATATTCTTCCACTGTCTGCAAAGCCTGCTTATTTGTGATAATGCACAGATAACAGCAATCACTGCCACATACCTTTATAGAAACAAGTGTGTGTGTGGACTTAGTTAGGTTTTTAAAACCTGTCATATACATGTGTGTACTTCAATCAGACATCCAAGAAAGTTCTCTTACCTTGGATATTTTTCTCTCTTCAGGCTGTGGAATTCCAGCAGACTTTATACAGCTAGGATATCCATTATTAGCACTCTTTTTCACAATGCCTCCTTGCATTATCAGCACTTGTTTTGCACAATGCCTCCTTGCATTATCAGCACTCTTTGCATTATCAGCACTACTTTGCCCAATCCATACTTGTATTATCAGCTTTCTCTTGCACCAAACATCCTTCTTAACTTACCTAAATGCTCACCACACAAATCTCATAAATTTGAGCTATTTGTTAGAAGGAAGCCTAAAAATCAGCAGATGGGAGGGACTGAAAGAACAGAGACCCAGGTGCCTATACTAGTTTTAATCTAAATTACTAATGCACTTACCTGAACCGTTGCAGGCCTTGTTTCAGCGGCAAAATGGGGATTTGAACAATTGACAGCCTGAACTGTTTAAACTATAGGCTTCCATCTGTACCCCATATGCCGTTCATCATCAGCATACAAGGTGGAATACATAGAATAGGTATTCCCCGGTAGTCACAACTCTGTTGTGCCTCATGTATGCAGTGTACCGCTGTCATGCCCTCAGGGAGAGAGATAGGTCAGACTCCTGATTGCTGAAGGAGGTACCCAGGCTGGCAACTCTTACACATGTGCTGTTTGGGTCTTTCAGGGATAAAGGCTTAGACTCGGCTTGGCCTCATGTATGCAGTGGACCGCTGTCATCACTTCCTAGAGAAATAGGACAGACCCCTGTTTGCTGAAGTAGGTACCTAGGCTGGCAACTCTTACCGATATGCTGTTTGCTGGGTCTTCAGGGGTAAGAGGCTGAACCCTGGCCTGGCGTCATTTAGGCAGTTTATCACAAACATTCCCTAAGGGGATACCCAAGCTGGCCTGTTGCTGGGTCTTCAGGGATAAGAGGCTAAACACTGGCATGCAGTGGACCATTTTCATCCCCAGAGGGAGAGGTTGGGTCCGACCCCCGGTCACTAAAGGGGGTAGCCAGACTAGCTACTTCATCTTAGTGCATTTTGCTGGGTCTTCATGGCTTAGAGGCTGAACCCCAGCAGGGCCTAAAAAATATTGCCTGGTGAGCATAAAAGAAAACAATCTAGGCCTGCATAAGCAGACTCCTTCCAAACTGCTGTGAAGGACAGGAAAAAAGACTGCCTGATGGGAAGGGGGAGTATCTATTTATACCAGTTTCAGAGTTCTATTTCCTGTCCTTTTTTGTGCTGTGAGGGGAGGAGCTAACCCATGAGTAAATGCTGCTATGAATAATGGTCAGGAAATATATATATATATATATATATATATATATATATATATATATATATTGTTGTAGATGCACCTTGTATTTGCATGTAAAGTGAATGTATGTTTCTGTGTATATTCACTGTAAGTGGATATATGTATGTCTTTGTGTGAGGTGTTAGGATATTAGGATTCAAAATATATTTGATTGTATGCGCATGTAAAGTGAATGTATGTTTCTGTGTATATTTACTGTAGGTGAATATATGTATGCCTTTGTATGTCGTGTTAGGATATGAGGATTCAGAGTATCTATGAACGGACACTATAGGCACCCAGACCACTTCCGCTCATTGAAGTGGTCTAGGTACAGTGTCCCATGTCCCTTAACCCTGTAAAGGAGGGGGGCACATTAGGAAGCTATAGTGCTAGGAAAAAAAAAAAAATTCCTGGCACTATAGTTTCCCTTTAAGTAGATAAAAACTGTGGGGTGGGGGTGCTGTAGTGGGTGCAGGGGACATGGGGCTGCCGTGGGGGCAGGTGAATAAAGGCTGAAGTGGGTGCTGGGGCATAGAAACTGTAGTGGTTATAGGGGCTGTAGTGGGGGCAGAGGCTGTATTGGGTATAGAGGCTATAGTGGGGGTAAGGGGAAATAGGGACTATAGAGGGGGCAGGGGGTAATAGAAGCTATAGTGGGGACAAGGGGTAATAGAAGCTACAGTGGGTGCAGGGGAGTGATAGGGATTGTGGTAGTTGCAGGGAAAGGCATAGGGACTGTGGTTATTTCAGGGGGATAGGGGCTGTAGTAGGTGCAGACAGCAATAAAGGCAGTAGTGGGTGAAGGGAAAAAGGGCAGTAGTGGGCATGGGAGCTTTCATGGATATAGGGTTGTAGTGGATGCAGGTGTTTAGGGGCTGTAGAAGGCTTTTGTGGTTGCAGCGGGTATAGGGGCTGTAGTTGGTATATCAGCTGTAGTGGGTGTAGAGGCTGCAGGGGTTCTAGTGGTTTTATGGGGTATAGGGCTGTAGTGGGTGCATGGTATATTGAGACTGTAGTGGGTATAGGGGCTATAGGAGGTGTAGTGGGGTATTGTACAGCGCTACGGAATCTGATGTTGCTATATAAATAATATAATAATAATAATAAGGGCTGTAAGGAATATATAGGCATGCGGTTTGTGCATGCGGTAAAGGGGCTGTAGTGAGTATAGGGTCTGCATGGGGAACAGGGTCTGTAGAGTTTGCAGGGGTAATAAAAACTGTAGTGGTTATAGCAGCTGCTGGGGTTGTAGGGACTGTAGTGGATATAAGGACTGTGGTGGGTGTAGGGGCTGTAGTGGGTAGAAGTTAAAGGGGTTGCTGGGGGTAGAGGAGAACTGGGGGTAGAGGGGCAGCAGGGAGTAGGCGGCAGAAGGGAGTAGGGGGGCAGAAGGGAAGCAGGGCAAAAGGGGTCAGCAGGGCAGTAAAGGAGCCGCATGGTGTAGGAGAGCAGCAGGGGGTTTGCTGGGGCAAGGGTGCTGCTTTAAGTTTCCTACTGCAGGTAGATCCAGGTTTTTTGTTTCTCCTCAGTGCTGTGGGGTTAATTCTCCTGCAGCATGGATTCTATTAAAAAAAGAACTGAAATGAAAAGGTAATGCCTTCGGCATTTGCCCTTTCATTTCGTAAAAAATTCGCATAGGACTTTCATTTATGTTATAGAAAACGAATACGAAAAAGTCCGAAAATTTGGACAAAATCATATTTCTGGGAGTTGTAGTTTAACTTTCTAAAGTAAAAGAGTTACAACAGAACAAACACTCAAACACACATGATGTCTGGATCACTGAAGCTCTGGTTGCCTATTTACAGTTATTCCACATTTACTCTTATAGCACCCACATCCACCTAGCAGAAAGACTCAACAACCTGGAATGAATATCAACTTGACATCATCAAAAACTTTCCAGACATTTTGATTGCAGCTGCTAAGAGAGACAGACCACAGTTGATAGTTTTATCTATCTTTGTTTTATGCCCACTGTGCCTACATAAGAGTAGAAGCCTGGGTCATTGATTCTAGTGTCAGAATAGACTTGCTACTGTAATGTGAAACAAATCTGAAAATAGGTAACCATTATACAGATATTCCAAGTTATTTTATTTTATTTTTTTGTTAACAGTTTGCAGTTACTGCACTTTTGTGTAGTGTGGTGTTCAGTAACAAAGAAGTCAAAGGTCCTCTTGCCTACCCTGGATCATTGCTTCTAGTGTGAGACTAGACTTAGCAGCTGTATCTAGCTAGGTTGCTAGTTCTCCAGGAGCATTTGAACATTTTTTTTTTTTAAGAGATAGGAGATTACCAAAATGTCATTGGTCCTAGTGTGAGACTAGGTTACCATTATTAAAGGACCACTATAGTGCCAGGAAAACATACTAGTTTTCCTGGCACTATAGTGCCCTGAGGGTGCCCCCACCCTCAGGGACCCCCTCCCGCCCGGCTCTGGAAGGGGGAAAGGGGTAAAAACTTACCTTTTTCCAGC
>OW240917.1:154524859-154603136 GCA_933207985.1 Pelobates cultripes | reverse complement strand
AGTGGGGGTAAGGGGAAATAGGGACTATAGAGGGGGCAGGGGGTAATAGAAGCTATAGTGGGGACAAGGGGTAATAGAAGCTACAGTGGGTGCAGGGGAGTGATAGGGATTGTGGTAGTTGCAGGGAAAGGCATAGGGACAGTGGTTATTTCAGGGGGATAGGGGCTGTAGTAGGTGCAGACAGCAATAAAGGCAGTAGTGGGTGCAGGGAAAAAGGGCAGTAGTGGGCATGGGAGCTTTCATGGATATAGGGTTGTAGTGGATGCAGGTGTTTTGGGGCTGTAGAAGGCTTTTGTGGTTGCAGCGGGTATAGGGGCTGTAGTTGGTTTATCAGCTGTAGTGGGTGTAGAGGCTGCAGGGGTTCTAGTGGTTTTATGGGGTATAGGGCTGTAGTGGGTGCATGGTATATTGAGACTGTAGTGGGTATAGGGGCTATAGGAGGTGTAGTGGGGTATTGTACAGCGCTACGGAATCTGATGTTGCTATATAAATAATATAATAATAATAATAATAAGGGCTGTAAGGAATATATAGGCATGCGGTTTGTGCATGCGGTAAAGGGGCTGTAGTGAGTATAGGGTCTGCATGGGGAACAGGGTCTGTAGAGTTTGCAGGGGTAATAAAAACTGTAGTGGTTATAGCAGCTGCTGGGGTTGTAGGGACTGTAGTGGATATAAGGACTGTGGTGGGTGTAGGGGCTGTAGTGGGTAGAAGTTAAAGGGGTTGCTGGGGGTAGAGGAGAACTGGGGGTAGAGGGGCAGCAGGGAGTAGGCGGCAGAAGGGAGTAGGGGGGCAGAAGGGAAGCAGGGCAAAAGGGGTCAGCAGGGCAGTAAATGAGCAGCATGGTGTAGGAGAGCAGCAGGGGGTTTGCTGGGGCAAGGGTGCTGCTTTAAGTTTCCTACTGCAGGTAGATCCAGGTTTTGTTTCTCCTCAGTGCTGTGGGGTTAATTCTCCTGCAGCATGGATTCTATTAAAAAAAGAACTGAAATGAAAAGGTAATGCCTTCGGCATTTGCCCTTTCATTTCGTAAAAAATTCGCATAGGACTTTCATTTATGTTATAGAAAACGAATACGAAAAAGTCCGAAAATTTGGACAAAATCATATTTCTGGGAGTTGTAGTTTAACTTTCTAAAGTAAAAGAGTTACAACAGAACAAACACTCAAACACACATGATGTCTGGATCACTGAAGCTCTGGTTGCCTATTTACAGTTATTCCACATTTACTCTTATAGCACCCACATCCACCTAGCAGAAAGACTCAACAACCTGGAATGAATATCAACTTGACATCATCAAAAACTTTCCAGACATTTTGATTGCAGCTGCTAAGAGAGACAGACCACAGTTGATAGTTTTATCTATCTTTGTTTTATGCCCACTGTGCCTACATAAGAGTAGAAGCCTGGGTCATTGATTCTAGTGTCAGAATAGACTTGCTACTGTAATGTGAAACAAATCTGAAAATAGGTAACCATTATACAGATATTCCAAGTTATTTTATTTAATTTTTTTGTTAACAGTTTGCAGTTACTGCACTTTTGTGTAGTGTGGTGTTCAGTAACAAAGAAGTCAAAGGTCCTCTTGCCTACCCTGGATCATTGCTTCTAGTGTGAGACTAGACTTAGCAGCTGTATCTAGCTAGGTTGCTAGTTCTCCAGGAGCATTTGAACATTTTTTTTTTTTAAGAGATAGGAGATTACCAAAATGTCATTGATCCTAGTGTGAGACTAGGTTACCATTATTAAGTTATTAAAAGGTTTTTTGTTTTTTCTTGTTAACGGTAAGAAAAAAAAATCTTCTCTTGGAAAGTGTTGTGTTCAGTAACAAATAAAAAAATCCTCTTGCCTAGCCTGGTTTGATGATTCTGGTTTGAGACTAGGCTTAGCTTGCTGCTGTATCTAGCTATTAGCTTGGAATAACTTTGAGTGTGAGATATATTTCCATTTTGTTATAGATGCTAGGTTGCCAATGCCCCTTTGTAAAAAATAAATGTTTTTGTTAACTCTTGAGATAGAATTTTTTTTTCTGAGGAAGAATCTCTAACAGCCATCTGAGGAGTGGACAGTGACGTTATCACTAGACTGTAATGTAAACACTGCATTTTCTCTGAAAAGACAGTGTTTACAGCAAAAAGCCTGAAGGTAATGGTTCTACTCACCAGAACAAATTCAATAAGCTGTAGTTGTTCTGGTGACTATAGTGTCCATTTAAGCTGACAGGGCAAGGTTTTATCACCACACTGAAAGTCGGTCACTGACGCTGCAGTCTGGACGTATGAAAAAGCTTTGTTCTTGTCTGGGTGGAAGGGTAGAAAATTGGGCAGACTAGATGGGTCGAATGGTTCTTATCTGCTGTAACATTCTATGTTTCTATGTTTGTATGTTGAGTGGGTGGTCAATTACCCACTTTTTCCTTTTATTTTTGGATAAATCCCCTATTTTAAACTTGAAATGAATATTGCTCCATATTTCTCATTAATACAAAATAACAAAATAAAAGATTACAATTAATCATTATAAAACAATGCTCTCTCACTTTTAAAATCTACATATGTAATAATCTAATTCTGACAACTCAAAAAAAAAAATAATAAAAAAAAATATATATATATATATATATATATATATCTTAGGTGAACACCAACAATGTATATATTAAACCCATGTTCTAGGAATTTTCACTGCATACATGGACGAGAATCCACTTGAGTGCACCTACATGTATATATAGTATTAAAAGCTTTCCAGATTTGCAAATATATGTAATAGAATTTTAGAATATTTAAAAGAAATTAAACACAATATAAAAACAAACAAACTGATCTATATTATAAATTATTTGATGTCATTAAAAAGTACAATTAAAATATTTTGGATAGCACTTCATTACAAAATAAAGCTTCTTTAAATAAACATGATGTAAAAGTTTTACGGGAAGTTCATCAGTTAAACAATTTCTAAAGAACATGGGGGATTTGTTTGTAATAATTTTCACAGAGGAATGTTACTCAAATGTACAGTATAAGCAAACACCTTGCTATGTATTACTGTCTACCAATAGACTAAACAGCTGTGAAGCAAAACTACATCCCGTAAAAAAACTCGAGAATGATTTGGACAAATTGACCCCCTTTTCTGCTTTCACATTAAGTAAATCAAGATTATAAATCTCTCTTGATTTACAAAAAGAAATAATACAGACTGGACCAATCAGTCAGACTCATGTATGAAATTCAGTTGCTTTATGGTGTCTCAGAATAAATACAGCTGGTTTGATTTATTCTCATTAAAATGCATGGATTAACTCTTTGAGTAACGTCAGGGTATTTACAGAATTTTTTTAAGAGACCTGAACTCATTTCTGTTCAAAAATGATTGTTCATTTAAGTATGCTGCACTTTAACCACATGTATCTATATTATGTATCTAGTAGGTTTCTGCATTTGGTTTCAAACAAATCGTGATTCTTTCAAACTTTGAGCAATTCGACTATCTACATAAAGTATTTTTTTTCCATGAATAGTTTTTATGGAGGTTTTACAGAAGGCACAAAAAGGTAGCAGGTTCCACAGACAAGATTATGATTATTACATGGTGTCACATAAAGTATGGTTTTAATATGAAACGTGTAGACTTATATTGTCCCAGGATAGTATCTACTTTGAGATGGCAATGGTATTTTGGATACATGAATATTTGTATTTTTTAATTTTAAAGTCGATATGGGGGTGCATAAAACCATTAGATTTTTTAACATACGACTGTCGGCCCATCTGATAATGTCTTCAAAGCAAGCCAAAGTGCTTTATGTGTATGGAGTATGTCTTTAAAATATATTGTATATAGTGTTACATACTATAATAACAGCTCCTGAGTTTATTTGAGAAAATATAAATAAACAAACAGAGGCATATTGTAATTAAAACAATAAGTGAAGTCTTGAAGTTGACAAAAACTCATTTAATGAATTTCAATAATTTCAAATTTGCAAATGAATGCTTTGTGAAATTGTTACTCGGAAATTGACAGTTCCTCATTCCTGCTCACATAAAATTCTGTTGAACCTTTAGGGTGAGCAGTGCAGTAGAGGTAAATCTAAACACATTATCTATAGCACTTCATTGCATTACACTTCATTACAGGACTTCATTGTACAAGGTACATTGTCTCATGATGCTCTCATTGAATACATGTGTGCTCGGTCATCCCAACCAATTAATCATACTTGTGAAACACTTGTGCATTTGACACCACGTAGGTTGAGTTAATTTGAACTGCATGCTTTCCTTGCACCAGGACAGCAACACATACACAGTAAAGGAAAAAAATAAAAAATTAAAGAAAATAGCATAAACCACACTACCTGTTAACTAGCTTCTCTGTTGTATGAAAAAAATCAACAGTTCAATTTTTAAATGAAATATCATACTAGAGTGAGAGAGGATACCGCAAGGTGAAATCCAGCAAAGTATGTCATTTGCTTTATACAGAAACTGACTAGGAAGGAATTAGTAAAATAACTTAATGCAGTCGTTAACAATAATTGAAATGCATAATAAATAATGGATGAACAGGCAAATAAATCAGGAAAACAAATGTCACCCCAGAAATAGAGTTTCTAAGTATACAAAAGTCAACACAACACCTGAACTATAGATAACTCTATATAAAATTCTTTATAGGTAGCTCAAATTAAGGGAAGAATGTACAGAAGGATCAGCGCTTAAAAACTTAAATAAAGTCAGCACACCTAAAGGATAGGGCTCCCTCACAGGCCCTATAGGTTTATAGGTATACGAAAGTAGAAAAAGGTGGCGCCACAGAGATAATATGTACAATTAAATATAGGCAAGTAGTAATATAGAAATAAACAATGATATAAAATTCAGAGAGAGAACAATAAAAAAAAAAAAAAAAAATATATATATATATATATATATATATATATATAAAAGAACAGTCCAAAAAGAGTCCAGTAAAACCTTGGGATGAGAGAAGAATCACAGTTGTATCTGAGGTAGAAACATCTATGGAGTAGTGGGATCAAGGGGTTTGTGGGATCCGTATGACAGAGAAAAGAAAATCTAATAGTGCAACAAAACCCAAATAAGTAGCAGCCAATACAAAAAGGTATATATGGTACTACTCACATTTTTGATAATAAACAACAAAAGGGACTAGTAAGACTAGACTTCAAGATGCCTCAAATTTAGACTGGCATTAAAGGCTATCCTAATCACTCAGCTTCAAAACACTTCATCCAACATGACAAAACCCCAAAATATCTTAAATGCATTGGCATCCAAAAATTCCATGGAGGGGTGGTGATTTTAGAAAATTTCTTGGAAAAAACTAAATGTCCTGGTTATTCCTTTAAAGAAAACCTTGCCCCTGAAGTACTAAATGCTAATTTTGATCTTTTTAATTTTCTGTAATTTTCTGTGTTCTTCATATCCATTTTTATTTATTTATTTATTTTTCCATTACTTCTATTATTTGTTATACTTTCATCATTTTTTCTTGCAATTTACTGTGACCATTTATATTTATTTTAATTTTTTTTATATTTTTACATCTTATATTATCATGTTTTAAAATGTATGCTACAAAACCCTGGTATTAGTAACCATATTTGCATTTGCTTTTTGTCACATATCTGTTTTATTAATTCATTTATATATATGTTTTGTGGTTTATTCCTTATGTACTTTGTTGCTTTACTCAACTAGTTTACTAGTCCCTTTTGTTGTTTATTATTCTTATCAGTTGTTATTTATTATATTCTCTCCCCATCACTAACTCTTTTTCTATTAGATTTATCTTGTTTCTCCTTCTCCCTTTCCCCTCCCAATATGGCTGCTCCCCTCCTTTCACTCTTTTTTTTTTTTTATTGCCATCCTTTATATGGACCACACCAGTTTTATTACTACTTGCTTATATTTAATTGTACATATCTCTGTGGCGCCACCTTTTTCTACTTTCTTATACTAATATACCTATAGGGCCTGTGAGGGAGCCCTATTCTTCAGGTGTGCTGCCTTTATTTAAGTTTTTTAGCGCTGCTCCTTCTGTACACTTTTCACTTATTTCTATATTACTACTTGCTTATATTTAATTGTACATATTATCTCTGTGGCACCACCTTTTCCTTATAGGTAGCTCAAATGTATCATGTACACCCTATACCATGCTGGAGTTATGCTAGCTTGGTTGGCTCAATGCACTCTCTTTTAGACTTGGAGATTCGTTTTTAGCTGCCATTTGTTAGAATTCAAGACGATCTGGTCATGGACTTAAATTCTGAATTAAGAATCACCATGTGCCCTGGAACAAATGAGACACACAAGCCCGAACATGATTGTTTCAATTCAGAGTGCTGTTCCTGCAATATAAAAGGGGGATGAAATTAAGAAGATAACTGTTTAGTGTGCCATGACGGACTAGAGATCTGCCCAAGGACAAGGACAGGCAGTCTCCTAGTGCACATTACAACATAGAATGCTGCACAGTCGTACCACTCCAAATAGCCACTCACCTGTCCAGTAGATGCTTTATATTACAGGATACCATAGTCCTAATGCCTAACAAACAATAGGAAAAACAAGCAAACTGAAAACGGAATGTGAGTATACGGTTTATTTAGGCCAAAAGAACCTCTGCATAATTAAAACTTTGTATTTAAGGTGTTTTGTTAACTTAAATAAATAGTATCCTCACATTCAGCACCAGTTTAGTGCTGCCAGTTTTTTTTTTTTTAACTGTTTTGTCCTAATACCCAGTTTTCCAGGGTTGGGTCCATTAGTCCACTCTTGAACATTTAATTGGTTTTCTTTCGAGAGTCATGTCAAAGCAGCAGGTTAACAAAATCACACGTCTGATTTCTCTGCTGATTCTTGTAGGGGCAGTTTCATTTTTAATGATAGAAGGGGAGCCCTTTAAGCAACTTATAAGGCACTTGCTACACAATTTGTACTTCCTTTTTGATTTACTTTCTGCAGGAACATAGTCACATCACTGAACCATTTCTGCGTGCTACTACTGAAGGAACAGTTGGTTAAGGCTGTAAGTCAGTCAACGAGCTTTACCACAGATTTATGGACTGCTCCTAGTGGACAAAATGCCTTCCCCTACTTGCTGGAACACAGTTCCTGGGCATGGAGGTGGTAGTGCAGAAGATCTAACCTTGGAAGCATGTAAGACTCACAGTGGATCTGTAGGGCAGAAGGGCTTTCAATATCTGAATTGCTGAACTTCAGGGGTCTCAACATGCTGAAGTGATAGACAAAAAGCACACTTCAGCAAACATGTGGAAGATTATCAGACATATAGTGTTAACTTGGTTTTGAAAATCAGGCAGGCTCCAAATGGTCAAGCTCTGTAACAATGTTCCTTTGTAGATCCCATGAATGGTGTGATCCTAAGATTCTCAGTGTCATCCTTGGATTCAGGAGAAAGCAACAACCAGATCCAGCAGCCTGACTTTCTAGAGGGACTCAGGGACAGAAACATTTGTAGCTGTATGCCGGTTGAGGGAGATGTGCACATTGTACCTATTATGTTGGTATTGCCTACTACTGCCAGCAATAAGTACAGCAACATAACGCAAAGACAGCAGACTCTGACTCTGTTGGCCGTTTGGGAGGTAGAAGGTGAGTCAGCAAGCGGCTTAATGGAGACTAATAATACCTCTGAAATGGTCAGAGCTTACCTCTGAATGTCCTTTGCCTCCTAGTGAGGAGCCTCTGAGTTACTGGGATGAAGAGAGTGTATGGTCTGCTCTGTGTCTGATTGTCCAGCAGTTATGTCCATTGACCACTGTCCAAAGTGAGTGAGTATTTTCTCTTACATGAAACATTCTGCACCCCAACACTCACAAATGTCCCTGCAACTGATAGAGCAAATATCATTCCTCAAGTTCAATCTCCCTAGCTTGCGTTACCCTGTTATTCACTGTGATACTTCAGGCGTCATCATCTGAAAAAGGAAAAATAATAAAATCAACCATTCTAAAAAGTACTCTCACTTCCTATTTTTTTAATCCAAATATATATTATAATCGTATTTTGATAACATTGCAAAATTGCCTAGGATTGCATAGCCACATGGTCAGACAATATTATAGCTGTTTTTGCATGTCAGCATAGTCATAGGCGCCTTTTATCCTGCCATTTTGGCTGCCCAAATTGCTTTCCTGAATAAATTTTGGTACCAAAAATCTGCCATGCATAAGTGGATTGGCAAAACTGTATTTTGTCACTGAGTAAAAGTATTTTAAATATAATGGATGATAATAATAGCCCCTATTAGGTATATTTTTGGATACGTTTTTCAAATGATTTAGCATTTTTGGTTAAACTTTTAAACATATTGAATATTTTGAAAAATGTTTAATATTATAATATTTTGTATATGTTGATACATGTTTTATATATTATATGTTTTTTTATATTTTAATAATTTAAAAACAAGTTTTTAAAGTTCATCTCAAAATTTTAAATCATTTGAAAAGCTTATCCAAAAAGATTCAATTGGGCCAATATTATAAATTACAAAGCTAGAACAAAGTGATAAAACAATGCACCCAGCATGCCAAAGGTGTCTAAAGAAAACCAAATTGGAATTTTATGATTTGTAATTGCAACAAAATATTCATCTTCAGAAACTGCAAAAAGTAGAAGGGCTGCATGGACACAAGTCAACAAGCAAATCAATCATCAGGCAGAAATGGAAAAAGGATACACATACTAGTCTCAAAACCCTGCAATCTACAAGAATATATATATATATATATATATATATATATATCTGTATCAAAATAAACCTATAATTTATATATATATATATATATATATATATATATATATATATTATTTAAATTCTACGTAATTTAAGTAATATTCTCACATAATTAAGTGATTTTACTCATTACAATATAAGGATCTGCCTGACAACCCAGGCAGAAAGTCCAAGATTTTAATTTGCAAGCCCTATATTTAACTTTTCAAAACACTATAAAACCTGTACATGAGGGATACTGTTTTACTCATCAGACTTCACTGAACACACATATATAAGTGTTTTAAAACAGTAAAATGTATCACAATGATAATATCATCAGTCAAAGTGCAGTTTTTGTGTAAAAAATGCAAAAAACAAATATGAAGGCTAACTTTGGCTATTAAAAAAGTGTCTACTAAAAAAGAAAGGATATACCCCATTTTGAGTACCCTGGGTTGTCTAATTTTTTTAAATGGTATGCCTTAATGGGGGTAATTCTTAATCATGGGCTGACATTCGGTCTCAAAGGCAACGTAACCAATCTGGTAATTTTCAGTTAGCAAAAACAAAAATGGGCAAGTCTTATATTTGACCCTGTAGCTTTCCAAAACACCATAAAACCTGGACATGGGGGTACTGTTGTACTTGTGAGACATTAATGAAGACAAAGATGTGTATTTTATTGCAGTAATAGCTAATAGTATTACAAAATCCACAGTTAAAAGGCCACACAGAACTAAGAAAATAAAATTTCTTAATTTCTCACACTTTTTCAGTTTTTATTCCTATAAAATTATGTTTCATAGCTAAATATTTGATGTGAAATGAAAGCCCTGTTTCTCCTAAACAAAATGATATATAATAAATATGGGTGCACTTAATATGAAAGGTGAATTACGGTTGAACAGACATATAGCGCAAATTAAAGGTTTTGCTTACATTTTGTTTTGATCACAATGTGTACAATTGCCTTTGTCCTTAAGGGATTAAATATAAAAAAAAAAGAAAAACATGTGTACACAAATAATTTAAATACTTAAAAAATAATCCAATTTTTTATTTGTGGATATTATAATATTCCATATTATCGGACACAGGTTCAAGTGCAAGTACATTCATCTATGCGATGAAAGGAGAACACAAAAAAATAATAGGGATAAACAACAACACAAACGGGTCAAGGTATAAATAGCAAATTAAGATTTTACATTTAAAAGGCAAAATAAATATATGTTTAATATTTTCAGGATCAATTTGTGAAGGTAATAATGTAACCTTTCTCTTTTAGCTTGATTATATTTGGGTGAGTTTCCTATTTATCTATATTTATTTATTTATAGACTGTAAACATTTTCCCAATGCTGAATATAAAATCCATTTTCTTTGTTACCTGTAGTTATCAAGGAAATTTTCAGTTTGGAAACACTCACTTTAAAAGATATCACACTATTTTGTATCTAATTTTTACAGATTTAAGCTGTATGCACTAATGTTGGCATAATTTCTAATGCCTAATGTTTTGTTGATATATGGAAGATGTCCATGTAGATTTATGTATAAACAAAATAGTTTAATTGTTTAACAAAACTATATATTTGCCTGTTACCATTTTAGATAAAAGAACAAGAGTGAAATAGACATTGCTTAACTAAAAATATCCTTTTTTCCCCCACCTGTGGAGTTTAATACCTTGGGGGGGGGGGGTTAAGAAAATAGCCCAAGCTGAAGAAAACAATTCCAAATTTTTCCTCTATATTCCTCCTTAAGTAATGTTGTGAGTGTAGCCTCTGGGCTAGATAAAGTACATAAAGCATGTTATATGCCTGAAAATCTGTATCTTTCACAATAAACCAATAGGTTCTCTCTTAAACGGACACTATAGGCTCCCAAACCATTTTATCTCATTTTAGTGGTCTGGGTGCAGTGTCCCTGTCCCCCTTTGTCCTGCAATGTTTACATTGCAGGGTTAAGACTGCCTCTAGTGACTGTCTACCAGACAACCACTAGAGGTGCTTCCTGCTTGCTAGGCGACTTTTGAGCATGAGGACATCCAGTGTCAGTTAAATCGCCATTGAAAAGCATTGATTTAATGCTTTCCTATGGAAATGGACTGCGCATCCTTATTAGGTCCCCCAATTGGATGTTGTCTGAAGAGGCGGAGCGCCGACCCAGCATGGAGAGACATCGGGGCTGGGACTGGGTAAGCAAATAAAGGATTTTTAACCCTTTATTGGCTATGAAGGGCGCCATGAGGGAGGGGGAGGCAGAGTGAGCTATAGTGTTAGGAATACAAATATGTATTACTAACAGTATAGAATCTCCTTAATAAATCATTAACATAATGTTGTTCTCCCCTATCTCACAAACTTTTACTAAAAGATATCTGAACAATAAATCATGGTTCCAATGTCTTATTTAAATGAACCATGTTAAACAATTTAGTGTTAAACAGTTACATGCAATTTCATCTCTCATGTTAAGGTAGCTAAGAAGAATCAAAATACAGGAAATTGAAAAGAGAACAGGCGAGTGCGAGCCATAACAGTAATAACAAGTTTTAATGTTTTTATAAAGATGTTGCCAATTCTACAATGGTAGATCCAGGTGTCTTAGCTAAATTATATAGGCCATGTTCCAGGATTCCACTGATTTGATGTCAATTGACTGGGTTTGAAAACCAGTACAATGTAATTCCATCCAGGTAGGCGGTTATGTTTCATTCCACAAAGATTGGATAGGGTTTTTCCAGCTTTCTTGGCTTGGCTCATATGAGACTGTAGGAGACAAGGTATTAACATTCACAGGACAATGCTGATGACATTACATTGGTTCTCATACAACTCCAGTACACATACGCAGTTAATCAACTCAGTGAAAATGTTTATCTGAATTACTGTTACACATTTTTCTTCTCCTTCTGAAAGAAATGTCCAACTGTGAAAGTTATTAAATTGGACTCACCGTGCAAATAGAACGAGAACATTGTATTGCTAAAGAAGACACAGAATGAGAAAGCTACAGAAATATATTGCAGATGGAATCGTAATATCTTGGCGATACATTGATCAGGCCATATGTGTGTGTCTTAGAATATTATAATGATAAGTTGAGAACAAATGTTCATTCAGGCTCTATTGAATTATATAGTATTAGTTTATTTCAGAATAAAAAATCACAGATTTTTAGAAATTCTGCTTTAAACTTCCTATTGATCAATTGTTGAATTTAATTGAAAATAAAAATCTCCATCAATATTATAATAATTAGGTTTACTTAACCCCTTAACGACCACACTGTGTTGGCCATGTTTTATGTTAAGCACCAGGGCTGTTTTAACACTTTTGTGGTGTTTGTGTTTGGCTGTAATTTTCCACTCTCTTATTTACTGTTCCCATACAAATTATCTATATTTTTTTCAGGACAAGAAGGGCTTTCTTTACATGCCATTATTTGTATCATGTCACATAATTTACAAAAAAAAATGGTACGCGGGGGCCTGATGACATAGGACATAGGACGCAACATATGACGTTGTAGCGTGAGAACTGGAGGGGGGAGTGGAAGAGACTCGCGGCATGAACCTCGCGAACACGCAAACAAGGAGAACACCTTGTTAGCACAAAGAAATTGAAGGGAGGAAGTGTACAGACAAACGGGGAGAGGCATAAGGCGTACGATTCACGATAAGTGAGGGAGGTAGAGGGAAGCCCTTTCAGAGTTCTGGAAGGACGGAGGTAAAAAATTTAGGCATTAGTGGAGCGGAGCCCGAGGGAGTGGAGGGGTGATGTACTTATTACAAACCGGGGCTGTAAGTCTGTGTATTGGGTTGAGACGGTGATATACATTTGGAATGGAATTACTGTGGAATGGTGGTTGTGGAATGGTGGTGGCGGACGGCAGTTGGGTAATCTGCAAACCCTGATTACTATTCAAGGTTTTTGAGCGAAGAGATTGGGGGCTATTGGAGTGCAAATTAATTGTATAAGGAGGGGTGAGGATGCCCTAGACCCTAATAGAGAGCAAGTACTGCTTTGTTTAAAATAGATAAGGTAGAATAAATTATACACTTTATATGAAAACATATATATATATATGTATATATATATATACTTTTTCTATAAAACCATAAAAAGAAAAAGAAAAAAAAAAGAGGGAAAGGAGAGAGAAAAGGGAGAAAAGGGGTAAGTAAAAAAGGAAGAATAAAAGAGTAAAGGAAAGAAAACCTCTCTTTTAAAAAATATAGAAGAAAAGGAGATAAAGGAAAAGAAAGGATGAAAAGAAAAAGAATAACAAAAATCCTTCCAGTCCCTGAAGGATTTCTTTTTTTTGAGAAAGGAAATAATATCAAAGGACAAATATTAGGATGTGAATTTACAAATGATAAAGAAATCAAAACCCAGCATCTTTAGTTCACTTGCCCACAATGGCTCCAAAAAAAGAGACGATTCAGACTACTGATAAAAACAAATCTATAAACACCTATTACCCAAAAACCCAGGAAGGACAAGAAGTTCGGAAATATATCAGTCAAACTCAAGTAACTTTAAACAAGATCAGGTGGAATCTCAACAACCACAACAACTTCACACTAAGGAATGTGTAATGAAATTAATGGATAATCTACAAAAAAAAAATCAAACATTTAAAGAAGAAACTTCTCTAATTCTTCGAATTCTTTCTGACCAGGCATATACTATAAAAAATCTTCAAGAGAATAATAGATCTTTACAAATCAAACAAGAAAATCTAGAAAACAAAATAAAATACTTAGAGGCTAAAACATTAGATATGGAAGACAGAGCAAGAGGGAAGAACATTAGAATCAGGGGGATTTACAGGAGAACAATTAGAAAAAATTATATTAGATCTATGTTTATCATCAATTCCCTCACATAACCTTGGTCAATACCCCTTCAAACAATGCCATCATCTGTCAAAAAACAAAAATGTTCCAGACCATTTACCCAGAGAGGTGATTTTTTTTTTTATCATATTACATTAAAAACCTAATCATGCAAGTGGCTAGGAAGGATTTAATAAAACTGGAATCCTACAAGGAGTTGAAACTATTTCCCGACATATCGTGGGTAACTAGACAAGCAAGAAGAAGTTTTCAAGAATGTATAAAAAATACTGAGAGAGAATCATATCGCGTACAAGTGGGGCTTCCCAGTATCCCTGATCAATCAATATGATAACTCCTCTATGATGTTTAAAGAACCCTCCCACGCGTACCAGAAACTAAAAACACTGGGGCTAACACTGGGGTTAACACTGGGACTAACACTAGAGATAGTCGCAATCTAATTGAAAATCAAACATAGAAAGGGAAGAAGGGAAAAGAAAGGGTAAAGAGATAGAGTAGGGAAGGGGGAAAAGGGAACGGAAGAAAAAAGAAAGGGAAAGGAAAAGGAGAAAAAGAAGGATTTTTCCATAACACTACACAAGGTAGGAATGGCAGGCACAATACACCCAATTAATCAAGCTATAGAAGACACTAAATATGAGTAAAATGATTGATATGGTTCAAGAGCTGTATAGCAAGAAAATTAAGAAAATGGCAAAAATTTAAATTTTATTAAATTAAGAAATACTCATTAGGAATACAGTAATTAAATACACTTTTTATTATAAGGAGAAGCGAACTTAAGGAAATTAAAAATAATTAATTAATTAATTAATCAATCAATCACTAAGGGGAATCATAAAAGTGGTATTATATTATTGAGGGCGGGGGAGAAAACAAGTTTTCTCCCCCGCCCTCACCCCCCACTCCCCTTTCCGATATCTCCACTGTCGAAGGCGTCGTAGGATAACTCAATACAGGATAATGAAGATTTCTGTATTGATTGTGTATGAATGTAGCATGAAAGTTGAGAGCTCTCCACAGCCCAGAACATATATCTGGGCTGTTGAGAAAGGAATGGAATTGAGCAGAACGAGAGGAAAGTGAGGGGGAACAGTTGGCTATGGGTGGCTTGGCAAGGTCAAGTTGGGGGCAAAGGAAGGTACATTTCAAATATTTAAGTGGTTATTAATGTCTTTAAAATTTCTTTTAATTAACACCAAATGCCTTAACTCTCCACAAAAGAGAGGATGTTTATATAATCTATTAAGAGATCAAAATGCAGATGTAGTATTTATACAGGTATCACATTGGTCAGAAGACCCTACTAAACTTTGGAAATTTCCAAGATACCCTTTATTGTTCTTCTCAAATTTTGAAGTATGGAAAAAAAAAAGAGGTTTTGCTCTAATGCTTTCTAATAGACTAAAAAGCAATTTGATATTCCATGAGGATGTAATGGGCAGTATCAAATTATAGTGAAAATCAATGACACCCTGTATACCTTAATAAATGTTTATGCCCCAAACTCCTCTCCAGTGAAATACCAATACGGGGGGGGGGGACCTATTGTCCCCCCAGCCCCCACCCCTGAGTGGTGGGTGAGGTCCCTAAATATCAATAAGGGGGGGACCTATTGTCCTCCTCCCTGGCCCCCACCCTTGCGCGGCGGGTGGGGGCCCTAAATAACAATAAATGGGGGACCTACTGTCCTATCCCTGGCCCCCACCCCTGCGCGGCGGGTGGGGGCCCTAAATAACAATAAGGGCGGGACCTACTGTCCTCCCACCCCAACCCCTGAGCGGTGGGTGTGGGCCATAAGTAAGAATTTGGAGGGGGGGACCTACTGTGGATTAAGTAACCAATCAGAGTGTTATGAGTCAAATTACACAGCATGGGAAAATTCCAAAGAACTTTAGAAATTTTTTTTTTTTACAGTGAGCAGCCATTGGCTGCTCACTGTTTACTAGACACACCCCTACTCACAGTATAGCGAGTAGGGGCGGAATTTACCAATACTAAGTAATCTTTACTTAGTATTAGTAAATTTGGCTTAAAAACCAATTTAGGTCTTTCAGCATTTGGGTAGATAGCGCCCTAATACCATGGCAAAATAGAGTTTATAAGTTTGAAATTCCCTCATATAAAAGCTGGGAACTGCACTTCAACTATCTCTGAGGAACATCCAACACATCTTGTTATATTTTTAAGACTTCAAAAGTCTGAGCCAGGTATCCAAGTGGCTCAGCACCATGAGAGTGGGACCATATAGTGGTTATTATATCATATCGTGCTGTACTGTATTACCCTATGTCTTTTTTTTAATTATTCTTTATTTTTGATAGTGCATAGCATAACAATTAGCTAAATAGTGACATTCCATAACAGTGTAAGTATAAGCATTGCATAAGTGAGTATTGAGTAGGACATGTCAGCATACATCACTTTTTATAGTATTTGAAAAATAGGTTTAGGGAAGAGTAGAATACATGTCAGCAGAAGATTGTAGGTGAAAAACTTCAAAACGTATGTAGTGACATGAGAATGAGCTATTAATACCACTGGGTTAGTGAGCAAGTAAATAAGAAAAAGATAGATTTGGGAGGTTTGTAGTACAGTGCAGAAAGTCTGTCCCCTCAGCCGATGCCCACAGACGGAGGGCTATGGACGTCAGGAGTTGAGAGTTCATGGAGGCATGGGGAGGCCCCCCTGCAGCTCGATGTGTTGGTGAGAGCCCACTGGTTGGACCTTCGTGGCGCATGCTGCTGTCCCTGCCGAGGGGGAATCCATTTACTACGCAGGCGACACAGGGTTGTTTGGTGTGTTCTCTGGGTCCGTGCGAGGTTGTGACCCTGAGCCGCCATGGTCGGTGCACTGTGAGTGTGTGTCTGTCGCGGTCTTCGTGCTCTTCTCACCTCCCTGCGGCGTTTATGTTGCAGTCTCCTGCGCCTCCTTCTCAGAGTCGTCCAACGTTGGCCGCTGCGGAGATGGCTGGTTACTGGGCGTCGGGACGTTGGTCGGCTCCCAGGTACACTGCTGTGACTGATGGGAGTAGCGGTGGGTATCCGATCCCTAAGCTTTGCCCAGAATTGAGCACATAGCTTGTCAAAGGCTTGAAGTAGCGGGTCAGCTTGGGTGGGCCGTCCCGGGTAAAGACCTGTCTCTGCAGGGCTGGTCGTGGCGGCCATCTTGGCTCTGTAGGCCTCAACTCTCTACGCACTGTGCAACGCCGTTTGCAGTTGTTAGTCACACGAGGGTACCAGTGGGGACCGGGATAACCCCACCGTTCCAGAGGGGGGAACAGGGCTCTTAATCCGATGCTTGGTAGTCGCGGGCGGAGGAGCGGCCGCCTCCTCCACCTCGAGTGTGCCAGAAGGCCGCAAGTGGAGCCTTACATGAGTTATGCACGTCCCAATCAAGCACTTTCAGGCTCAACTTGTGCCCAGGTGCCTCACGAAGAGGGTAAGCAGGTTTGTGCCAACGGTCTGCTAGTAGAAGTCAGATTTTCAGCATATTTAAGGATTTCCCTTCTTAGGAGCTTCAGCAATGTGCGGTCATCTTGGGCTGCGATCAGGCCCCCCTATGTCTTTTTTTTATGTTTTTATTACAGGTGTCTTTAATTGATAACCTGTGGTAATTTTATATATTGTGTGCTCTCACTGTTGTTTATAATATATTTTACACTTTTTTGTTTTCTTTTGGAGTGAACACATACGTGATAGCAGCACCAATTTTTAGGATCCTTCACTAAATCCTATATTTACTATATGCCTATTGCTATTCCTTAATAAAACAAAATTGCAAAACAAAATAAAAGTCATGATTCATAAATTACATTCTCGCTTTATTTTATTTCATAATAGAGATATAATAAAATTGTAATAAATTGACAATGTAGACTTACTATTGCAAAAATTGCTGATATAACCTAGCCATTAGGCTACGCAATATTGTAGCTATTTTCTCATTCTCATTGAGTGTCAGATGTCCCAAACAAAATGTACATTTTGGGAAACAAGATTTGACTAAACTGAACAATCCCGCCATGCACAAGTATAAAAAATTCATAAGCTCAAGAGTTTGGCACTTAAACAAGTCCATAGAAGTGTACTAGAAGTCATTGGACCTACTGGTCTGTGGATCAGGCTGGTACATCTAGAACTGGTACATTTGGGTGAAATGCCTATACATCAGCAGTTAAAATTAATCTACATATGATCTTGTAAATTTCAAAATATTAATGGTTCAATGGATTTATTTTCTCAAAAAAATCTTGAACTGCTAATTTACACTGAATCAGTTTATAATCCTTGAATTCAGTTCAGGATGTTTGCATAAATATGGAGTACCCATTAAAGTAGCAAAGCATGTGAAAACACATATGACTATTGTATAGTTTTCAAACATACCAATAACTAAAAGGGAATGCACTGGTGCAGTACTCCAAGCCGATAATTCTTTACATTTTTTTCCTATTCTGATTATGTGCTTTTTTTTCTTATGATTTGTCCAGTGTCAAGTAATTGCTATATGAGTTACAATTTTATATTGATTGGTACCAGAGATTTCTGCAGCTCTTTTTTTTTTTGGTCTACAATTTGCAAAATCAGTTGTAGACTTACAACAAAAGATGGTTTCAACAAGTAAACCTCATTAATATTTTTGTGAAGCCTTACAGAGCCTTTTAGTAGAGAGATAAAAGAACACAATTTGGAAAAATATAAAAACTGCAGCCAAAATTTGATTAAAAAAAAAATGTTTTATTCTAGAAATGTAAATATGACAGATGCTCTTTGATTGATGTGGTTCATTATTGAACTTGGTTCCTGATGAAATCTGGATACTGAGTGTATTATACATTGGGGAGGTATGCATTATTAAAACACCGGAATAAAGAAAGCTCTGCAAATTCCTATATATTGTCGTAATACTATTTTTTTTCTTTTCACTGTACATTTGAAGCTTGTTTCTCAATTATATTAACATTTTTATACGGACACTGTGCTTAAGTACTCACCTTGACTCCTACTGTGTAATTTATTTATATTTTACTAATCATCTTTCATACCAAGGTCAAGCTGTAGTTGTGTATTTGTCTTTTTTGTATGCTTTAATAAGACAACAAAAAAAAAGATTCACAAAATGTTTATTTTCCAAACTTTTACTAATCATGACTAGTTTGCCACACATACCCCTTGGCACAAGGGCAATTCAGGAGATAAATGACAATATTTGTCAGAGAGTTCATGTAAGTTTTCAACTGGCGTTTAAAACCCAAACTTGGGTGTATAAAAGAATCACACATGTTGTACAGCATGGAAATTCCCTGCAGAGGATGTAAACCAATTATATTCCTAAGGATGTACATGCGCATTTGCATGTACCAAATTATCCTTCAAACTTCCAGACTTCTACCACTGCCGGCTGTGGGAAATAGGTTGCTGAGTCTCTGTACTTCAGGGGGGGACATTAAAACTAAGAACAGTAAAAAAATTAATTATACTTACCATCTCAGATTTTCTTCCTTATAAATCTGCTTAGCTTCATTCCCAAAACAGGGCCAAATAAAAATCATGGAAAGTCTCGAGAGAAGTAAACCTTTCCTGTCAGATTGCTCTGATTGGTTAGTCTACCGATGTGTGGTGGCTGGGGACAATAATATTATAACTAGAGCCCATAACCAGCGCTAATGTGTGGGCCCGGGGACATTAGGTTACCCCTCAGTATTATAATTAGTGCCCCCACCTGCAGCTAATTGGTGCCGGCTGGGGTAGAGACATTTGGTTTTATGTTTAATAGCATCCACTGGCTGACTGTGGCATCTGGGGGGGGGTGAATAGTTATATGTGCACCCCACATCATTTGATTTAATGTCCCCTTCCCAATGCCCATGTAGTGGCTGTCCAGTAGCTAGGCCTACACCTGCTGCTTGGCAGGTAGGTGCATAGAGAGGATTAAAGGCTTTCTTTCAGTGATAGGGGGGCCTGTTTGTACCCATACTTTTTTTATACGGTGGTTTCCTAGTTATTTACATAATTAACCCTCACAGTGCCAAGGATTTTAAATATTTGCCAGCAGGCTGCTAGCACTGCCAGTAGGCATATAGTTCAGAATTTTTCTTTTTAATCCAGGACGGGATTTGAAGGATTTGGATGATGGTTTGCCCAGGCTGAAATCCAGACCTAATTCAGAGTAATTTAGAGCCTTATTTTCAAAATATAGACATTGTGAAATAGTCACATGGGTTGCATGAGGTTTTCATTTTGTGTATGATGTATTATGCTATGTCTAAGCTCTGTCAAAAAATTAGATATAAGCATGCAGTTTATAGTCCACTGATTGCTGTTGTGTATATATTTGTACTATTTTCTACTCATTTCCTCCATTTTCCATTATAGGACAATGCTATAATTTCCATATTATTTTATTTTATCTTTTGCTGTTTTTTGTTTGCGATTTTCTTTATTTTTAAAAAAAATTATTTTGTTATGTCTGATAAATGGCTATACAGTTTGTATTGCAAGTATATAAAATTACTTTGGCTCCACCCATTTTAAATTATAGCCATATCTATTTACCCTTGTGCACAATGGACCTGGATGATTTTTTATTAGCACCAGTGTGAGGATTTTTTCATCTTATTTCTTTGTCATTGTGTGTTGTACTAGTCTTTACTATTGCCATAATAGTGGTTTTGTTATTGCTACTCTGTTAATAACAGTTATGTTTTATTTTATGGGACCCATGAGTTTGTGTTGACTTTTTCTTTTTTCATCTTGCGCCTTTAAAGTATCACTACAGGTTCTAAATTAGTCTGGACCATACACAGGGGAACTTCAGAATCCACATGCAAAGCAGATCCTCTCCATGTGAAAGATACAGCAACCCCAGATTATTTGTTTATTCTTTCATAGGGCATCTGCAGTGTGGTGTGGCTGGTATAGTTTTGATTAAAAAAAAGTTTTTTGAGCGGAGACTTAGCATAACCATAGAGTTACAATTTTACTTATATTTTAGGGTTATATTAACTTTGTGACAAATTTTTAGGGGAGTTTTCCATGAGTTTTTGGAGTGGACTGCTTGCCAGCTTCCTGCCCTGTGACTATGGTCCCTTTAATTTACTGTGATTAAAACTACTATTTGTGCATATTGGGACTAAGCACAACGCCCCTTTAAACTTTAAAAGTGGTCTAAGTGAAACTTCTAAACTACCGAACAGCCGGACCACAAACAAGTGGAGTGTGCAGCCAATTTTATAACAAGACACGGAGGCTCATATTGCATATCCCTTTCTTTACTGTCCACCAATAGCAGCAAAGAATACAGAGTGAAAAAATAATGAACATGCAGTAACATAGGCCCCTCCCCGCTCAGGTCCCAGTATAACAGGCAGCACTACCCTTCCATTTCCCTCTTTCTTTGCTGCTCCGACACAAAGATAAGTACATGTCATTTTTTCTCTTCAGATTTTCTTATTACTGTTTTTTTCTCATTGATATTTTCTGTCAGTCTGCTTACCACTTAAACCTGATAGCATTCTACAGTTTTTTTCCTACCATATTTATCTTACATTTATTTGTTTTTATTGTATTTATGTATTTATTTATTTATTCATTTTACTTATATTTATTTCATTTTCTTTTTGTATTACAATTACTTAGTACTTTGTACTCATTGTACCTCTATGTCTTTATCTGTTTTTTTCTGTTAGTCTCAGGGCCCAGACCTCCCCTGTCAATGTAGTCTTGTCTCCTGTCTGTCTTTTGCCCTGGCGCCATTTTGCGCACGTTCTCTCCCTGGCCGTGTATGCGCGCGAATTGAGCCTATTCGGCTGATTCGCCACACACACATCTCATTCCCCATTCGGCGAATAGAGCGTTTGCATGTTTGCCGCATTCGAATTTTTTATGCGAACGGTACGTTCGCCTACTCTTTATTCCCTTATACTTACCATCTGGTTCCCGAATTCACTTTATTTTACCGAACGTTCGGTAGTTTTTGCCACGAATCTCGTGGGTGCCACGAATCCCGCGAGATTACCGGCGGCCATTTTCAGACTTCCTGTCTCCTACATCTTAGTGTGTCACTGGTCTGGACCCTGGTGAGAGCGTTTTTAGCTTTGTCTAGCTGTTTGGGTGACTAACCCATACCTTTTCTTTTACCTATTATTCCCTGCTAATTTTCTCAGCATGCCTAAACCCAGACTATCCGCTGGGTCCACTCCCTCTGGGGAGTCTGATACCCCACTCATTAGGAGTGAGGCTCCTGTCACCTCAGACAACTCGCCTACTATGGCTGATGGAACTACCCACTCTGATGGGGCACAGTTTCTAGCGCTGCAGCGCTCAGTGACAGACGCCATTATGGCGGCCATGGGGTCTATGTCCTCCACCCTCTCCCACACCATTTCACAGGCCCTCTTGCCACGTCCTTCAGACGAGCAACTTTCGGACCTCTCGACACCTTTACCGCGTCCCCCTGTGAAACCCCAGGGAGAGGTGTCTAAAGAGGTGTTTAAAAAGGCTACCCGTAAGTCCAAGCACCCTCTGCCTCCAGAAACACCATGACTGGCGTACCTTCGGTCGCCCCAGAAAGCGTGTCCCATCCACGCAAGAGAGCCTTTCCGCGCCAGGCAGAACGGGCACGGCTATGGAAATGTGCTAGAGCACAGATAGAGAGCGACACCGACTCAGAAATCGGGTCAAATGAGGAGGCTAAGAGCGAGTCGGATACTGACTCTGATGCGGATGCCGCTGATGCTGATCTTGACCTCCTTTCCTCTGCTCAGGCAAAGATGCCTGGAGGCGAGATAGGGATCAGGAACCCCGCGGCTGCGGGGTCCACCCTTGTGGATCCTTCGGGTGTCCCACTCTTCGACCCGGATGATCTACACCATCCGAGGTCGGCAGAGTGGCTCCCGGCTGACCACATTGCCACATACCTGGAAAATTGGGTCAGAAGACCCTTAAGTAAAGCGGCCCGCAACAAATTGAGGGCAGAGTGTCCTAGGCCTGTGGTGCCTAACAAAGTTTGCGACACTCCGGAGGTAGACCCCAAGATGACCCAGTTCCTCACTAAAATGGGCTGGAATCCCCGTAAAGGACTGGAGTCGGCATTGAAATCCTGCCAGGACAAACACCTGGACATATTCGGCCCCTTGGCAAAATTATTTGACTTGGCGGAAGACGCCAGAGCGGAAAACCGCATGGTTGACCGCGAAGACCTTAGAGGTTGGGTACAGAGAGCAATATGCATTGCTGGGAGTGTAAATACCTCCCTATCTATAGAAAGGTGTAAGGCCATATTATTCAAAATTGAGCCCAAACTGGCCAATCTCGCCCTTACAGAAGTGGGTAAAGACGCCCAAGGACTTCTCTTCGGAGATTCCTTCATAAAAGATTTAGGGCGCTTCGTTGGAGCATTCACGGCTCTAGACAAGGCCCAAGCCTCCATGAGGCGAGTATTCCAGGGGCGGGTCTCTACCAGGGCCGGCAGATTCAGGAGCCGTCTGTCCGGCCGCAGTTACCCCCAATCCCGTGGCACGGGAAGAGGCTCCTTCCAGCACCGTAACCAGTACCAGGATACCACCTCCCGCCCCTCATTTTTTCCATCCTGCGGACGTCCATGGCGATCCAGAGGCTTTCGGGGTAACCCAAGCTCAAGACGACCATGCGGTGAGTTACCTCATACCACACATTTCTTCTCAGGGTTACGTAGGGGGCAGACTCCAACATTTTTTCCCAGCCTGGTCACAAATAACTTCAGACCCCTGGGTACTGAACACTATTCGGGGTTTCAGTATAGAACTCACAACCCATCTCATACACATCCCCCCTCCTCGACCGATCTGCTTTTCCCTCCAGGACCGCAGACGGATCGATGAGGAACTCTCAACCCTCCTTATCTAAGGGGCTATAGAACAAGCACCCCTCAACCCCGCAGGTGTCATAAGCAACATCTTCCTGGTGGAAAAGAAGGGCGGCCAATCGAGACCCGTCATAAATTTGCGCCCCCTCAATGCCATAGTCAGGTACCACCATTTCAAGATGGAAGGTATTCACCTACTAAGAGATCTCCTCCTTCACGGAGACTGGCTAGCGAAGCTAGACCTAAAAGACGTGTACCTGACAGTGCCAATAGCGGCGGCATCTCGAGACCTCCTACGTTTTTACTGGCGGCACGAGACATGGCGGTTCACCTGCCTACCCTTTGGCCTCTCCTCAGCACCGCAGTGCTTCACGAAGCTATTACGGCCTGTGATGGCCTGGCTACGCAGTCGAGGAGTTCGACTAATCGTCTATCTAGACGATATTCTCCTCATGGCTCAGGAGCGTTCCACCCTCCTCACACATCTACGGATGGCCATAAACCTCCTTTCACGCTTAGGTTTCATAATCAACTGGGAGAAGTCATGTCTGACCCCCGCCACTCGCATGGAATTCTTAGGATTCCTGGTGGATTCGGGGGCAGCAACGCTGAGCCTCCCGATATCCAAAATTCGATCCATCCGCCAGGAGTTACGCAGGGCCCTCATCCGGCCCCAGTTCACCTTACGCCAACTTGCACGACTCATAGGCCTGCTGGCCTCCTCGATACAGGCCGTGTTCCCAGGTCCTCTCCACTACCGAGCGCTACAGCGCCTAAAGATCGCTCACCTAAGATCCGGGGCCTCCTACGCGGATCTGGTATCATTGGACAGCGAGACGAAAGACAAGTTGCGATGGTGGATTCTCAACCTGTCCGCATGGAATGGCAAAGCCATCTTCAGCTCAATGCCAGAATTCACGATCGACTCAGGGAGTCTCAACAGGGGGCCGTTGGTCGGAATCCGAATCCCGACTGCACATCAACGCCCTGGAACTACTGGCAGGCTCCTTCACCATTCGCAGCTTCGCCAGGGACCGAGCCCTATCATGTATTCGGCTCTGCATGGACAATGTCTCGGCGGTGAGATATGTCAACCACCTGGGTGGTACGCAGTCGGCAGTCCTGGCCAGACTGGCGAAAGACTTTTGGGAATTCTGCCTGGAACGGAACCTGATGGTCTACGCGGAATACCTACCTGGTCTGCACAATGTCCAGGCGGACTGGGGTTCACGTTATCTCTCAGACACCAGCGACTGGAGATTTTCCAAGGAGGTGTTCTCCAATAGACCTTTTCGCTTCCCGGCTCAACACCCAACTCCCACGCTTCTTCAGCTGGAGGCCAGATCCAATGGCGGAGGCAGTGGACGTCTTCCTACAAGACTGGAACAGAGGCCTCCTATATGCCTTTCCCCCATTTTCCATGATCCCGCGCTCACTCCTACAGACCCGCAAACACCGGCGAGAAGTGGTCATGGTCACCCCATTTTGGGAAACGCAGTCGTGGTTCCCCCAACTGCTCGAGATGACGTTAGACTATCCCCGACTACTACCGGGACACCACAACTTACTGCAGGACCCAACGGGACGATATCACCCCCTCCGGTTAGAAGGCTCTCTCCCACTCCTGGCATGGCGGATCTCCGGGGACCCTGGGAAATCCAAGGGGTTTCGGACACGACTATGGGTTAGCTTGGCGAGCTTGGTCTGGCTGGTGCATGGCTAGGAACGCGGATCCCGTTTCGGCCTCTGTAACAATGGTCCTGCAGTTCCTGACGTCCCTCTTCGAAGCTGGAAAGGCTTACAGGACTATCAACCTTTACCGATCTGCTATATCGACGATTCACCAAGGCTTCGATGGCTGCCCTGCGGGACAGCACCCCTTAGTGTGCCGAATCCTCAAGGGTTCTCGATTTTCACGACCACCCAGGCCCCGCTACTCCACGACCTGGGACGTCTCGGTCATATTGGCTTTCCTCTCATCCTGGCCCGCTAACTCAGGACTCTCCCTCAAACAGCTATCTGCCAAATTGGTTTGCCTGCTCTGCCTCGTCTCATGCAAGAGGGTTTCGGATGTCAGAGCACTGGACTTCGATGCCAAGTCATATACCCCGGACGGGGTAACTTTCAACATCAGCAGACGGACTAAGACTTCCATCAAATCAGTATCCTACCCTAGTTTCTCTACCTCTCCTTCACTATGCCCAGTGGCCTGCCTTCGCGAATACGAGACTCGCACCAACCCACATCGCTCTACCGTCTCTCCTCAGTTGTTTTTATCTTTCCGTCCTCCTTTTCACCCGGTTTCTAGCACTACCTTGTCACGATGGGTGAAATAGCTGTTGTCCCAAGCGGGTATTGATACCACGATATTTGGCGCCCATTCGGTCCGGGGGGCATCAGCCTCTTCTATGATGTCGGCAGGCGCACGCCTGGGAGACATTATGAGGACGGCTGACTGGTCTAGGGAGTCTACATTCCGAGAATTTTACTTTCGGCCGGCCCCACATACATTCGCTGCGGTAATGGATCAGCTTTAAAATTGCAATATGAGCCTCCGTGTCTTGTTATAAAATTTCATGATTTTGCTATTACATGACGAAAAGTCATGATTTTATTAAAGACACGGAGGCGAGTATTGTCCCACCCTTTTTTGTTCTTACACAGTTGTAATAATAATAATTTCCCTCCCAGAATTACTCATACTACAATACACCACATATTATGGTTCAGTACGGTAAGTGGGGCCATACTAAGACAATGATGTTTTTGTAATGTTGAGTATATCAGTTGTTTTGTGGGACTGTGCATATGTGGGTTATTTTCTCACCCGTGTAACTAGTTACAAGTATCGACTTTAACCTGTCGGCCCCTGTTCCTTTATGTTTTCACAGCTTAATCCGGCAAGACGGCAAACAGTTGTTCGGTTTAGAAGGACTCCTCCCGCTGTTATCCGATGGTCCCATGACTCCTATGGTCAAGCTTCCCAGTTATTGATGTTCTACCCTCTTCAGTTTTAAGTTATTGCCTTGGGACTTTGTTCTCACACTACTCTCGTTCTGGACATTTTACCTTGGTCGCATCTTCAGAAAGAGGGAAATGGAAGGGAAGTGCTGCCTGTTATACTGGGACCTGAGCGGGGAGGGGCCTATGTTACTGCATGTTCATTATTTTTTCACTCTGTTTGTATTCTTTGCTGCTATTGGTGGACAGTAAAGAAAGGGATATGCAATACTCGCCTCCGTGTCTTTAATAAAATCATGACTTTTCGTCATGTAATAGCAAAATCATGTAATTTACCTTCCAGGCTGGGAGTTAACCGCAACCAAATTGACGAATGGCTGGGTGGTCGCTGTTCGTATAGTCAAACACGTGGTGGCGGCATTCTTTAGTCGAACGTGTTCAGCTGTGTTTTGTCGTTGAGTTCATGGAACTCAAATCGGACACGTGACGACACGAACGCCGCTGAACTTTACCTTCTTCGGAACTTCAACGCTTCAACGGGAGTCAAACGGTGTTCGACAATTCGAACCTGCTCTGATCTGGGTGATTTTTAGATATGTTGTTTACCCAGATCAGGGCTATCCAGGGATGTAATATTTATGGGGATATGTTGGAGTTTTGGGGTGTTTCTGTACTTTGGGTAAAAATGTGTGTTTGCTGCCTGTGGATAATTCATTTAGTACATTATCTACCTTAATTATATCACAGGCAGAGAGGAGGGCTTGCTGACTGTATGTTGGAGTGTTGCAGTGATAATTATTTTTCCCATTTGTTTATGTTCCCTGTGTCCCTGTTTTCCATCAGGTCCAGGGTGTATGCCTCTGGCCTGAAAAACTGTATATATTCCAAGCTGTGGCAATAAACCTTCAGTTCTACTTCACCCTCAATCTAGAGTCCTGTCTCTTATTGGGGGAATCTGCTACAAGGGATTGCTATGCTCTTCATACTCCCTTGAATCATCACTAAGCTCTTGTAAGAGCTTGTTCCTGTTCCTGCTTCACTCTATGGGGAAAGAGAGGTTCACCCACTGGAACCTGGAGCCTTGTCGTAGGAGATGGCGAGACCCCAACCAAGCTGCAGCGGTTCGTGGTGTCTGCAGTGCTCATGGTGTCAAGTGGAGTGCTTGGAGCCCTCGGGAAGCACTAGGAGCATCAGTCAACAGAGGTACCCAGTCGGGGTGCCAGGTGATCCGTTACAAACTTCCTTTTGATTTAAATCTCTTTACTACTAAAAATCTAGTGGTTTATTCACTACAGAGGGAGTTGAGGTAAAAAGTAGTCAAGTTTCTTAGAAAAAATGCTAGAGGTAGAGATTTTCTTTATGTGTTTATAGCTATCTTTTGTTTGGCTCATTATTCATAACGTCCCCTGTGTTATGTACACTCAGAAATGTGAGAATAAATTGGCAAATAATGTGCACACCTTTGGTGTAGCAGACACAAAAGAAATATGTGTCAAACTAATGCATTACAAACTACTACGTGGTTATAGCCCAATGCTCTATTGGAAATAAATGTTCCTGCTGATAACAGATTACAAGTAAACCATTGGAATTTGATGGAGTTAGAACATTCTTCCAGTAATAACAGAAGCAATCACAGTCACATCATGGGAATGCAATTACATTCCCCAAAAATTGTACCCAGACACGACTAACACCGAGTAATGCAAATAAATGACAATAGCAATAAAAGATTGCATGTTGCAGATGTGAGTTGAAGAAGAGTACAAGCATTAGTGAAGGGAGCCCTTAAATGTGTCTTTGCTGCAGACAGTTCGCAGCCGTCATAAATTACACAAGATATCAACACTGCTGACTAATGTTTTAAAATAAATTCTAATGAGACAGGAAGCTGGATTAAAACTAAAATATGCATTAGGGATGGACATCAAATACAATACAACACAACAATCAAAGTAATACAAAAATGTTTTATTTTTTGGTGGGAATGCTGATTTTATCCATCAAATTGTGATTTTGAAAGTAATTGCAATCATCATATTTTCCAGCCATTTATTTTGGTTTAAAATTGGCCTATAATGAGAGAGAGAGAGTGTGTGTGTGTGTGTGTGTGTTTCTGCAAAAAATCTTGTCATAAATAGTGTGAACTTTGTGTAGCATCTGCTATGTTCATCTAGATCCAAGAGAAAATCATAGAATTGTGTGGTCTAAAAGAAGATCATGGCAGATGTTAAGTCACTACTAGTCAGATTGAACTATTTACTTATTAGCATTAGAGGGACACTGTAGTCACCACAACAACTACAGCTTAATAAAATAGTTCTGATGAGTATAACTATTGCCATCAGGCATTTTCATGCAAACACTGTCTTTTCAGAGAAAAGGCAGTGTTTACATTGCTCCTAGCAACACCTCAAAGTGGCCACTCCTCATATGGCCACTGGATGTGCTTCCTGGGACAGTGCTGCACAATAGGCAGCTCTGCTGTTCAGCGTCTCCACGCTCTGCATGGGGACGCCGAATTTTCCTCATAGAGATGCATTGATTCAATGCATCTCTTTGAAGAAGTGCCGATTGGCCAAAATGGCCCGCTCCCATCCTGCCTCCTTGCCGATTTTAGCTGGAAATAAGGCAAGATTTAATTCTTTTTAAAGGGGGATGAGGGGGCAAGCCACCTAAATGGTGGGTTTAACACTATAGGGTCAGGAATACATGTTTGTGTTCCTGACCCTATAGTGTTCCTTTAATTAAACAGGGGGTCTTATTGCATTTATTTCTAGACAGGAGAATATGTGAGAATATGTGTATTTAAAAATCTGTTGTCTGTACATATTGATAATTGACGAGTGTTGTAAAAAAATCCACTTTACATTCAACATGGGTATTCAGAGAGCTCTGAATAGCTATTTCTGTTTGATGACTGAACTTCTAGGAAAGCATTTACATTTTACTTCTGTACATTTCCACCATATTTTCTTTTGTAACTCTATACTATACATCTAATCTGTTTCTGTCGTGCACTTTAAATGCCCTTGTTTTATTAATTAGAGCATTTATCTACATAAAATAATAATTTTCCTACAAATATTTTCATATGAATATTTCCACATAAAATGAATTTGTCACTACTAAGTTTCCGATGAAAGTCCAGGTGGAAATATTATCCTTTTCTATATCACTTCACAAATAAAGCAGTGATTTGAGTTTTCATAAAACTAGTGAATGCTCTGCACTTTTAGCTATATATCTTTTAGCTGTGGGAGCACCTGGGCAAGTTGCTTTTGTTGGGTTGTCATTCGATCATTGGCATGTCCCCACAAAATCTTAATAATAACATTAACTAGTCTATAATCTTATTCTGCTATGCATGTTAAAATGCTATTTCAGACCCACATTATGTTCAATATCAAACTGGCTCTACTTTCCATAGGAAGACAGACTGATAAGAAAGACCAGCAAATTGACAAAGAATGCATACTTTTCATACGATCGTTACGAAGAAATATGTGTCATTAAAAAAGGAGCATTCAGAAAATGTTAGTCATATTTCCTTACAGTGCACGTTCATCAAATAGTACATAGACTTTGGGGAATTACTTTTTTGCTGCAGCTGTGCAACGTGAAATTTATTCCAGAACTGCTGAAAATATTTTGTGTTTCTTCATTTACCCCGGCCAATCAAAATCCCTGTGGAGTTTTTTTTTTGTTGGCTGAATATTTCCATTTTGCAGGGTGACAGTGATAGGTCACAGAGATGGAGTTAAGCAACTGAGCTACAGTTTTGAAATGTAGCTAACGTTCAAAATGTTATCCTCAAATGCTGGACAATGTTCTACCCTCGTAGTATGCATGTAATAAACTATTTTCTTTTTCAAATAATTTTTATTCAATTTAAAAAATATATTTATAAACCACAAAGAGAACGGGTACAAAAGAGAAAAAAGGGGAAAATTATGTATACGAATTCTACATCCACAAACAATTAAACATATATGGGAGCACAGGACATTTCCAACAATCATGAAATATACCAAGAAACATAAAATATAGTGAATACAGGGAATTTCCATGAATTGAATAAATTATTTTCTGTTAATATACAAAAGAGGGCAGCAGATCTATGTTCTTTGTTTTTTACGTCTTCGAAAACAATGACACAATAATGTTGGGTATCTTTTTTGTGTCAAACTTGCTTTTTATTGTTGGTTTATTGTTTATATTTTTCTTTTTAACAGTTGAGGTCAAGTTTATATTGAGAGTGTAACAGAGTGCTACGCTGTTTAACTTGATGTTATTCAGCAATGGAAACTGGACAATAATCTGTTTATTTCAAGGCTTGGAAGAGTTTTATTTACATTATGGGTCTGTGGATTGTCAACATTCAATAAAATAAGTGTATATATTTTGCACACAGGCTAAAAAATAAATTAACATCTGTTAAAATGAGCCGTGCAGTAATATTTTAAATTATTATTTATTTTCCTTAAGCAGAGCATAATTTTCATAGTACATTTTATGAGTTACACTAACCATATAAATGCATGAAAAAGTGCAACAATAAGAGTGAGATATATTTCATCACATGCTAACTGGGCTATGAAAATAAGTCATGCAAGAAATAACAACTAATCACTTTGTATAAGAGAACTTCAATGGCTAGATCTCACTAATGGTCTCCTTACCTTTTGTATTGGTCTATGTATAATGTATGTTTTTCCTCCCTAAATGCCCGTAATAATAATGATAATAATGATAATAATAATAATAATAATAATAAATAATAATATTTAAAGGTAGAATGCTTTGCTCTTTTTACATTCAGCACATTGTCTTCAGCACTGAACCTGTAAAGAGATCGGTGAGAGATCTTGGTTGGTTAATGCACGATTTGTAGAACTCGTTCAACTCTTTTAACCTCTATTAATGTATCAAAAGAATAAAATGCTAATAATAATAATACAAATAATTAATGGAAGAAATAGATAATAAATAACAATTGTTATTTTTGAACTACAGGCTTCCATCTGACCACCTGTAATTAACATAAATATTACTCACATAATTTCTAGCAACAGGACTTCTCTGCTGCATTCTCCAGTTCCACTTCTGGTGATGTCAGCAAGCATGCTGTACACTGTGATCTCATTCCATCTGATGCTTCTTGTTGAGAAACATTGGATTGGAGAGTGCATGAGTGGAAAATGTATGAGTGAAAAACCCTGCTCTCAGCAGCATTTGATTCCTGGACTGAGCAATACTCGGCCTAGAGGAGAAAGCAAATCTAGTGGCTTAAAGGAAGATAGCCACCGGACGTGGATTTAACCCTGGGTTAAAATGACAGGACCACTGCATCAAGAACCCTTCATTGAGATGAGCTGGTCTGGGTGACTATAGTATTCATTTAGCACAATACTAGTCGTTATATCTACTGAAAATCATTTGGTACATATATCACATATAACTAATTTCTTCATAAATTATGATATTAACATACATAATTTCTATAACTTAACATATTCTGCTTAATGATATAGCCAGTGTTCACATATTTATATACATTATAGTCTGCTGTTCCCAAAGGATGTCATAATGATAAAAGTGGCCACTAGCTAGCTATTTCTTACACATATGAAGGGAGTATGGATTTATCAAGGTAAAACAGGTGCTATTAGGGGAACAGAGTGTTGGATGTTGAGAGACATTCTATCAAGCTCTATGGTGATTGCTTCTTATTTAGTCCTTTGCTTGGAATAGCACCTTTTTTTGCCTTAATAAATCTCCCCTTAACTGTTTACATGAGCAAATCAACATAGGAATCAACATTTCCAAACATTCAAGTAAACTGATTCTCAATACTGGAGAAGATTAAACAAAATCTGGCTTCTACAACATTTCCACATTTATAAAAACTCATTGTTATGATCAAATAGGATACTATATACATAGTTGGAAACTGTCATACTTTTATTTTCTCGCTGTGTTCTATTTTTAATGTGGCTGGAATGTTGCCTCCATTACACAGTGAGACATCTACAATGGGTATTGGCTATCAATAGTAGAGCATTGGAGAAGCAGATGCTGTCCATAATAGGGTTATTCACTAACGTCCAAATGCCCCTTTATTGAATGGGGCAAAACCATTCGCTATTGTACAGGGCTCTTCACTCTGAAAAATCCAGACTTTGCTCATGCAATTTAACAAGGTCTGGGTTTTGCACTACAGGATGGAAAGAGCCACAATTTTGGCCAAAGTTCATCCAGACTAAATGCTAAAACTGGATTGTAGAATTCCAGGCCTGGATATCAAATCTGGGCCCGGTTTTTGAAAATTCAAACTATTTGCCTACTGGCAGCACTAGCGAGGGATAGTTATGTGATGGTCCATATTACCATAAGGGATATTATTAACAAAGCGTTCTGACAGGCAAGCTCACTTCTCTTGAGACTTGTCTTGAATTATTTCCAGAGAGAAGGTAAGTGAGACTTGCCTGTCAAAGCAATATGATTGGTTTGCTCACAAGCCAAGAAATCAGAGTGCTCTAATGTGCTAGTGTCGGGGGGCGGAGCCTGGCAGCCACGCTGAGCGGTCGCACAATATTTGGGCTCCGAGGCAAATTACCCATATTCAGCTACAATTAACGAAAAAAGCCCTAAAAATTGACTGCACAACAGCTCCAGAAACAGTGATCTTCCGAAGTGGCAACAAGCAACAGAAGATCCGACCGCAAGCGGCAATCTTTTACCGGAGATCGACCCAAGGCCTACAGAGGACCCGACCGGGCGAAACGAGGGAGGCGGCCGATCCCTTTGCCATGGCAGTCCTCACAGCTAAAGGTCTCCCTGGAATACCTTATCTCCCCACCGGTGGGGGACATTCCGGCAATTATAAGCAAGAATCCAGCTACAACACAAGCGGCAAAGTCAGCAACCAGGCGAAGCTTACAAGGCCTGACCAAGATGGCGGCGCAGCCTAAGACCAAGCACCCACGCATTGCACCACCCAAGCACACATGGGTCTTTATAGACTTGCTGGGTCTTCATAGACTTGCAATGAGATCTCTGGGCAAAGCTCAAAGCCCGAAGGCAACCCTACCAGATGGCAATGAGAGAGGTGGTGGCGTGGATCCGCCCATCCGCACGACGTACCCTGCAATGGCATCCTCCTCACAAATCCAGAGTGACCTCCAAACTGAAGCAGAGCCAGAGCTCAAACAGGCGGGAAACTGAGTTGGGCCCCCGAATGCTGAAACCCATGACCCCGCAACACAGGACAAGCCCAGACCTACCCCTCACTCAATGGTCCCAGAAACGAGGGTCAGCAAAGTACAAACCTGCACACTGCCACCCACAGAGTCCGCTGCAACGCTGACCGAGATGCAGCGAGGCAGGACCCCGGGGGACGAAACGGGTGGAGAGCTCATCCACAACCCACTGGGGAGAGAACCCGGAAGAGAGTGGGGAGGGAAGATGAGCTTGGTACCAAGCTGCCTTACCGATTCTGGACTATGTGTGGCATCGGCTGACAGAAACGGGCAGAGTCCTTGACAGTATTTTCCGGTAACACTGGAGCAGTTGAGACTGTTTCTAGGATCTTATACGCCATCCTTTCCTGGTGGTTACTTATTTTCTGTCACTCTTGATTTTGCATGCTGACTTAGCACGTTTATAGTATCTCACTTGCTTATGGAGACTAACTGAACTTCCTATAGTCTGTGGTAGCACATGATGCAAGTAGTTGGTCCCGTGAAGTAACTAAATAAGCCTGTATATATTGCTTACCCAGCAAACTACAATATGCCGCTGGTTTAATGCCATGCTTGTAGATAACGCGATAATATTTTCAGCCAGTTCGGCAATGTTTAAACGTCTTTAATCGCTACTATATATGTTGGAACCATAGCATATTTATCGTAATAAGCTGAATGACCCTACCGTGACCCACACACTAGACAAGCAAAGCTAGCCTATACTCAGTATGTTTAAGAACCTTAATATGTTACTAGCCTGTTTTTTTTTTTTTATTGTGCGGTTGATCTATGCCTTGACTATGTATGCCATCGAAACGCCTGTCATGGCGCTACAGGCCTCTCTGTTATATGATCAAAGGCACAAGGAAGATAAAGAATTAAAAGAGAGAAGGAAAAATGAGGAAACGTTAACCGGCATTGTTTTGAACACACTTCAACCACAAGCATCACAGACAGCCTGCACATTATACTCATGCCTAAATATAATGATGCTACTTGTATACTGCCTGCCTGTTTGGCCCTGCTTGGCCCTATAACACATACAGTGAATATGCCCCACAGCAAGTAGAGTTGGCCTAACATGCTTAAATAAGTGGATTGGTCACGCATAGCCGAGCTCACTTCAACTAATGTGTATGTTTAGCCTGTAATAGCTTAATTTAAACTAGCCTAAGAGTTCCCTATCTCTAAGACATACCATCCATTGTATTACTCCTCCATAGCCAACTGATAGGTCTTACTTCCACCTCGCTTCTAGTTAACTAGTAACTCTTAAGAGCAGCTAAATTTATCATAAGCACGTATAACCAAGCATGGTCTATGAGAGATACTAATGTTACATAGCCTGTTATTTTCATGTTTTCTTAAAAAAAAATTGTGCTGTTTAAACTGTCATATGTTGAAATGTGATGAAAACGCTTGCAGCTGTCGTGGCTGTGCACGCTTGTTGTTACCACATGCACAAATAAAAATAAATAATCTAATGTGCTAGTGTTCCGAGGGCTTCCAAAGATGCAAATCCACTTATCTCTTCATCAGTCACAAAGCGAAGGGTAAAGTCTGACAGTGACAGCCTTCCAGAAGTATGAATTGCAAAGTATACATTGTGCAGAAAGGAAATGAGTAGGGGGAGAGTAAATGTTCATCTCACCAGTCCCAGTATGAACCAACATCTGCGAAGTTACCACAAGTCTGCATAACTGAGGAAGAACAGAAGCATGCAAGATACAATGGTATGTAGCAGGTCCAAAGGTGCTGTATCTGATTCTGCACAGTTGTCATGATCATTAGGATGTCTATTTGAATTAATGCAAGCTCTTTAAATTAAATTGCTTATTTCTCCTATAAAACTAGATCCATCCATGTTTTTCAAGGCTCTATTATTGAGTCTTTACCCAATATGCACTTTGTTTACTGTGGTGTATCCTGGTTTTGTGCTGCCCTAGGCATGACAAAACTCAGGCACCCCTCCTGCTCCCCTGCCCCGCCTTCTAAATACACATACACACTCACTGACAGACACATATACACTCAGTGTCAAACACACACTTTCACTGACAGACACACATACACGAGCTAACAGACATACACACTCATTACCAGACACACACAGTCACTAGCAGACACACACAGTCACTAACAGACATGCATACACTCTCGCTAACAGTCACGCATACACCCTCACTTACAGATATGCATACACACTCACTAACAGACACACACACACTAACATACACACTCACTAACAGACATACAAACTAACAGACACACACATAGTAACACACTCCCTAACAGACACACACACTAAAAGACACACACATAGTAACACACTCCCTAACAGACACACGCATAGTAACACACTCCCTAACAGACACACACACTAACAGACACACACACACACGCTCACTCACTAACAGACACACACATAGTAACACACTCCCTAACAGACAGACACACACACTAACACATACACACACTCACTAACAAACACACACACACACACACTCTCACTAACAGACACACACCCTAACAGAGACACACACTCACTAACTAACAGAAACAGACGCTATCAGACACCCACAGACTCACTAACAGACCCACACACACACACACACACACTCACTAACAGAGACACACACTCACTAACAGACACACACACTCACTAACACACAAACTCACTAACAGACACACACTCACTCACAGACACACTCACTAACAGAGACAGACACGCATACACTCTCACTAACAGACATGTATACATACACACTCACTAACAGACAAACACACACTAACATACACACTCACTAACAGACATACAAACTAACAGACACACACATAGTAACACACTCCCTAACAGACACACACACTAACAGACACACACATAGTAACACACTCCCTAACAGACACACACACACTCACTAACAGACACACACACATAGTAACACACTCCCTAACAGACAGACAGACACACACACACACACACACTCACTAACAGACACACACACATAGTAACACACTCCCTAACAGACAGACACACACACACACTAACAGACACACTAACAGACACACAGACACACTCACGAACAAACACACACACTCTCACTAACAGAGACACACACTCACTAACACACACACACACACACTCACTAACACACAAACTCACTAACAGACACACACTCACTCACAGACACACACACTAACACACTCACATTTTTTTAAAATTCAGTCCCCCCAGCCTCCTTACCTTTGGGAATGCTGGGGTGGATTATCACTTTCTCTGGGGTCCAGTGGGGCTGCTAGGCTGCTAGGCAGCCGGCTGGTCACTGCATTCAGCGAGGGAGCATTAATCCTCCTGTTCAGTTCCCTCGCGCGCCGCATAGTGATGCCGGAGCCGGAATGACATCATATTCCAGCTCCGGCATCACTGCGCGAGGGAGCTGAAGAGGATGATTAGTGCTCCCTTGCCGCCCGAACCGGAAAGCTCCGCCGCTGCCAGCCTGAGGGTTCCTGAGGTGGCCACCCGGCCAGCTCCTGGGCCCCCCAGGATAAGAGGCTGGCAAGACATTTGCCAGGGTAATTGGGGGGTGGCTCTTTTTGCCACCCCCCAGAAAGTGCCGCACAAGACAAATGTCTTGTTTGTCTCGGAGTAAATACACCCCTGTCTGTTTTCTCCACTAGTTTCCCCTACATTGAGAATAAATGACTACGCATTGCTGAACCTTTGTTCCTTTCCCTACTCTATCAACCTTTCCAAATCTTGCAACTTCTGTAAAACTCCTTGATCAATTGCGAAACAAAACCGGTATGGATAAACAGATAAAGTCTCTTTCTATTACTCCTTTGTACATCACCATGGATAAGACTGACTCTCTAGTAAAACCTGACTTGCTTTTCTTTCCCTTTTGATTTACTCTGCAATAACTGGTTATAATATGGCTAGGAAAGCTCTTAAGGATCCTCCCTCAAGAATTGCATCTATTAAACTGATAAATCTCATGGTGTACAAATCATACTGAATTAAGGTTACTCCTACTTAATCTGTTTTTCAATATTTAGTTAACATTCTCTCAGAGAAAGAAAGGTTTTTAAATTTTTTATGTTTCGGAATGTTTTCCTTATTATTCATTTTTATATGTGCAAAAGTAAGAATATGATATCTGTTGGGATAAAATTTAAAATAGGAAAAAAAAGATAAACATGAAAAATATGTTTTTGTCCTCAATTTCTTTTAATTGCACAATATTTAAAGTGATACATGACTGCATCCAACTACGACCATTAGAACATCCTCCACTACCGCCACTTTTAGGCAGAGCAGGGGGATACTGAGCCTAGTGCCACTAAGCAACTGGGATAGACTAACTCTTAGTTCACATTATCGCAGGACACGACTGTCAACCCACTCAAACATTTTGTTGCATTTCATGCCAGGGGTATGTCAAAACATCAGCTAACAAAATTACCAGCCTGATTGCCCAGCTCCTCACTGCAGGGGTGCTATATTTTCCATGATAGAAGAGGAGCCCTATAAGCAGCTGATACTGACCCTCATTCCTCAATATTTACATTCCTAGTAAATGCAGACAATTAGACAAATGGTGTCAAATTGGTAGGGTGATCAGGCAGGCATTAATCTTTCTTTTGGTGAATGATCAAAGAAGGTGTGGATAACAATGTCAAAGCGCTGTGACAGGGTTCCATTATAGGTGTTTGTTGTTCTGCATCTTGTAATGAAGGGTGCAGTTCAGGAAGCCAACAAAAAGGTGCAAATCATACTTGAGCATTGCAGAAGGATTTGGGGGTATTTCCAATGCAGTGTGAGGCAGGAGCATGAGAAAAGAGAGCATTCCATGTACTGTCTATAATTGGATGTGAGCACTTGGTGGAACTCTACTTCAGAATTCTGGGAAAAAATTGAAATAACAGAGGGCAGTTCTTGACTCAATTATCTCTCAGGCACAGAGGAGGGATTATCCTGTTTTGTGTGGGAGTGTCCTGGACCTGAGAGCCAATGTAATTATGTATGTACTTTGTCATAGTCCCCTCTCAGGTCCTGTGGGGAATGCCCCTGGAATATGTTATAATAAACCCCTTGCAGGGGGACTTGCATTTAAGACCAGTTGTGGCTGCCATTAAAGAGGTCCTCTTCACCCTCAACATCGAGTCTCATCTCATGTTTGGAGGGAACAGCTATATTCACTATGGGGATTGTTATATTCACTATACTCCCTTGGATTATAATCACTAGCTCTTGTAAGAGCTATCCTGCTACACTCTCTGGATAAGGAGAGGTCTACCCATTGGAAGCTATCTTGGGTCCAAGGTGGGTGGAGGACAGCGAGACCCTAACCAAGCTGTGGGGACTATAGTAGATATGGTGTCTGGTGGAGTGCTTGGAAGTCTTCGGAGGTACTAGGAAGCAGCGATTGGCAGAGGCACCCAGTCAGGGTGCCAGGCGGTCCGCCCCAATGATAACTACCCTGTGTGATCCTTAGATTAAGGGGAAAGTGGCATTGAAATCCAACAACTTGATATACTGGAAGGACAGACTTATTAATGTGGTCCACGATTTGCAAGCTAAGCTAGGCATGCTGGTTGAGGAAGGTGTGTGCCAGCAGCATAACCCCAAGTTTAATGCTATTGGCAAGCAACCAAAAGGAGAATAAGGCCACTGAAATTGTCTTAATTACTTACTGATACCCTCTGAACAGGGAACTTACAGATTCTCCACCATTCACAAATGTCCCCACAACTGGTGGGGAAAATTGCCTTACTCAAGTTCCAACTTCCCCACTTGAACTATCCTGCTCTTCACTTGATACTTCAGGCATCATCGTTTTTTTCTAAATTGTGAAAGTATTCTAATAAATGGTGGTGATTAAAAAAATTCTAATTCAATTTCTCCTGCTGCTCTCACTGTTTTTTCAAATGCCTGTGATTGTAGTGGTTTTTCCCGACCTTACTGAGACTTGTAGTGCCTGCTACCTCCACAGATGCAGTTGGTAGAAGCGGATAGTGCACTGTGGTTTTTTTCACACTGAAGGATGGTCACTGAATGTGTAGGAAAGGTTTGTTCTTCTCAATGTGTAAGGGATGAGTGAGTGGTCAACCGACCATTGACATTTTTCTCCCATTTTTTTTTATAAATCCCATATTCACCATTTTTCATTAATACAAGATAGCAAAAGAAAACATATTACAGTCAATCATTGTAAAACTACTAAACTGTTCTCTCACGTCATATTTTTATTTTATTCAAAACCATTGGAGCATGAAAAACATGCCCAAATACATGAAACACTATGTAACAGATGGAGATCAAGTGCATATTATGTTGACTGACTCACACAAAGCATCCTGGTGGGACTTCATAAGGTACTGTCCAGGTTAAGAAGAGATCAATTGTTATATTTTTCAATAAAATTAATGCATGGTTTTAGAATATTATCTGTTCTGCCTCATGTATTTTCCTCAAAACTCATCTGGGATAATAATAGTTGGACAAAACACCCATGGAGATAAAAGAAAAAAAAAGAATGACCATATTCTGATGTATCTTGGTCAGTGTTTCTTTCCTAATTAAATAACTAATAAGCATGTCTTTTCCTTATTTCATACTTTTTGGATTTATTTTCTTTTTTGTTTGAGAGTTTTTCACACACCTGTACCATTTTGTTTAATCAATATCTTATTTCTTCCACACTCTAAAAGTTCTATGACTGGGATCTCTGTGGTGACAATACATTAAAGGATCACTATAGGGTCAGGAACAAAAACATATATTCCTGACCCTATAGTATTAAAACCACCATCTAGCCGCCTTGGCGCCTCATGCCTCCATAAATATAGCAAAATCTTACTGTTTGACTCAGAAAAACAACCTGTCTGCTGACATCATCAGAAGTGGTAGCCTGATCCAATCACAATGCTTCCCCATAGGATTGGCTGAGACAGACAGAGAGGCAGATCAGGGTCAGAGCCAGCATGATTCAAACACAGCCCTGGCCAATCAGCATCTCCTCATAGAGATTAATTGAATCAATGAATCTCTATGAGGAAAGTTCAATGTCTGCATGCAGTGGGAGGAGACATTGAATGTTTGGATGCATTTTAGGCAGCCATGACCCAGGAACGATCTCTAACAGCCATCTGAGGAGTGGCCAGTGCAGTTATCATTAGGCTGTAATGTAAACACTGCATTTTCTCTGAAAATAATGATTCTACTCACCAGAACAAATTCCATAAACTGTAGTTGTTCTGGTGACTATAGTGTCCCTTTAATTACTTATTTAAGAGTTTAAAGAAGCTATTAAACATTCTGTTATAGGTACGTCAAATTAGCTCGTGACACCTCTTTCATATTTCAAAGATTCATGCAAACATATTCCCAACTCAATTTCATTGCATTAGTTTTATTCTTTTCCAATTTTTTCTAGCAAATGAGAAGACAAACAAACAACGCCTTCTTCATAGTTAGAGGGAAACTCTACTGCCCAAATACAAAATAAATAAAAAAATACTCTTTAGTAGCTGTACCCCAAATGAAAACTTGCATGCATTTAATTATGTATTTTTTTTTCATTGGGCATATATCTAAAACCGGCTTACAAAACCTGAAGTTCTCTTATCTGCTGCCTTTGCAAATTCTCCCCTTCTAACTCTGCCCAGACTTTCTGTGGATATCCAATCACAGACTTTCCAATACAGCTCAATTAGAAGTCTTTGAAAGTCAGGTGCTCTGGTCAATTGCTGCCTCTTCAGATCAGCTGCCTTGAGCTAAGGAAACCAGGACCTGAATTGGCTTGTTTATAACAGACCTACAGTTATTTTTATGAACCCTTACTAACTATGGACTTGATTTATTTTTGTTGAATAAACTTTTCATTTTATTTCATATTTTTTAGCTAAACTTTAAAAATTGTTTATTAGTATGAAAAATATTAAAAAAATTTAATATTTAGATTTGTTTATATATTGATATTTATTGGATTTTTTTTATATCTATGTTATATTTCATTTCTATAGTTTAATATTTTGAAAAAATATTTTCAAAGTTTATCCAAAAATATGAAATCATTTCAAAAGCTTATCCAACAATATTAAATTAAAGACCTATGTAAACCGGACTTACTGCTGACTTACTGCACTTAAAAACCACTATAAACTCTCTGTAGTCCAAAAACACAAGGACATTAGTGGTAAATGGAAAACAACCCCCAAAGGTCCCCTTTCATTGACAAGTAAAATTAATTAAACGTTTTTAAGGAAACATTTATTTTTTACGTAATCCAGTTTCAATAGCTTTATATTTTAATATGTATTCTCTAATTATGGTAATAATACTGTACAAGCATTGCAACTAATGGTTTTTTTTTGCAACTGTGTAATTAAAGCTGACAGGCAGGAGAGAGTGCCTTCTCTCTCCTGCACACGTCAGACGTATTGTAATACGTCTGACATGTACACGGCCTTTTTAGGGCCATACATGATAGGAAGTCCCTCTGGTGGCCGTCTGAGTGACGGCCACTGGAGGTATTCCTATCAATCAATGTAAACATTGTATTTTCTCTGAAAATATAGTGTTTACATTAGATTGCCTGCAGGGAGCTATAGATCTCACCTGAACAACTACATTAAGCCTTTAAGTAGACAAAGTTTAAAGCATCAAATACCTCCAGCACCGAAAATGATTTTTAAAAAAGGCAGTAATTTGAAGAATATTTTAACTCCCAGCACTTTTAGAATGGGAGTCAAAAGGGATTCAGTGGATAAAGGCTTCCATAAATGCGGTGCGTGCAAGGGATGTCACTTCTTACCCACGAAAACCCTTGATTTTAAAAGCAAACAGACAGGAGAATGCTTCAAAATCAAGGATTGTAAGAGATTTCCTGCGTCAGGAATTTTCCTTTATGCCATGCCATAAACTTCTTTTTATTTTATTAATTGTTTTAAATCTGTTTTTATTGAGGTCAACACAATATGCTGTTTTCCCAAGCAGGGGATAAAGCGTAAACAATGCATTTGTTATGGAAAAACATGAGTAGTTATTTGTACAAGTTTATCATAGCATGTTATAGCCTTATAATGTGTTACACGTTTCATTTGGTATCTAGCGCTCACCGCTCAATGTTATCTTATATGTACTCTTCACCGAACTATGCAACACATGTGGCTGGATATTTATACGGGCTAATGGTTTTTCAAGACAAAACAATCCTCTCATAATGCACAGCCTGATGTAGGCCTGTGTTAACGATGCAGTTCTCAGTAGTAACATGTGAACTTTATCTCTTTTGTGGCCAAAGCGGTGCATTTGTCTGGCATTGTGTGGCCATGGTAAATCATATTTGTTAGCATTATGACAATGTTTCCTTATTTGCACAATAGGTATGCTATGAAGTAGATATACAGATTTTTAAAAATAATAACTTTCAAACTTTTAACATAAGGAGTATATTTGTTTTTAAATGCGCGGTAAAAATGGATTGTATACATCTTAATAAGTCGCACTTATGGTCAGGTCCATGAGTGTTAAGCGGGCTCTTCTCAAGCCAGAGGTATGCGCTAAGTGTTTTAAACAACGCTCAACGCATGTTCACTGTGGGCGCGAGCGGCATGTGGCTGCTCGTGTCTCAGTGGGGCGGTATGTGGCAGTATGGCATATGTTATGACCTAGGGTGTTATTTTTATAAGCCTTTTATCGAATACCCTGAGCAGGTGTATACTACTAGCTGTGCAAGTATGATTTGGTCTGGTTCATTAACAGCAATCGTCTAACGCATCAGTGACGCTAACAATAATCTATCTATTCTTGGTATGACAGCGTATAAAAAAAAAAAAGGCAGTAATATTTAACAGTGCAACTTAAGTACTGTGAATTATTAAACGGGTCTGTGAATAGCTATATTAATAACATCTCGAGGGTCATATATATGACAGAGAGTGAACGTAAGATGTGCATAACCTAAAAGCATAGTAATATATGAGTTAAATTGTATGCATGTTAACCTTCCCCCTATTTTGCAGCAGTTCGGCTATTGGGTAAGCAATAGAGACTAACACGGAGCTGTTGCCCATGGGGGCACAGTGGCACAGATAGCCTATCGACTTTTAAAGCTGATTTGGGTGGTCTATTGCATTGTTATATGGTCCAGCAATTAAGGTAAAAAGCAAATTTAATATGTGAATAATTTCAGCAGACCATTTGTGTTATGTCCTTTGGGGGCTTGGTTCCTAGGACATAAAAAAGGTGAGTCCCTACTCTGGAGGTGGTTTATCAGCTCCGCTGCGGGGGGATCCCTCATCCCACGGTTTATGGCTTCTCGAGTGGTCTTTTGCGCTTCAGGCTGTTTGCTCACTGCTTGGGCCCCCCAGCGTCCCACATGTTGCGAACCCCTTCAGTTCCCCCCAGGGCTTGCCCCTGCTGTGCATCAGAGAGTCTCTCAGCGTTGTGGGCACTCAGGGTCGGGAGCAGTCCGGCGGCCTCCAACCCCTGAAAAGTCTGTGGGTCCCCCGTCTCCTGCGCCTCCCCAACTCCTGCTGACCTCTGCTGGAGCTCCAGTCCTGTGATGCCTCACCCTTCTCCGACCACATGCTCGGAATCCCCAGCCACCGGTCCGCCGGGGGTCAGCATACCCCGGTACCGCAGGGCTCGCAGAGTTGGGGGCGTCTACCCCTGGACCACCACCAAATCCTGGGGCCCAGACCGGCTCCTTGCCAGGCAGTTATCCACCCCGAGTGGTCCTTCTATAGTATCCGGTATCCTGTGGGTCCAGGTGGCACAGCGTGGCTCTCAGCCACGTGTGTGTATCCGCCATCTTGGTTCCCCGTTGGGAGGAGCTCCGTGCTGCGCGGGCCTTTGCCCCCAGCCTCTGAAGGTCTGACTCATGGGCCGGGATTACCCTCACCGGCCGGGGGGGGAGCGGGACCGGGCCGATGTCCACCTCTCTCCCTCCATCGCCTTACGAGCTCCGCCGCCTCCACATGTGTGTAGGCCTTGTGTCGGTCTTTCTGGCTTCACGGTTGCAGAGCGGGGAGCGGCCGTTTGTTCATCCCTTGGGCTCTCCGTATGTGCTGCCCCGACTCCTGGTGCTCTTAAAAGGTAGTATTTTCTTGACCTTTTAAGGCTTTTTCTGGCTTTTTCAAAGCTGTTGTGCCATTCAGGGTCCGAGCTAGCGTGGTTGGCTGCCGCTCTGCTCGGCGGCCCAGCCCCGCCCCCATGCCATAAACTTCTAATTAATTTGGAACTCTGTATTTCTCCTTGTCCCCAAACCAGCTGGTGAGGAGCCCCAATGAACGAGACAAGACAATGTAAAGGTTCAAGGTGACTTCTAACATTTAATAGGCTGTGTAACAGGTTATATTCAAGAGGAAACAGGGGTGGTCTTATAAACATTATCCAATAATAACAGCATTCATGAATCTTATCCCAACATATCTTATTCTATAGCTAGCTTGCAGGTGTAATGGGGGAGTACTCATTATAGTTTCAGTTTACTAAAAGTTGCTATGCACTCATAAAATAGATATGTTACTACACAGTTAGAATTACAGAAATAGAAAACAGGAAATAAGACCAATACTCTGAGACAGAAAAGTGTATACCTCTGTCTAGGGGTATATTCACTAAGCATTGTATACAGACAAAGTGTATTATTCCCAATAGCTGACATGTTCTAAGTTAGCCAATTTTAAACAGACTGGACATCAGGTCATCTGTAGCTTGAGCCTTGGGTCACTAAGCATTGTATATAGGAAAGTGCATTATTCCCAACAAGGATTATATCACTTGTACCACTACCCATGTAGTTTACCTTTTAACATGTGGTTGTAGGGTGCAGTATGTGGGAAGAACCAGTAGACCACTTAAGATCAGATTTATGGAGCATTGCAATAATATTAGAAAGAACATAATAACACATTCAGTACCCATTCACTGTAACAGTTTTCCTGTCTTTTAATTTTAAGACCTTTTTATGCACAGGTATTGAATGGGTATCACTAGACCAAAGGGGGGAATTTAAAAATGAAACTCAAACGCAGAGAAGGATTTTGGATATTCTCTCAAAACTCTACATCCAGCAGGACTGAATGTGGATTTTGGTAAAGGATTACAATATATTTTTATTTTCATATTTTCTTCATACTTTTTTCATTTTTTTCATTTTGTCATTACATTTTAATATTTTAACACATTAGTAGGATACTCTCTGCCTCTGGATTTTAGTCTGAGCATCCCCTCACCTTTGTCTACCTTTATCTATCTTTTCTTGGGCTATTATGTATTTATTTAATATGTTGGTAGTTTTTTCATGTTCTTATTTGTTTTATTCGTATAAATACCTTCACTTTGCCTATTCTGCTTTTCTGTTCCTTTTATCATATAAGGCTATAAAAGTGGTTTGATTTTTGTATTATTCTTTGTGCCTTCCAAATCATGAACTACATTGTCCACAATAAAGCACTTTAGGATCGCCTTATGATCCTGGAAATTACGTCATCTGATGAAAAATGCGGAAATAACATTTGGAACGCAACCTGGAACACATTGAGTGTTCCTTGCGATTCCGGATACTACTTCATCAGACTAAAACAGCCGGATTGAGGCTTGACACGCAATCATGAAGCACAGCAGTGTTCACATGAAGTAGCTGACCCCGACTGGCTTATGGCATTCCGGGAATGCGCAAAAATGGGCTTTTTAAACCGCAGAGACAAGAAGACCTTAATTCACATTATAGATTTCCTTGAGGAAGTCCTGCATTAGATGAAACGCATGGGGCTAAGAGACTCATATAGTGTTTAACTTTTTATTTACTTTAAATTGTTTTTATTGTTTTTTTAATTGTTTCTGCGCAGCTATTCCTCTAAGAACCCCATCAAGGTCCTAGTTCCAAAAAAGAGTGAGATTTTGATGTGCCTGATTCGGTCTTTTATCTTGTGAGAGCAAGTTAATAAAGCTGTTTATTGCATTTTTAACTACTACACAATGTGTTTATCTCTCACTTTTCCTTCCATGCACTGTACTTGAGGAAAAGAGAAAATAAGAAGGAATTTTATGTCAAAGCCTATTTAAGTGCCTACTACCAATTATACCTTTGTTATTGCAATAATTACCCCTATTCCCTTTCTGGTGACATAGCTATATTATACGATCTGCGTTCTGCTTTATCTATTTTCGATTGTATATTTCTATAATATTAAAGTTTGCCAGCTTACACTAACACGTTATTCACTAAAAGTGTGAGTTGTCCAAGTTACATATGTTTTCAATGTGTCAGTTTTGGCCTGACATTTTAAACTCAATTTAAATTCCTAACAATTCACACTTTAGTGAATAACCCTCAGAAGGGCCGAGTTAAGAAAAAGCTTAATAAAGCCCAGGGTAAAACATAAAAGATAATCCATTTTGAGAGCCATATCAAATATGTAGTGGATTTCCATTACCCTTACCAAAAGCCTGCTACTTTGCTACTGCTACTTTGCTAGTACAATGACTATTAGGAATTTCTGGTATATCTCTCCTTTCTTATTTTATCTGTTGATGTATGTAAAATGTATTTGTAACCTACTTTTCTATGTATACACTGTCACTATATTATGCTCGTAATAAATTTGTAAGTTCTGCCTTTGTCTGGTATAGGAATCATGTTACCAAAGAGAATTATAGAAATAGTAACGTGGTTTTATAGGCATTTCTGTTAACCTGTGTCTTTAATCTAATTTGGTTGGACAACATGGAAACAAGTTACGTGCCCAACCCATCTCTTTCTCCATAAATACCTTTATCTAACAGTGTATTATATTGATTTCTGTTCAGATGTCTGCATTCACCAATCCTAACAGACAAAAACAAAGTAACTTCATTTCTACATTTCCACTAAGCACTACACTCATATTCTCCCCTCCTCTTGTCCACCTGTTCCCTTTCTACTTTATAGCATACTTCCCCAGCTCTTTAACATCATTTACCTCCTTATTCCCTTTACATGCTATTAGTGGTTGCAATTATCCTTTATTTGTCTCTGTCCATCACCTCCAAATACCCTTTGCAACTTTTTATCAGAACATTTTTTTTACCTTTAGATTGTAAGTTCACACACCATCTAGCTAAATACTTTATATATAAAAAAAAATCATCTTATAGGCAGGGTCCTCTTAACCTTTTGTATTGGTCTGTGCATATTGCATTGCTGTTTTCCCCAAACTGTACAGCACTGCAGAGGCTTCAGATGAAAAGCAAAATTGAATGACTTCTATCTTAAGGCTTACGGCTTCACCATAGGATCCACATGCTCACCTCTTTATGCAAAGTCTTCCAATTATGTAAGATGGGTTGTCAATGAAAAAAACTAAACCCGCTGGAACAAAAGAACACAATGCATTGCCAAGAATTTTATGCACTCCTGCTTAGACATAACATTTAAGCAATGGAGCTACAGAATAGACCTTTTCTCAGCACATTCTCCTGACTGTCATTGGGAAGTACAGGTTGGTAACCTGGAGAACAACCCTTAGTAACATGGAGGAGCACTATAATAGGGATATTTCTTCTATCTATGAGATCACTAGTTCGAGAATCAGTTACATGATTGAAAAACTCCAGTATCCTGCACTCCCACGATCACCTGTAGAGATCTGGGGCAACAAAAAAAACCACATCCTGTGCTTCAACCCCTGAACTTCCACCTAGCAACAACTCTAACTCGCACTTTAGTGACTGCAACAACTAAAAAACACTCAAAATACCTAATTTGGAAAAATAATTCAGATGGAGATTTTTTTTCAGCCTCAACTGTTTTGGAATTTAATTCATGACAATTGATGGTTTTGTTAAGAAATTCTTTCAATTATGGAATGCGTCTTACTGATGTCTACCAACAATCCATTTCTTTGACATTCTTTAGAAATAAAAGTGAAGCCAGTGAAGATAAGAATGCTAGGTTACGTGCGCTTTGCTGTAATGGCTCATTTACAAATCATGTATGGGAAAAATTATATTTCCGGTCAACAAACAAGCCACAACATGCCATAGCAATAACATGCTGGTAAAGTATGATGAAAGTTGCAGCTCTATGACAACCTATTGCTGGTAAGCCCCAATATACCAGCTTATAATTGTCATATATTCATTCATCATGTACCAACAGTACATTAATGCTATTGTATTTATACTTTAGAAAGCATTCAAACTTTCAGTTATTACACTAAACATATTTTCTCTTGGGCGACTCAAATTGTTTTGTCTTCTATATAAAGCACTCCAAGAGAAAACTTTCCATTTAGAATAATTTAAAATAAAATCAGCTTCTAAAACCAAAACACTTAAACTGAATAAATAAATGTAGATTGCATCTTAGTCTTTTATTAAAATCTCTAAGGAAAAAAAATAGAGACTAGCTAAGGATTAACAGTTCCAAATTCTTGCTATAAGTATGTGCCGATTTATTATAATCTTGATTAAGATTTTAAAACAAGCAATTTTTCACATTTATTGTAAAACAAACAAATAATTTAAAGACTAAACATGTTTGTCATTACTTTATGTCCATTATCCTTTTACATTTTTCTTGAGCAGGAAAAAAAAAATCACCTGCAACATAATGAATCATCAGCCGCTTATAGTTAGTTATTAAAGAGCTGTCCAGAAAATTTATGAGTCCATTGGTGTGTTTTTAAGCCAGAAAGCCCTTACATCATCCAAATTCATCCATAACACAACACCTCTTCTCCTCCCACTACCCTGCTCTCCTTAATGTCACCTTAAATTTGGCAGCTTACACGGCATATGTTTTCTGGATTTAAAACATTAAACTCTAATAACAAATTAAGCCAGGTGCCAAAGTTGAACAATTTTAGAGTTTTATAAAATAGGTCATTTTGTAAACATTTGTTCCCTCAAGAAAATGATTTTGAAATAGCATACTAACGGGCTGCTAGAGAAAATTGATGGAAGCATGCTTTTATAAAATGCCCAATGCTTTTCTTACCAGTATTTAGCCTTTACACACAAATATACCTTAATCTGTTAGCTTAGTTTCAGGGAATGTTCTGCCACTACTATTTAATTGCACTAAAGTATTAAATGGAGAGTCATATACAGTTCTTTACAAACGTTGCTAATAAAGGTATAGAATTCAACAGAATCCATATAAATATTATATCCATATATTTTCATAGAGAGGTATATGTTGTCTGTATACATGTGAATAGCATTTCATATGATCAGTCATTACATTTCCCTGAGTTATCATGCTGGCATTTCGGTTCTGGACTGCCCTTATGGGGGGGTTAAGTCTCATATGCTAATGGTGTAGGTCCCTTTCTTTCTTTTTTTTTTTTAATATTCCTTATTTGTAGAGTTTTTTTGAAAATGTTATACATACATCATATAGAAAATAGTATGGATGAACAATCGTTAATAACAATATAAAGGAAAACAGAAAATGGGCATCAGAAAGAATGAGTGAGTGACAAAAGTTACAGTTGGTTTGTCAATGGAGTGAAAATAAAGGAAAGAATTCCAGAAATATAATGAATGACTAACAATTTAGGTTATCTGATAAGGTAAGACATAAATCGCTCTAACTTATAGGTTCGCTTTCTTTTTTTTTTCCATGTTTGATTTGTATTCAATGAATATGCAGGGTATACATGGAACAGGAACGTAAGTTAACAAAACTAACACGTTAAGAGTGTCAATCAGTACAGTGTTGTGTTCAAGAGCGTAAGTTAACATAACTAACCCAGGGGTCAATCACAATCATTACAATGCAGTATGTAAGTTTAACATCCGTCATATCTTATGTTTCAACATGTTGCACAATTTAATACATAATATAACAATGAACAATTGGCATGCTTTGTACATACATTATATCCATTATACCCAGAAGAAGGTGGAAATTCTGTGTGCATCTAGGCTAACCTTTCTCCTTTCTGAGCATCCATAACTGACTGGGTAAGTATTGGATTTTTCGTGAGAAAGCTTGATACTGCATGTCAGAAGAGTGAGCGATATCAATTTCAATGGTTTTCACGTTTATTGTTCACTCTAAGGGTGTTATTTTTAATGGACATGTTTGATCATCTTTTTTGTACCATTTGTTAGTCCTATGCTAATATGTTATAAGGATACCTCTTGAACATAAAAATATAAAGAAAGTAAAATTCAAAGAAAGATTGGGAGCATGAGGGTAGGGGTGGGGGGTGGTAAAGGGAAACAGTATGCTATAAGAGAGCAATGGGTATATTCTGTGTTCTCTAGGGTGGGGATTATTCCTTTCTGGTCCATTCCTGGTGTAACAGTATTATGGGCTTTCCCATGACTGAGATCTGGGCTGAGGGAGTAGCATCAAGTGTAGAATCTCCTTCGAGTGGGTTTCCCCATGGCTTAGTCTCGAGAGGGGTCTACTGCATCACTTATTTATATGTCCATTCTGTGTGTGTTACTATGATCATTATATATATATATATATATATATATATATATATACACATATATATTTCCATACATATACAAATATATATCCATACATATACATAATTTATTTTAATTTTTTTTTATAAATGAACGTTACCTATATGAGTCCCTTATTGAAAGCCATCTCTGCCACCACTTTGTATATTTACACTATTTACCCTGAAGGCAGCAAGCCATGTTTTTGTATTGAACTGATGTGTCAAGTCTGGTTAGAACTTCAGTCAGGGTAGGGATTTTTGTTTGTTTTCCATCTGTATGCAATCACAGGTTTTGCTGCTATTAGACAGTGTATCACTACATAGTTGATGTCCTCAGATAGAGGGGCAGGAAATACACGTAGAAGATGCAAAGGGATGTTGATTTTCAGTACCAACTGAAAGAACTTCCCAAGCTCCTGCCAGAACTGCACGATGCACGGGCAGTCCCAGAATATATGCCGTAGGGTACCCACGTTACTTAAACACCACCAGCACATGGCGGATGTGCCAGGATATATGTGGGAGAGCTTTGCGCGCACCAGGTACCATCGCATAATGATTTTGCAATATGCCTCCCATTGAGCCAGGCTTCTAGAAGCCTTTTTGGAATTTCGTATTGCTTGTTTCCGAGTTGGTAATAAGATTTGTCTGCTGAAATCTCTCTCCCACTGCAGCATATACGAGAGCTTCCCGGTTTCACCTAGGGCCAAAAGAGTGTTATAGCAGAGGGACAGGGCCTTAGCTCTAGGTAGCTTTCCCATAAATTTTTGAACAAAGGGTGGGAATAATTTGGTATCAATAGCTTTAATGTGGCTGTCATGCAGAATATTTTTGATACTTAGATAAGTAAATAAATCCCTAGGCGGTAAAGAGTGGTTTGTTTGTAGCTCGGGGAATGACTTAATACCTGTATCATTGCAAATGGGGCGTACAAACGTGCCTCCCCTATGTATCCAGGGGTCCAGATGTAGGTCCTGCGTGAGTGAGGTAATGGTCTGTAAGGGTGCTGTATATAGTAAGCTGTTAGCGTCTATAATTTTTGGGGTGACCTGCCTCCACATGTTGAGTAACAGTATAGTGGAAGGTAGCCTGTTTTTGTTTCTTTTCGGTCTTTATGGATCTAGCCCAAAGGGTGAGCTCTACTGCTCCATGAGTCATACAAGCGTTTTCTAAGCCAAGCCATAATGGGGTTGAAGTTAATGAAGCTTTGTAGTACAGTTTTGCATTAGGGATGCCCAGACCACCCACAGTGTAGGGGAGCCATTATAAGTTCTGTGCTACGCGCGTCGGTTTTCGTTTCCATTTGTGTGCATTGATAAGTGTTTAAAACTTCCTCAGTAAAACGTTTGGTAGAGCAGTCAGCAGTGATACAGAATATGTGGTAGGACCATCATTTTTACTGCATTAATGCGTCCCAACCATGATACTCCTTTATCTTCCCATGCCTTTAGTTGTGAATCTAACTTATGTAGGAGTGGTAAATGATTTTCTTTCACTTTTCGTGTTCTGTGATTTAGGCAATTTAATACAAAGGTAATATATTAACGTCACACGCCAGTCAAAGGGGTAGTTAGTTTGTAGCAATTGTATTGTGGTTGTGGGAAGGCGTATCGCCAATGCTTGGGACTTTTTATAGTTATTTTTATAGTAGGATATCTGTCCATATTTGTCTAACAAGTTCAATAGATGTGGGAGTGATGGCATAGGATTGCACAGGAACAGCAGGGCATCATCCACAAAGAGGGCTATTTTTATCTCACCGGCTGGGGAACACAAGCCTGTTATCTTATCATGTTGTTTGATGTGCCTCACTAGGGGTTCTAGACAAAGATTAATGGGGAAAGAGGGCATCCCTGCTTCGTGCCGTTAGTTATATGGAAGGGACGAGACAGGAAACCTGAGCTATATACTTTTGCTGAGGGGCGGGAATACAGGGCCAAAACACTATTTAGGAAGGTGTGAGGAAATCCCATCCCATTTGTAACGAACGCTGGTATAGTAGATACCCGTTCGCCTATTATCTCCCGGGTGTTGAGTCGAACGATGCTCCATACGTGTATTCTCCCAGCAAACATCAGCCGAAACTAGATGAAGGGTGAATGATTTTAATAGGTGCCACACTGGCTTTTATGCAAGTCCCCATGCAAGGGGCACTCCCACATGGACCTTGTTGGGGACTCGAACACAAAGTTATACACCAATCACAACATGGTTACAACATATAACACTCCCATAGTAAACATACAATTCTTCCTCCTTGCCTGGTAGATAATTGAGTCAGATACTGTAATAACTCAATTATCTGCAGGCAGAAAAAAACACATTTTCCCCAAAACTTCACAAACAACCCCAAACAAATAAAATCTTCATAAATGTTATATCCCCTGATAGCCCTGATCTGGGTGACTAACATATCCAAAAATCACCCAGATCAGTTCAGGGGTTTAGGAATTGTATGGAAGTCTGTTTGCCCAGAAACAATTCCATGAGTTCAGGTTGTGCGGTCGGTCTATTTTGGAAAGTCATAAAACTGAACAAATTCACGAACGGAACCCCCTGGCTCATAGTGACGTTTTTTGCCCTAGTTCGTTGGAACAAAGCTACCGAACAGCGCTTTCCTAGTTGTTCGGGAACAGGAAGCAGGTTTTCGTATTGGTTTGACCGGTGTTCGGGAAGTCGAGTGTCCGATTTTAGTTCCAGACACTCAATGACCAAGTCCCGCTGCCTCCTTTAATGCAAACAAGATGGCCGCCGTTTTCTCCTGCCACACAGGGAAAGCAGTTTCAACTACAGAATGGAAAAAAGTCAAATAACCGAAATAACGGGGTAATAGCTTCACACCATTCAACACCTCACCCATGTGTGACCAATTAAAGCGATCAAACGCTTTCTCAGAATCCAGGGCCAGCAATATACCATGTTGTTTGCTAGTGTGAACTCAGTTAATTCAATTTAGAAAATGTTGTGTATAAGGGATGAATCCTGCTTGTTCTGTGGAGACCATATCTAGCAACATAGGTTTTAGGCGTGTGGCTAGTTATTTTGTATATAGGTTTATGTCCGCCTTTAGTAGTGAGATAGGTCTTAGGTTGGCACATTCTGTGGGTGCCTTGCCTGGCTAGGGAGTGTAATTATGTGGGCCAATAACATCTCCTCTGGTATGGTCCCTGAAGTCTTAATGTGATTGAACAACTTGGGGAGATGCGGTGTGAGTTGTGATTCAAATATTATGTAGAAGTATTTGGGGAACCCGTCTGGGCCAGGTGCTTTGTGTTTGGGAAGTGTACGGATCACTTTCAAAACTTCTTCTTCTGTAAATGGTGCGAGGAAGAGTTGGCATTGTTGAGTAATAACCTGTGGAAAGTCTGTCTGCCTCAAGAAACTTGTTATTTCTACATGGGTGGGTTGATAAGTCATAAGTTATAAAGTTTTTGTAAAAGAAGGCAAGCTCCTCGACTATGTCCTGGGGGTTATATAGTTTGGTGTTGTTGGGTGACATCATATATGATAATTTGGATTGTAGATATTGGGATTTCAGTTTCCTTGCGAGCAGTTTGCCTGCTTTATTACCCTGCATCTAGTGGGATAGTTTTAGTTTTTTCATGTGTTTCTCTATATTCGTTATGGATATCTCCTGTAGCTCTTGTTTGATTCTAGATACCTGTTTTTATCAGTTTTTTCAATGGATTTATCTTATTTTTGGAATCTTTCTTGTCTAGGTCCTCTAAAAGCTGTTTCTGATCATTACTCATCTTTTGTTTGAGGACAGATCCTGCTTGCATTATAAATCCCCTCATCACTGCCTTGAGGGCCAGCCATTGTGTTTCTATATGGGAAGTGTCATGTTTGTGGTTGTCGTAGAATGACTGTATTGCTTTTCGTAACGGGGGTACGTGAGTGATCTCAGAAAGGAAGGTTGGGAATTATTAGGAGCGTAGACTGAGGCCACAGTGATTTGGATCCCATTAAGCATTCCCACCACAATCAGCAACCTTCCCAAATCATCTTTGTATATAGTTTCCTGTTTAAATACCCAGTCTGAATGGAACATTATGGCTACCCATTTTGACTTGTGTGGGGAGAGGGCATGGAAGATTTGTGGATAGAGGGTTGATTTAAAGACGGGGAGATTGCGTTTACAGAGGTGAGTTTCCTGCAGGCAGGCAATAGCTTCCTTTGATTTCTATATCTCTTGTATGGCAGAACACCACTTAAATGGGCTGTTCAGGCCATTAACATTAATTGAGAAGCATTTAAATTGGTGTGCCATATTGAATGTGGGTTAGAAGTGTTGTTGAGATATTTGCAGGATTCTGTCTGAGGCTGGTAGCAAGCCTACGGCTAATGCTTGTTGACCTGGACAGTACCTTGGGCCAAGGAATGGAGAGTGAGCTCTGGGTGGTACGAGAAAACACCTTTGCTGGGAATGTGAGGCGGGGAGCAACCAGGAAGAACATAAAGGGAAGTAAAGAAAATATATACAAAGACTCTTGATGAGGAGAGTTAAGAGGGAGATGTATTGGGGAGCGCTTAAGCTCACAATCCAGTGTACATCCCATAGGGAGGTCATCTGGAGCAAGCGTATTCCAGAGCCAAAACCTGTACACTTATTATGTCAAAATGCACAAATCTCCTGTTTTCCCCCCAGGGGGAGAGATTACAATAGGTTCCATGTGGCATGTAATAGGCTTGTGTCCTTATGTGCCCGCACCTATGGTGTGCTGAGTAGCTGTTTTCTTTTCCTGTTTTCTTCTCCTTTCTTTCATAATATGTTTTGCTTTTTTTTGTTGTTCTTTTCCCTTTTTTTGTTTTGTTTTTCATTTTATTTTGATAAATTTTGGGCAATTAAGCAACTCCACAGAAGAGGCTGAACTAAATAGGGAATGAATGGATTATGTGTATCACCTCTGCACTATGTAAGAGGTGATTGATTCTCAATGGTGCCCCCTGCAGTAGAGCAGTAGAACACCAACCTAACATATTCCCAGAAATATGACTGTAGATTTGTGTCCTTCTACACCCTGTTCCAAATTATTATCCAAATTCTATTTAAGTGTCACAAAGATTAAATATTTTGTTTTTCAGTTTAACTCATGGATGGCATTGTGTCTCAGGGTTCTTTGGATCACTGAAAACAATCTCAGACACCTGTGATAATTAGATTGCCAGGTGAGCCCAATTTAAGGAAAAACTACTAAAGAACAGAAACTGTCCAAATACTCACAAGTTCAATGAATGCAAGACTTGTGAAGCTGCTATCAAATCAGGGGTCCTATGTTAAAATGTAACGTGACCTTTTAAAATGTTGTTATAAGTTTGATTGAAATAGCTTTTGATATCAGTAAATATGCTACAAACACAACAAATGTCAATTTTCAGTTCTTTACAACCTATAAAGTGTTTTGAAACTTATTGTGCGTAATAATTTGGAACAGTGCATTGTAAGTTTTTTATGTTTAAAAAAATACTGTTATCATTAGGAGGTTGGTTCAAAAAAATTTGAATTGTACTCTTAATAGTTGATAACATGAGAATTATGCTGACTGTTATTTACATCAATTATTTAGGTAAATGAGACAAATATAATTTGCATAATAATTTGGAACAGGGTGTATAGGCACAAGGTGACCAGGTATAGCAATACCCCTTTTATCTGTGATTGGCTGTTTAGAAGTCTCTATACACCTTGCATCTAAACAAGAGTATTGTGTATTCCTAACAGCCGCAGGTAAACAGTAATAACTATGTACAGTTAACATATGCTGAAGGTAAAGCTATAAAAGTGTACAATCTTAACTTTAGCAATGTAATCCCAGAATACATTATTAAGCAGAGTACCATTTTCATGGAATATAGTGAAGAAAAAGGATCTCTCTGCTGCCGAAAATAGTGAAATAGTTCAATGCCTTGGACAGGGTATGAAAACATTATATATTTCACGAAAACTTAAGCGTGATCATCGCACTATTAAGAGATTTGTGGCTGATTCAGAGCACAGACGGGTTCGTGCAGATAAAGGCACATTGAGGAAGATTTCTGCCAGATCAATGCATCAGATCAAGAGAGCAACTGCTAAAATACCATTACATAGTAGTAAACAGATATTTGAAGCAGCTGGTGACTCTGGAGTCCCACGGACATCAAGGTGTAGAGTCCTCCAGAGTTTTGCAACTGTGCATTAACCTTCTATTCGGCCACCACTAACCAATGCTCACAAGCAGAAATGACTGCATTGGGCAGAAAAATACATGAAGACTAATTTTCAAACAGTCCTGTTCACTGATGAGTGACGTGGAACCCTGGATGGTCCAGATGGATGGAGTAGTGGATGGTTGGTAGACAGCCACCCTGTTCCAACAAGGCTGCGACATCAGCAAGGTGGTGGTGGAGTCATGTTTTGGGCTGGAATCATGGGAAGAGAGTTGGTTGGCCCCTTTAGGGTCCCCGAAGGTGTAAAGATGACCTCTGTAAAGTATGTGCAGTTTCTGACTGACCACTTTCTTCCCTGGTACAGAAGGAAGAACTATGCTTTCCGTAATAAAATCATCTTCATGCATGACAATGCACCATCTCATGCTGCAAAGAATACCTCTGCATCAATGGCTGCTATAGGGATAAAAGGAGAGAAAGTCATGTTGTGGCCTCCATCCTCCCCTGACCTCAATCCTATTAAGAACCTTTGGAGCATCCTCGAGCAAAATATCTATGAGGGTGGGAGGCAGTTTATATCCAAACAGCAGCTCTGGGAGGCTATTCTGACATCTTGCAAACAAATTCAAGCAGAAACTGTCCAAAAACTCACAAGTTCAATGAATGCAAGACTTGTGAAGCTGCTATCAAATCAGGGGTCCTATGTTAAAATGTAACGTGACCTTTTAAAATGTTGTTATAAGTTTGATTGAAATAGCTTTTGATATCAGTAAATATGCTGCAAACACAACAAATGTCAATTTTCAGTTCTTTACAACCTATAAAGTGTTTTGAAACTTATTGTGCATAATAATTTGGAACAGTGCATTGTAGGTTTTTTATGTTTAAAAAAATACTGTTATCATTAGGAGGTTGGTTCAATAAAATTTGAATTGTACTCTTAATAGTTGATAACATGAGAATTATGCTGACTGTTATTTACATCAATTATTTAGGTAAATGAGAAAAATATAATTTGCATAATAATTTGGAACAGGGTGTATAGGCACAAGGTGACCAGGTATAGCAATACCCCTTTTATCTGTGATTGGCTGTTTAGAAGTCTCTATACACCTTGCATCTAAACAAGAGTATTGTGTATTCCTAACAGCCGCAGTGTAAACAGTAATAACTATGTACAGTTAACATACGCTGAAGGTAAAGCTATAAAAGTGTACAATCTTAACTTTAACAATGTAATCCCAGAATACATTATTAAGCAGAGTACCATTTTCATGGAATATAGTGAAGAAAAAGGATCTCTATGCTGCCGAAAATAATGAAATAGTTCAATGCCTTGGACGAGGTATGAAAACATTATATATTTCACGAAAACTTAAGCGTGATCATCGCACTATTAAGAGATTTGTGGCTGATTCAGAGCACAGACGGGTTCGTGCAGATAAAGGCACATTGAAGAAGATTTCTGCCAGATCAATGCATCGGATCAAGAGAGCAACTGCTAAAATACCATTACATAGTAGTAAACAGATATTTGAAGCAGCTGGTGACTCTGGAGTCCCACGGACATCAAGGTGTAGAGTCCTCCAGAGTTTTGCAACTGTGCATAAACCTTCTATTCGGCCACCACTAACCAATGCTCACAAGCAGAAACGACTGCATTGGGCAGAAAAATACATGAAGACTAATTTTCAAACAGTCCTGTTCACTGATGAGCGCCGTGGAACCCTGGATGGTCCAGATGGATGGAGTAGTGGATGGTTGGAGGACGGCCACCCTGTTCCAACAAGGCTGCGACGTCAGCAAGGTGGTAGTGGAGTCATGTTTTGGGCTGGAATCATGGGAAGAGAGTTGGTTGGCCCCTTTAGGGTCCCCAAAGGTGTAAAGATGACCTCTGTAAAGTATGTGCAGTTTCTGACTGACCACTTTCTTCCCTGGTACAGAAGGAAGAACTATGCTTTCCGTAATAAAATCATCTTCATGCATGACAATGAACCATCTCATGCTGCAAAGAATACCTCTGCATCAATGGCTGCTATAGGGATAAAAGGAGAGAAAGTCATGTTGTGGCCTCCATCCTCCCCTGACCTCAATCCTATTAAGAACCTTTGGAGCATCCTCGAGCAAAATATCTATGAGGGTGGGAGGCAGTTTATATCCAAACAGCAGCTCTGGGAGGCTATTCTGACATCTTGCAAACAAATTCAAGCAGAAACTGTCCAAAAACTCACAAGTTCAATGAATGCAAGACTTGTGAAGCTGCTATCAAATCAGGGGTCCTATGTTAAAATGTAACATGACCTTTTAAAATGTTGTTATAAGTTTGATTGAAATAGCTTTTGATATCAGTAAATATGCTGCAAACACAACAAATGTCAATTTTCAGTTCTTTACAACCTATAAAGTGTTTTGAAACTTATTGTGCGTAATAATTTGGAACAGTGCATTGTAAGTTTTTTATGTTTAAAAAAATACTGTTATCATTAGGAGGTTTGTTCAATAAAATTTTAATTGTACTCTTAATAGTTGATAACATGAGAATTATGCTGACTGTTATTTACATCAATTATTTAGGTAAATGAGAAAAATATAATTTGCATAATAATTTGGAACAGGGTGTATAGGCACAAGGTGACCAGGTATAGCAATACCCCTTTTATCTGTGATGGGCTGTTTAGAAGTCTCTATACACCTTGCATCTAAACAAGAGTATTGTGTATTCCTAACAGCCGCAGTGTAAACAGTAATAACTATGTACAGTTAACATATGCTGAAGGTAAAGCTATAAAAGTGTACAATCTAAACTTTAGCAATGTAATCCCAGAATATATTGTAAATTTACCAAACAAATTCCTATATTGGGACTATTGATTCGTGGGTCAATTTTGAACGATCCAATGATTGTAACCACCAGGCTTATCCCAGTACTTGCGTAAAGAGTTATTTTAAAATCTACAGTGGGCATAGTAAAATGCTCTAAACAATTTTGCTTTGAAACAGTTATTGTATGAATGCCTAAGCTCGTCAGAATAAACATTTGTATTACATATAAGATACCTGTCCTGGAGACTTCTGTCAAGCATGCAAATGATGATTGTTGATTCGTTGTAGAGGGTCTCCATCTTTATACGGGAAGTAGGATTCTGACTAGAAAATAGCTGTACAGAAACTGGATTTTTCATCAGCTTGTATGGAAATATATTCCCTGTGGATTGTAGATGTTCCATAGGCTGTGAGTCCCACAAGTGAGTTGTTGACAACAGTGAGTTGTAGGCAAATCCTTGACCGGCCATGGAATATTTTGCCAGGTGATAGGTCGTTGAGTCCAAGCGCAAGGTGTAGTGGAACCTTAATGCGAGGTTGAACCCACCATCTTCCATTCAGATTGAATCCTTTTTTGGTGAATTTGATGTCGCAGAGTTGGAGTCTGATGTATTCCAGAGGCCCCATTCTTCAAGTTTGGTGAGTCCACTGTCCTGGTCCATTACGCCATAGTATTCATCTTGACATTACGCCATATCATTAGTTTTGTGGGGTATCCCCAGCGATAAGGTATTTTGTGGTTAAGCAGGGTTTTTGTGACAGTAGAGAGTTCTCTTCGTCTGGCCATTGTGAGGGCCGAGAGCTGTGCAAAAATGGATATCCTTTCATAAGGGGTTGGCAATGCAGTTGCTGTTCTGGCAGCGGTAAGGAGTGCCTCTTTGGATTGATAATAATGAAAGAGGACTATTATGTCATGCGGTGTGTCTGCTGTGAAGCAAAGAGGCCTCGACAATTGGTGAGCTCTATCTAGCGTCCAAGCATTAACGCCTAAAGTAGGGACCAAAGTTGAGCACAGGGTCGTAATACAGGTTGAAATCTCTTTGTTTGTTATTGAGTCAGCAATGCCATGAAATCTAACATTGTTTCAGCCTGACCTATCCTCTAGGTCTGCCATTTTTTGCCACAGTTTGGCGTTTTCTTACTCCTTCTTTAGATTTTTTTTCTAAATGATCTGTGCGGTCACCTGGCTCTGCCAACTCTTTGTGTATACTGGACGTGATTTTTTGTGAAGTCCTCTTTAATAGTAGCTCTCAGGTCCTGGAGCATTTGTTTAAAATATTCTTTGATCATATGATCATCTTGGGAGAGATCTCGTTCCATCAGGCCTTCTGAGGCTCCAGAATCAGCGCCATATTGTGCCTGTTTATGACTTTCTTTCTTATTATGCCGATACGGGTCCGTAATCTTCATTTGTTTCGATGGAGCCATTTTAGTGTCCTGGTAGAGTATACCACTCATTGCGGTTTGTAAATTTGGGCGATCTGTGCTATTTTGTAGCGTTTTTGGCTCTCTGTGGAACGGAGCTCTTACTCCATGCGTTCACTTTCTAATGGCACAAGTGAGCAAAAAACTATTTTGAGACCTGAGAGGGCATTTAGTGAAGGGCAAGCTACTGAGTTTCTCTAAACTTTTGTCAGTTTTCAGAGTTCTCATATTCTCTGTTTATGTTTCAATATCATCATGATAAGCCTTTATATTCACAAAGTGCATGTTTTTTTATTAGTCTATATTTCCAATATATATATATATATATAGTTATTCATATTTATCACAAACATGATGAATTTAACAAATATGTATCGGTGACATTAGCAGCGGCTGAAGAATATCAGATCTTAAAGCAATATTTTGCATAGGACCCTTTACTGCCTTTCACAATATATCTAAAGCCTATTAATTAGAAAGCAAGAGTCAGTAATTAAACGTTCTCCTCCTGTCCTAAATACGTATCAAAAGCATAAGCTGAACAATTGCAAACAAATAGACACATCTGATGGATGTCTTAAGATCTATTTTTATAGATCCGCAATCTGGCTTTCTCTGATAGTATGTTTATCTTTACTAATGGACTAGAAAAGGCCTCCAAGCCTCTATATAAGCCATCAGCAGATGAATAGATATTTTTCGTCTACTAAACCTAGCGGTTACAGTTCCACGATTGTCTGTTTGCTCTCCACTAGAGCAATTTCTTCCTCTTGAGCATCAGTTTCCAAGTTTCCCTGTAACTTTACAGATAAATGGCCATCAACCAATAATTTCCAGACATTTTTTTTGGTACATCTGAGTTGGTCAATTTAATAATATGTCAATAGTGGGCAATCCATTTTTCATTTCTAATGTCCATATGAGGTGTGTGTTGTCAATTTGCATTCATATTTTGGAAGTCTTGTGTATATCTACCCTCCCTTTGTTATTGCTTGGGTATTACCTATTGTTGTGCTGCCATGGATATGGCCAGGAAAAAGGAAATGTATTCCTACTTACCATAATTTTCTTTTCCTGCTCATAGACCATGGCAGCACAAAGATCCCGCCCTGGGATATTGCTGGAAACAAGACTGAGGGTGGGAGGGGTTACTTATATATTCTGTTTTAATTAGGTTCCTGTCTAATTAGGGATAGGGAAGAGCTACCCATTGTTGTGCTGCTATGACCTATGACCAGGAAAAGAAAATTACGGTAAATAGAAATACATTTTCCTTTTTATATATAGTTGTGTAATAACTGCTCCAACTATTCAGAAGCTGTCTGAAAGAGTTTTAAAATTTTCCTGCCATATGTCTCTAGTTGAACTACAGAGCAAATTTGGTAATCAAAACCATGGGTTTCCTTATATGCCAAAAGCTAATCCATCTTTATGCCTCATTGGAAATATATTATAGAACAGGGGTAGGCAACCTTCAGCACTCCAGATATTTTGGACTACATCTCCCCGGATGCTTTGTCAGTTTTATAGATATAAGTGCATTAAGGGAGATGTATTCCACAACATCTGGTGTGCCGAAGTTTGCCTTTGAGTCTTTGAGTTCAGCTCATGAAATACAGACTGAACCATGCATTTTATCTAGTTTCGGACTGCATAATTCGTGTGTGCTGGGGGAGCATCTAGCCCCAGCACAAAAGTGCAAATATCTATGGATGTTCAGTGTTTAAAGCAGAAACCTTGCATATCCAGACTCTTACCACCATGACAAGGTCAAATCATTAAAGTGGTCATGGTAGTTGGAGTAACTCTTTAAACTTCCATTTGAAATACAGCAATAACAGAAGATGAGGTTAATGGAAGAAGGGATGAGTGAAATATGAAAACATCTGATGAATTAGCTATCTAATTTCTTAAAGGAACACTATAGTCACCTAAATTACTTTAGCTAAATAAAGCAGTTTTAGTGTATAGATCACTCCCCTGCAATTTCACTGCTCAATTCACTGTCATTTAGGAGTTAAATCACTTTGTTTCTGTTTATGCAGCCCTAGCCACACCTCCCCTGGCTATGATTGACAGAGCCTACATTGAAAAAAAACTGGTTTCACTTTCAAACAGATATAATTTACCTTAAATAATTGTATCTCAATCTCTAAATTGAACTTTAATCACATACAGGAGGCTCTTGCAGGGTCTAGCAAGCTATTAACATAGCAGGGGATAAGACAATCTTAATTAAACAGAACTTGCAATAAAGAAAGCCTAAATAGGGCTCTCTTTACAGGAAGTGTTTATGGAAGGCTGTGCAAGTCACATGCAGGGAGGTGTGACTAAGGTTCATAAACAAAGGGATTTAACTCCTAAATTGCAGAGGATTGAGCAGTGAGGCTGCAGGGGCATGTTCTATACACCAAAACTGCTTCATTAAGCTAAAGTTGTTCAGGTGACTGTAGTGTCCATTTAAGAACATCCTAATTGTAAAAACAGAGGCAAACTACTGTAAAACTGTATCATTGCTTCTTGTTAGTTACTGTAGGTTTGTCTCCAGTACCAAACATTTTTCTAGCTTTTACCAAATCTGTTTGTACGTAGGAGATAGAGACAGTTATTATTTCATTCATTTTTGAAGCCTTTGTGATATTTACATATGACTGTAGAATATTTTTATTTTATTTTTTCCTGGGGAATACAAGCAGCCTTGGAAAGGAATTTCAATCCCGATAGCATATGAAGTGAGATGAATAATGTATGTAAGTCTGGCCAGAATTCTATGTTTAGATTATTGAAAAAATTGATGTGTTGGATGCAAACTCAGCAGCAATATCAATACAGACATGGGGAATGGTAAAACTGCTCTCTAAAATTCTAAAAATACTTGATTTTTGTTTTTTTACTTATTTATCATATTTTATTCCTTCCTCACATTATCATTTATTATAGATTAGATAAAAAGCTATAGAAATTGTGCAGACATTAATCATAAGTAAACTAATGGGAATTATATCATCTCCAACTCCTTATCATTCAAAATTTCAATGCATCAAATGTAAGAAGGATATCTATATATCATAAATGTAATTGAACAATACAATGTATTCAGAGCATACCATTTCTGTAAGGATTAAAATAAAAAAAATTTGGAATTATACACTCTATACAGATCTTGAATTAATTCACAAAATACAGTCATTTGTAACATAACTTAAAATAAATAAATGCTTGATAACAACCAGCCTAGTTCTATATACTCTATCAATCTGATTTTGGAAGCCAAGAGTGCTGACTCTGTATAACTTCATGGCAAACAGATACAGCACCTGCTTCTTTGCATATTATGGTCTCACTTTATCTTGGAAGAAAGTTTCTTCTAATTTCCCTTGGGTGAATGAGCTATGATGGGCTTTTTCATGCAAAAGCCTTACGTGTTTAAGTTCTGAATCCTTTAAGAATATGCTATGACCTCAAAAGGCATATACATTATTTAGCTCCTACAGTTTTTAAAGCTCCCACAGATTTCAAATACCAGGATTCTATAGTTCTTTGTTTCTCAAAACTATATAATGAGTCAATGGTATTACATCAAATTGCGCTAGGAGAATTGTGCAATAGGTTTGAGATGAGCTGCCATCAGTCCAAATTAAGGCCGATCGATTGTTTGTCCGAATTCCTAATTTTCAAAGTGCCAAACGATTAATGCGGTGGCCAAACATGTTAATTTGATCACTATTCGGAGTTGCCAAAAAAAAAAAGAGATGACTGATGGCTAGGGGACAGCCACTAAATGTTGATTTTATTTGTAAATCAAGTGAGAAGTGACCAATAAAGGGAAAAAAGCAGAGTCAGCAAAAAACATTTTTTATATTGTATATCAATTTAATACATATATGTAAATTATAAAATATATAATTCTAAAAATAAAATATATAAATATAGATTTGTTTTACTGCTCCTCCTCTTTTTTCCTCTATTGGTTATTTCTTTTCACTTAATCTGTGAGCCAAATGCCTGATAAATGTGATAAATTTAATATTATGTATATATTTTGCATACACTGATTGGGTCCATTTCACTCTCTTTTTTGTTTTCCGTATATTTTTTAAGTTGAACCATCAACTGGATGAGTGTCGGAGGTCCCAAACTAAATTCAATTTTCTAAAAAAAAGTAGTCCTTCTAAACTAAATTTTTCCACCATATGCAAGCCTACTAAATAAATTTAAATCATGCTAGTGTATCCTGTATATAATAGTAGTATATTATCTAATTGCATGAGTTTTTTTGACATTAATTTTTATTTATTTTTCAATAAAAAAAACATAACAATAGAATTGTAAAACAATATTATAACAAACAATATTAAGGGGATCCATCTTAATCCTTTTACGTTACCAATTATGTATACACAATTTTAACCATTGTAAATTAAATGAATTTATTGCAAACAAATTTTGTGTGAAATATGTATTCTGGCAGCAGAGTATGCATTACCATATAGTTACCCTATATAATATAGGAACCAATATGGCCGTGCGATCCACCAGCGTGTCAGCTGATGTAATGTACAACATCTGGTGGTAATTGGGAGATATACAATGTCTAGAACTTGGATCGTAAATGGAGATCATACTATGAATCTCCTAAAGAGAATTATGATTACTCTCACGTAATAACATTTAATCGCAATATATTATAACATTAGTAATATGCAAAATGACAGTGGAGCATCCCTCAAAACATTGGCCTATGTTATTGCAGGACCCAATCTTAGTAGCTTATTTGCCTAGACATCCCACACCTACTTACAAAAATAATTGTAATTTAAAAAATATGTTAGCCCCCAGTTATGCTATTAAAACCAACACACATGCTATTAGGGAATATTCTGGTATGTTTAGAGGATGCAATTGTTGCAAAGCATGCTCCATTATTCTTTTGAAAAGAACTGACCAATTTTCTGGTTTCGTAACAGGCAATAAATGTCGAATTAAATCTGACATAGGATGCCACACAGACTTTGTGGTTTATTTGCTGCATTGTCCGTGTGGCAAACAATATGCAGGTCACACCAAAATAGTTCTCAAGGTTAGGATTTTGGAGCATATAGGAAACATTAAAAAAAGTCTTGTGACACATGCAGTCCCAGTTCATTGTAACTCTTGCCCCCTATTTTCTTTTAAGCATTTTAAATGTATCAGCATTGAAAGGGTACTGCCGCATTGGAGGGGTGGTGATAGGGTTAAAAAACTTGCCCAACGTGAAACTATTTGGATCCAAAAACTTCAAACCCTAGAACCAAAAGGACTGAATGTGGACATAGACTTGATTTGTTTTTTATGATTTGTTATGATTTTCATAATCATAATTTTTTTATGATTTGCTATTTGTTACAATCTACAGTGATCAATTGACAGAGACTACATTTTACGATGATCTAATATATTTTTTTTAATCCCTGAGGGTCAACTTTTATTTTTTGTAACCCTCAGGAGTTAAATGTATTTTATTAATTAATTTAAATATAATAAAATTAAATATTTAGCTAGCTGGGGTGGGTGGAAGTTAGTGGGGAATTTGGTGTTAGGCTAGCTAGGGGTTAACTTTTTAAAAAAGTTTATCCCGTTAAAGACGGTGGGCGTTCTTTGCCGTCCTTGGTGACCCGGTCCTAAACGCCGGCGGGCGGCATGGAACGCCTAAGCCGTCCTATGTACTTATCCGGTTGCCAGAGATCCCACACTGGTGATCGCGGTGGGGGGACTCACCTGCCATGCCAGGGAGTCCTCCTGCTGCTGTTCTGGGCCCCCCTGGGCCATGTGATTGCAAGTTTCTTGTGAGGACCTCCTGATCACATGGACGGCATAGCCACAGCATTGCCAGCAGGGGGACATTTTACTGGCTGTAAAATTAATAAATAAAAGTTTAAAACAAATAATATATACTTAGATCCTATATATATTTATTATATATATGATTTAAGTATATATATACATTTATACTTACACACACTTACACTGTCTATGTGTATTTTAATATTAATATATAATTATATATATATATATATATATTAATATCAAAATACACTTAGAATGATATTGATTAAATATATATATAATTATTATTATATATATATTTATATATAATATAAAATAAATATATATGTAAATACATTAAAAAATAAAATGAACCTCAACGGAGCCCACGCGGCCCGCCACCAGCACGAGGCCCAACAACCACCTGCACGAGCAAACAGAGGCGGCACAGCCGATGGACACCCACCTGCACCAACCTGAAGCCCAGACAAGATTTAAAGGTCTTACTAGCGGACTTTCACAAAATCCTCGCCGCTGAACCTGCTCCAATAAACAACACCATGAAAGCCATCACAGACCGGGTGCAGGCCTCGGAGAGGGACATTGCAGATGTCCAAACACAAATGCAAGAACTCCAATCCTTGGTCCAACAAGTCTGGACACAGCAAAGGGCCATCTCTGCACAAATCACGGCTTTGGAAGACAGCCACCGCCGCACCAATGTCAAGATTAGGGGCATTCCAATGGCAGTCACGGCGGACGAGCTCCCCCACTACATCAGGCAGTTGCTAACCTCCCTCCTGTCTCAGGCGGTGGCCAAAAAAAATGGCAGTTAAGGGAATCTACCACTTACCGGGACCCGAGGGGGCAGCACCCTCAATGCCAAGAGATGTTTTTCTCCTGTGCACCTCAACACACGATAAAATACTCGTCATGTCAGCACTCAAGGGCAAAACCCCCCTGCAATTTGAAGAAGCTTCCCTGATGTTCTATCAAGATCTTACAAAAGCAACCCTCCTATGGCGCAAAACGTTCTACCTGGTAACTAGTCAGCTTCAATCAGCCAACATAAGCTATAGATGGGGAGTAGAGTTTTTTGGACCCCAGACCAGAACACGGACATATAACTATGTTCGGGTTGGAGTTTGGTGTTTGGCGATTTAATGACACGTTTTGAAAGCCTGCAGGGCAGCCAATCAACAAGCGTTTGACTCGTGTGCCCTTAGAAGCCATCACAGCCATGCCTACTAATGGCATGGCTGTGATTGGCCAGTGCAGCATGTGACCCAGCTAGTAGGGGCATGTCTATTAAACAGTGCACAAAAGTTCTTTGGAATTTTCCCACGCGTCAGAGTGTTATGAGTCAAATTACACAGTGTGGGAAAATTCACAGAAGCACTCTTATTGACTCAGAGCACTCTGATTGGTGGATTTCAAGCCAACCAATCAGAGTGCTGTGACAGGTAAATGTAGAGACTTACCTGCCAGTCTGTTCATTTACCTGTCAGAGCACTCTGATTGGATGGCTTAAACCCACCAATCAGAGTGCTTCGAGCCTAATTGCAGGGCGGGGCAAGGCTTTATAAGCCTTCCCTCGCCCTGCAGAGCTCAGTCTGTGCGGATCCCAACCACCAGTCAGGGGTGGGGCTGGGGGGAGGATAGTAGGTCCCCCCCTTATTGTTATTTAGTGCCCCCACCCGCTGCGCAGGGGTGGGAGCCGGGGGGAGGACATTAGGTCCCCCCTTATTGTTATTTAGGACCCCCATCCGCCGTGCAGGGGTGGGGGCCGGGGGGAGGACAGTAGGTCCCCCCTACACATTCTTATTTAGGGCCCCCATCCGTCGCACAGGGGTAGGGGCAATAGGTTTTTTTTTTTTTTTACAGTAAGCAGCCAGTGGGGCTGAATTTACTAATACTAAGCAATCTTTACTTAGTATTAGTAAATGTGGCTGAAAGACCAATTTAGGTGACCAATTTGGGTCTTTCAGCCTTTTGGTAGATAGCTCCCTAATACCGTGGGAATTATTTTATGTTATTTTTAAGTGATTTCCCTATCCACATTTGTTTGCAGGGTACTTGTCCTACTCTTACCCCAATTTTACTTCCTTTTGCAGCCTTCTAGTCCTTTCCAGTATTTTCTTAGAGCCATTTTTGTGCCCAAAAGTTCGGGTCCCCATTGACTTCAATGGGGTTCGGGTTCGGGTTCGGTTTCAAGTTTGGGATCAAGTTCGGGGTCAAGTTCGAGCGCAAACCCAGACTTTTTTTCAAAGTTCAGCCGAACCCGCCGGACATGAACATCCAGGTGTCCGCTCAACTCTAAAGGGGAGCGAACGGGTCCCTGACAGTGGCCATAAACGGCGGCATGCATACACTCACCTCTATGGAGGACACCTCAACATTCCTGACAGCCCTGGGCCTGGCACACTCACCAGACAACACAAGACCGAGAGCCTTCACCTCCACAACAGCTTGGGACCTGGCTCATGCAACGCCCTTCGTCCCAAGAGCTGGGACCGCGAACTCGGCAGGACCCAAACAAGCCCCAGAGAGGATCGGACATAAGGCGGCTACATTGCAAGAGGCCTGATAGCCCTGCTTACCGGAGCCAAGTTCAACATGGGACTGTCTGTTCAGGACTGTGTGAATGGCATGACAGATAACGTATTCCCCTATGATATCCCTGTGTCTCCCTTCCTCTCCCATACCTCATCCTTAAGATTCTGTAGTAGCTTAACTCACACAACAACAGGGCAAAGCAAACACTCCGGCAGCACACCTATGGTTAGGAACACGGCCACAACACCTTCACCCATCACGGAGAATTGTTAACACCCTACTACACATCCCATCAGAGGCAACACATGCATCTCACACTCACTCCTCCCCCCCTACAGCTCCCACAGTTAGGAGCTACCACATCCCAAACCTAACACATCTCTCGGGGTGCACACAACATGATCCACATGCCTTGTAACCGACGAGGCTACAGGACACACTATTTTATAAGCCCACAAATTGAGCGCTCCAGACCCCCCCACGGGCAACCACAGCACATTGATCCTCACCCATAGACCAGCTAGGAAACACTACACCCGAACAACTCAGAAGAGGGACAACACAATAGCGGCCAAGACTGACACAAATATGTTTTATTAAAAATAAAATGGTGCAAAAACTTGCATACATACAAATTACATGTGAACCACTTTTTGACTACCGCTGTAACGTTTATGCCCTGCACTTGAAAAATAAAGAATTTAAATAAATAAATAAATAAATAAAATGAAAAAAATTATAAAAAAGAAATAAAAAAATATATATGTGTAATTTTGTTCTAACTGTATTTTAACATTAATATATATATATATATATATATATATATATTGATATAAAAATACACGTAGAATGAAATAATATATATAGCTATATACATAAGAATATATGTATATTTCACTATATATATATACCTATATATATATAAAAAATGTATATATATATATATACATATATATATACTCACACACCTATATATATATAATAATTCTACATATATATTTATGTAATAAATTTACATAATTAGGTCATTTTATTAATTATAATTTGTGGGACCTGCCTGACAACCCAGGCCGAAAGTCCAGGGAATGTAATTTGCTAGCACTATATTTAACACCTATACATGGGGGTACAGTTTTACTAAGAAGACTTTGCTGAACAAAAATATTAGTGTTTCAAAACAGTAAAATGTATTGATGATATCGTCAGTGAAAGTGACAGTTTTTGCATTTTTCACACACAAATGGCACTTACACGGACAATAACATTGTTGTGATACGTTTTACTGTTTTGAAACACTAATATTTGTGTTCAGCAAAGTCTCCCGAGTATAACAGTACCCCTCATGTACAGGTTTTATGGTGTTTTCAAAAGTTACAGAGTCAAACATAAGGCTTGCGTTTCAGTTTTTTCACATTGAAATTCGCCAGATTGGTTACGTCGCATTTGAGACCTTATGGTAGCCCAGGAATGAAAATTACCCCCATGATTGCTTACCAGTGCGCACATTTTTATATTTTTTATAGATAACAAGGATAATATAAACGTTTCTATTGTCAGAATAGTAGTGAGTGAGTATTGTTAACTGTGTTAGTGTGGCTTACGCTACCGTGTGTTTAGTGCAATATTATTGGTTACCGTGTAGTAGTGGTCGGCTTAGAAGTAGTACTAAGGTAAATTGTGTGGCAGTTCCTTGAGAAATGACTCATGCTCGGCTAGGCCGCTATACTGTCAAGGTAGGGTTAAGTGAGTTGTGACTAGCCGTGTCAGCTTAGCTGTGTCGATGGGGGTTGTGTGAGAACATGTTATGCCTCGCAGTAGTGGCTGGGCAGTATGCAGCTCCCAGATAAGACGTGCCATAAGTAAATGGGCTAATGAGTTTTAGACAGCGCCCCGCCGGGCCACCTGCACACCAGGTATAGAAACCAGTGCCCTATGGTATGTTTTGTGCCTATTTGGGCTTGTATGTCGTGTTGTGCGGTCAGGGTTGTCTCTGTGTTGTTACTTTCTATCATTATTAACATTAACATGGAAAAACAAGTGTATGTCCAAAACACAATTATAAACTGTTATAAACTGTGATCCCCATCGGGGGTCCTTGCGGGCTGGCCTGCGTGGTGGACTGAAAGTCTCTGAGTGCGGGTATTGACTATCTCAGTACAGCTGGGCACCCTGGGGCATCTGAGGGAGTTACCGTGAGTCCTTGTGAAGTCCCTTATGATTCCATCTCACCGAACAGTCAAAAGTCCTGCGTAATGGGCTTGAGTGGACCCTGGTTTGGTACGGTCTCCAGAGCGTCCAGCAGTGTAATGCAGCCAGGTATAAAAGTAAAAGTCAATGGAAACAAAGAAAACTGGAAACAAAGAAAAATAAAGTCTGATGTTGTATATATAGCCTTTTATGGTTACCTACACTCAAAAGAATTAACGATCGTTTACAATAGACACATTATCAAATTCATCCCGGTGTCTAAATATCTATGATTTCATTAAAATAGCAGATTATTATTAACTCATATTAAGACATTATAAAACCAATCAAATGGGCCCTCCAGTAAAATACCCCTTTATCCCACAGACCAAAACTGGACTGCTACTGTCACACTTTAACTCCTTCTGTTACTGCATAGTAAATCACTAACGTTGGCTAAATTTATATTTTACATCAGGAAATCCTCTATTTATAATAGATACACACCTCAACCAGAGAAACAGTTAAGGAAAGTATTAAAGAGTTTGGCTTTGTTTAATAGCCGACCTATGTTGATTCTGACAAACCACAACCAACTTTGCTCTATATCTCAGCTTTTGTCCCAGACCACAAATATTAAGACTGTGACCTGTAGTTGTGGGAGGGGTTACCTGGCTATTTAAACTCAGGCAACATCCTTACCTGGACCATTGCTGTTCAATTCATCCCAGCCACCTCTCCCCTTTTTATATGTATATACACAACTGACAGTTAAGTACATTTGAGATAATGTAAGAGCATTACAGACTATGTAGTGGAAACATCTATGTTACATATTAAATTTGTTTTATTAATTTATAATACTGTTTTCTGACATCTATCTTCATTATTTGCTTTATGAGTTTTGTAAAAGTTTTTCTGTCCAAGCAAACTTTTTGATTTTGTTTCCATTAAATAATGTGCTATGTATGCATGTTGGAACAAAAAATACATTTAAATATTACTTTCCAGGACACCCAAAATACATGGATTCTGGATATGTTTGTTTTTTAGTAAACCACTTGGTAGTGAATGGGTTTATATACAATAAACAAAATCTTACTTTACTGATAGGTAGATGAAAAGCTAAAATGCCAGGTAAATTAGTAAAGTCAATATGATATATCATCACACTAAATATTGATGTATTTAACCCCTTCACTATTAAGCACTTTTTGATTGAAAACATATCAGCATAACATTTGTTTGAAGCAAGGGATGCATATCTGGTATATAAACATATTGTGGTAATTTTGTGTACATATTGCTTTGCTGACAAATATAAAAATCCAAAGTGTTCTTTACTCCCCCCAACCCCCTCCAGTTCATGATATTGTAAAGCATTGCTGAATTAGTTGGCGCTAAATAAATACTACTACTACTACTACTAATAATAATAATAATCTTGCAATATTTCACAGAGTCTGATATGTTAGCATAAAAGCAAAAATGCATTTTTTCTTACATACAGCAGATGTGACAAAAATAGCTAAATAGAAATGGCCAAAGACCTTGCTTATAGGTATTTGCAAGGACCCTTAAAGCATTACAGCAGTACAACTTACTAAAAATGGCAACAGAATGTAAAAAGAATGACTACATACTTAAAGACTACATACAGTATATACAGTTAAGTCATATATATACCATATATAAAATAAATTCATTTAAAACTACTACAGCAATTTAAATCAATCCATGGAATGCTAATGTGATGTTAGCAGTGAAATGGTAGAGTCAGGGCCACCATTAGAGGGGTTACAGCCAGTACTCGTTATGGTGCTTTGGCTGTACCCGGTTGTACCCTGGGCCAACTAGTGCTACCTGCAGTAGAACTTTGTTTAAAGACTTCTACCTGTTACCTGTAGAGGAAAATATCTAGTTTGCATGGTTTCCTCATATTGCATACATTTTATATATATATATGTTTTTAAAAAGGAGAGATGAAGTATTTGCATATGTAAGTACCAACCAATCACATAGCAGTATTCAAATTGTGGGATGACTGTTTACGCTATCTAGTTTTAGTCGAGTCAGTTTGAATTATGCAGCCTTTCTATTACAGTAATGGTTATTTTCACCTCTCTGCTGTATTTAATAAACCGACAACTGTTTACTTACAACTGGCCACCAAGCTTTACAAAACATTACAAAACCAATTCCCTCTTTAAATCATTATCATTCAGTCGTGGCACCTTCATTTACTAAAAAATGATTACTGAAGTGGCTATTTTTCATTTTAAATGATGGCCCTCTTCTGGGCATTTAACCCATTTTTTTCTTTGTAACCTTTTTTTTTATTGTTAGAAACACTAAACTCCAAGACACATCTCTTCCCAAATCTAATTATAGAGATTAGTAAAGTATGGTAAAAAAGATATAAAACTATGCACACACACACACACACATACACACACACACACACACACACACATATCTAAAAAAATTAGATGTGACATTTGTAGATGGGATATTTTTAATAATAAATAACATCTGGTTTTATTTACATTATTTAGAAATGTATATATAATGTTTTTTGAATGAGTCTTTTATTTTTATAATTTTCCCAATCCCATGCCTTTCAGAAACAAACTTGTTTGTTATAATAAAAACCACAACTTGAAAGTTATTGAAAGAAACTGACTGGAAACTCATTTTGTTCTATGAAATACCTTAAAAGCCCTATGACAAAATGAAAATTCAAGTAGCAATTCTCTCTTGGCAAAAATACATAGATCTTTAATCTCTTTCCTTGACAGTTGGTACGGGTGAGATTACCCATCTGTTCTAAATTGTTGTCAGTTGTCAAATCCAAAAAGAACAATGGTATAAATTAGAAAGACGCTAAATTGAAACACATTATTTAAATAAATATTGCATGTGTCCATGCTGTATCTTTTTGTATATGAGATCTAATAGTATAAGTATATACCAGTGGTTTTCAACCAGTGAGACGTGGCAGACTATTGTGTCTCAAGCCACCTCTATCTGTGCCACAAACACATTGAATTTAGTGCTATGATATGTTGAATGCAGTACTTAGAATGTCCTTTTTCAAAAGTAGAAGCATTTAAATGGTGATGCCTGCTGACAATGAATTCCACCCAATAAGTCAATTTGAGTATTAAGTTGATGATGAAGTTGAAAGGGAAAACAAAAAAGATATTAGACTCTGAAACGCTATATGGATAAATCATGGAACAACCTAAACCCAGTCCATTTATTTTTTTGTGAATCAAAGTTCAGTCCATCTTGCTAGATATTTGATGTAAAAAAAAGATGATTGGTGATTAGGGATATAAGGAGGAGCGGTAAAAAAAAAAAATATATATATTTAATAAACATATAATGTATAAATATATATTTTTGCTGCTATTCCCTTTTCCCCTCATAGGCTACTTCATCTCACTTGATTTGTGAACCAAATGGTGCAAAAATGCGCCTATCAGTGTACTGAAAATTATATACATAATGCATTTTTTTACATATAGTGTATATTTTTCAGTCACTGATTGACAGCTTTCATTGCATTTAGAATAATTGTTCCTGAAACAATCACACAAACAAAAATTGTCCAAGCCAAAATGCCAGCTGAAATCACAGAAACAAATTTTTTTTCAGATGAATTGATTTGGATGAACCATATTTTTTTGCCATCCACAAGTCTAGTAGGCGTGGAAATGTGACTCATATTGTAGCGTGCCTGGTCTGAAAAAGGTAAAGAACCACTGGTGCTCACAAACTGTTGTTTACTAAAGGATACACTTACTATCACAGGGTTAGTCACTGAAGTGAAAAGCTGCAATATCTTGCCAGAATAGATCATTTTTGCCACAATTCTCCTTGTCAGCTATGTATTCAGTTCAGCTGTTTTGGCCTAAAATTAAAAATTATTGTTTATTCACTAAACCAGAAATTGCAGAAAAATAACAAAATATGTAATTTATGCTAAAAAATTTTTTTTCAAAACACAACTAAGCTAAAAACCATTTATAATATGTTTTTGGGGGTGGGGGATTTAAAATGTGCACTTATGTTGTGTTCATCATTCATGAGTTAGTGAATAACCATGTGATAATTATTACTGTATATGGAATTTAATTTAAAGAGCAATAGTCACTTTTTGAGAAATTACAGTTTCTTCTTCCTTTATCCCGGTAAACGTTATTTTTTACTAGGGTGAATAACCAATCAGAGGTAGAGAAAAAATGTATTTATCTTCTCCACACTTCCATGTTTCGGCAACTTCAGTATGCACATGTGCACTCAGGTATCTAACAGAGAAATGCCAAATGTGCATGTACGCTCTCCACTTTCTCCAGCAGTGCTCTACAGTTAATCCATTTACATACTTTGCTAGGATAGTGATGTACCGAACGGTTCGCCGGCGAACGGTTCCTGGCGAACATAGCATGTTCGCGTTCGCCACGGCGTGCGAACATATGCGCGGTTCGACCCGCCCCCTATTCGTCATCATTGAGTAAACTTTGACCCTGTACCTCACAGTCAGCAGACACATTCCAGCCAATTAGCAGCACAGCCTCCCTAGCAGACCCTCCCACCTACTGGACAGCATCCATTTTAGATTCATTCTCAAGCTGCATGCTTAGTAAGAGGAGGGAAAGTGTAGCTGCTGTTCATAAGATAGGGAAAAGCATAGCTAGGTTAGGGATAAGGGTATGCTTTTTTTGGATTTTTTTTTTCTATCTAATGTAAATGCACTTAGTTGTCTGCCACTGCTGCCAGCTTCTGTGTCAGGCTCACAGTGCCCATTTCCCCAGTCAGTGCCACCAATTACATCTGGTGTCACAATAGCTTGGATTTAAAAACAAAAAACTTTTTTCACTGTTATAGATTGAATAGCAGTCAGTTGTCTGCCACTGCTGCCAGCTTCTGTGTCAGGCTCACAGTGCATACTGTGCCCATTTCCCCAGTCAGTGCCACCAATTACATCTGGTGTCACAATAGCTTGGATTTAAAAACAAAAACTTTTTTCACTGTTATAGATTGAATAGCAGTCAGTGTCCTTAAAGCGGGTGTGTTACGCTAACAGTGGATACGGTGACCAGTGCCACCACTAGATCTGGTGACACAAAGTTTGGATTTAAAAAAAAAATAATCTTTTTTCACTGTTATAGATTGAATAGCAGTCAGTGTCCTTAAAGTTGGTGTGTTACGCTAACAGTGGATACGCTGACAAGTGCCACTAATTAGATCCTGTGTCACAATAGCTTGGATTTAAAAACAAAAAACTTTTTTTACTGTTATAGATTGAATAGCAGTCAGTGTCCTTAAAGCGGGTGTGTTACGCCAACAGTGGATATGCTGACAAGTGCCACTAATTAGATCTGGTGTCACAATAGTTTGGATTTAAAAAAAAAATAATCTTTTTCACTGTTATAGATTGAATAGCAGTCAGTGTCCTTAAAGCGGGTGTGTTACGCTAACAGTGGATACGCTGACCAGTGCCACTAATTAGATCTGGTGTCACAATAGCTTGATTTAAAAAAAAAATAATCTTTTTTCACTGTTATAGATTGAATAGCAGTCAGTGTCCTTAAAGCGGGTGTGTTACGCTAACAGTGGATACGCTGACCAGTGCCACTAATTAGATCTGGTGTCACAATAGCTTGGATTTAAAAAAAAAATAATCTTTTTTCACCGTTATAGATTGAATAGCAGTCAGTGTCCTTAAAGCGGGTGTGTTACGCTAACAGTGGATACGCTGACCAGTGCCACTAATTAGATCTGGTGACACAAAGTTTGGATTTAAAAAAACAAAACACTTTTTTCACTGTTATAGATTGAATAGCAGTCAGTGTCCTTAAAGCGGGTGTGTTACGCTAACAGTGGATACGCTGACCAGTGCCACTAATTAGATCTGGTGTCACAATAGTTTGATTTAAAAAAAAATAATCTTTTTTCACTGTTATAGATTGAATAGCAGTCAGTGTCCTTAAAGCGGGTGTGTTACGCTAACAGTGGATACGCCGACAAGTGCCACTAATTAGATCCTGTGTCACAATAGCTTGGATTTAAAAACAAAAAACTTTTTTTACTGTTATAGATTGAATAGCAGTCAGTGTCCTTAAAGCTGGTGTGTTACGCTAACAGTGGATACGCTGACAAG
>OW240917.1:154507695-154524759 GCA_933207985.1 Pelobates cultripes | reverse complement strand
CATCCAAATAAATAAAAGACAATATATAAAAATAAACCATTTTCTTCTTGGAAGAACAAGACTAACTGATGTCTAATAAATACCACCCAGGAGACCCCCCCCCCCCACACACACTATATGAATGTGATTTCCTACCTCGCGTAAAACAAAAGCAATGTGAAGGGGGCCGTGCATTCCCCCATCCAGAGTCATTATTCACTTTGTGGAGGGGTTGCAAGAGATTTCTTTAATCCAGCCACACATGTTGGCTGTGACTATCAGAATCTGTTCATTAATAGCCAAGCTCCTTCTGGAGGGGGAGGGAGATGGGGACCAGCCTTCTATCTGGACACAAACACTCCGCAGGACATCATAGTCTCATCCTACCCCATGGGTGGGGAAGGCAGGGGATCCTGCGGGCCATTAATACACAATCTCTGTTCCTTATTAAGGTATATATCCCAGTATTCTCAATGGTCAATGAGCTCAGTTACAGCACATTCACTTTTTATTCTTCCAACGCTGGGGGTAGTGTCATGCATTGCCCTGCCTGGCACTGAAATGATTAAGCTTGTCTCCAACGCACACAATGCTGTAAGGAAATAATGACACTTGAGGGAATTCCAAATTTTTGTCATTGGACACCAGTAGCAGCTGACCTTCACACAGAGATAAAGTGAGACAGAAAACGAGGGGGAAATAGTTTTAGGAACTCAAAACAAACTGTATGCTCTGCAGGCAAGACTCGATCATGCAATGTATGTTAAAATATATTCTCTGCCCCAAAACATCTGGAATCTGTATGGAAAGCCCAGAAAGGGGAATTGGTGACATCAAATAGTTCTTGCTATAATATAGCATATTATTACATACTGCTCTGTAAATCTCTTTAATGTACAATATACCAGAGTATTTATTCCCCTTTTCAGCTTCTCTATAACCAGGCAGATGCCTCTAATCCAAACCGTCTGTACAATACTCACACTGGAGGATGGACAATTAACACGTACTAATTGATACACACCTTCACTGCATGTTAATCACACACCTCCTGACAGTCCCGCGCTAAACAGGACTGTCCCAGTTTCCCAAGATTGAGGGACACAAGCTGTCTTCGTGGCAGCCTAGCATACCATCTCACCCCTGTCTGGGGTGGGCCTGTCCCCATTCCAGGCAGAGCAGACCCCTTATTTGGTCACCCTTTGTCTCGAGTCCCAGTTTGTATGTAAATGTCAGATTAAGTCACTCAGGTGTTCAGATGGTTAGGTGCAAACATTAGTACATCAGAAACTTCTAGGTACCAACCTCCGTGCAATTGCTACAAATGGTACGCTAATGGTGCAAGTGACACTAGATGCCTGGAATCCAAAGATGGAAATATTATTCCGTACGCCTCTGTAAGGTCACTCCCGAACTCACTGCTTTCATTTCACCAGGCTCCATTCCTCAATCCCATCATATATTGTGTTGGTGGAGGTTGCTTCTGGTGAGCCGTGCCATAGCCCAAGCAATCAAAGATACATTCAGAAGAATGCCCAGCTACCTTATTGAAGCATCAAGGTAAAGTGTTAGCAATGATTGGCCAACACGTAATAAAAGTCTACCTGTAAACTAAGGTGATAGACCTTCTCCTGAATGTATCTCCTGTGAAACGACTCACAACAAAAACAGACAGAACGTCAACAATACCAGGGTTTCTTCCCCAGAAATCAGTCAGAAGACAAGCTGTATCAGAAACAAGAAACACATTGCATGACATTGAGGGACGCCTGTATGGGCTACAAGAAGAATAAGCCATAAGCTATTATCTGCAAAGTTATTCCGGCTAATAGAAATGCCTTTAAGGGACCAAGTGTTTGTGAAACCTCTTAGCGACATGACACAATCAGTTGCTTTGGATGTGTTCATACTATACGCCTTCAAATAAACGGCTAAAATGTTTTTCATTAGCTGTTTCTTATACAGTGCTTTTAAAATTGTATTTTATTAAGACAAATCAAAGGGAATCATTTTCTAACAGTCCGGAGCGATTTTTGAAGGTCTTTCTTGAAGTGTCAGCATTAACGCTGAATATTAGCTGGAAGCCTGATCTGTTAATTAACCGCCATTACTCGTTATATCATTTAAGGTGACCTGTCTGCACGCCACTCAACTGTCCTGCCATCAGCTGGATAGCACCAGGTACTGACTCCACTGTTTGAGGATATTAATGGAGTTAGAGACTCATTACTAAAACTATATTTTCCACTTACTACACAACTTCCATAGGTTCTACTGCATGGACGTAATAAAAGTCCATGCAGTTCTTACTTTCTATTTAATGTATTGGAAACATCCTTCTTAATGTGAGTGCACATTTCCCCAACGTAGATAGAATGGAGCAGTAGTTTTAAACGTAAGAAAATGGCTCAAAAAACAGGTAACAACAATTTTAATACCGAACCGTTATGTCAAATCAGGGCAGTTTTATTTCACACATACAAAACAGCTATTTTAGTGTGATTATTAAATATTATTATTATGTGGTTCCAGCATTTAATATTTTCATTTTCAAAACGGTGCTGACATAACCCAGACATTTAATGCAAAGAGACTTACAAAAAATCAAATAGAAAAATATGTCTACAGCCCAAAACAGTGGGTGTCGGTAATCCAACAATGGAGAAAGAGCCCGCAACCATCTGCTCAAGGTCAAATTAGTTAAACAGGAAAAATGCTCTAAGTTAAGGAACAATACGGACATGTATTCCTAACGCTATAGTGCTGGACTGGCTGCCTGGGTGTACGGCCCCCTGAGAGTGGACTTAAAATGAAGGTGATTTTACTCATCTTCTCTCCCTTGCCGTAACAGTCTTGCCACAGCTGGCCTTGCCTCCATTGCTGAGATCATCAAACATGTTGATCTCAGCCAATCCCATGCTTTCCTATGGCTTTTGCACCTGATTGGCACCGATCAGCATCTCCTCGTAGAGAATGAATCAGTGCATCTTTATTGGGAACATTTAGAGTCTCCATGCACCATGAAGCACCTCTAGTGGCCATCTGAGTAACAGCCTCTAGAGGGGTTACTAGGCAGCAATGTAAACACTGCCTTTTCTTTGAATTGTTTACAGTGCTGCTCAGCCTGCAGAGACTGATTATAGACACTATAACAAGCTGTAGTGGTTCTGGTGACCATAATGTCACTTTGGTTACGTTTTCAGATTGGCGTCTGTGACAGACCCATCTGTCTGGATTATAAATGCCGTGTTCGCCTGTTTTGCCGGTTACATGAATTTCCCCATTCGTATGCTTGATTCAAGGGAATGTCGGTTTTTGTCGAACGGAACTACCGAACGGATGGCCACCCAGAAGAGAAGTGTGCTGCTGGTTAACCTATTGATCCCAATTAGAACGTTGCGGTTAACCACAGAGACTTCTCAATTAAAACCGAATGCCGGGTGGTCGTCGTTCGTATGGCGACCACGAGGCGGCGGCCATTTTGTCCATGCGAACGACCAGCGGTGTTCGACGATTATTTCATGGATCAGAAAACGGACACTTTTTCAGCCGAACACCGCTGAAGCCGTCGACCTCCCCTTCTCAATCGACAAAAGCATACGAATGCCAGCCGTTCGGGAGATTCAACCACACGAATGGACTTAACCCAGATAGCCGTCCCATGGAGTCAATCGCATACCGACGAACTGAAAGACTTTGACTCCATGGCGATTGAACTGTGCGAATGGGATCTGAGCGCTATTCTTCAATAATGTGCCCTCAGATCCAGGCTATCTGGGGATATGCAATACGAATGTAATATGTTCGGCAGTTATGAAGTTATGGATTTTCATGTGTTTTGTGACTTGTGTTTAAAATGGCGATTGCCTCTGCTCGGGGAGATAATTGAGTTACTTCCCAATTATCCCTCGAGCAGAGGGGAGGGAACTGTGATGCATGCTGGGAATATTGTGGGGATGTATGTCCAAAATATCCCCATGTCCCTCTGTGATTTCAGTCTCCCATTTGGTCCCCTAGGGGAGTGTCCACCAAGTGAGAGACCTGCATAAATACCGGGCAGGTAGCCCACAGTAAATCAGTTCGTGTTTTACCCTCAAAGCGGAGCTTGGTCTCGTTATTGGGGGGATTTGGTTACCAGCGACTAGAGACTGCTTATTTGGATTATTTGCCGCTTGGGAGATATTGACGTTCGGTTACTATTTGCCGTTCGTGGATTTGAAGCTCAAGAAGGGAACCGTTCGGGAGTTTGGAGTGTTCCCTGGCTGGCGGTTCGCATGGTTTTTATTATACCCGCTACCAGACCACATTATTGCGAACGGGGAATACTCGCTAAACGGCGGTTTGTACATTTCATTACTGGAGGTACCGTAACAACTGGTGGCAAGCGACGGGATGATCCTCAACGCCCAAAGAGACCACTACAACCAGGACTAAATGGAATTACAATACCAAAACCTGAGGAGGGCTACCCTAAAGGATTTATTGGAGCAAAGAGGGGGACAAGCCAGTAACCTCAGGAAGAGGGATATTATTGCGTTATTGCTGGAAATGGATGGAGTACCAGCGGCAGAGGGAACCAATGGACCCAGCGCAGCTGACAGAACCCCCGAGGAGGCAAGCTTTGACCGGGCGGTAAGAATCAGGCTGGCGCATTATGGTCCCAACCAGACTACAGAAACCATTGACCGGGTCATGGCAGCTGTGGAGGCCAACCTGCTTCGCCAAAGCGGTGCTGCAGCAGCCCCAGTCACAGCAAACCCGGGAGATAAGAAAAAGGTACCGTTTACTGCGTTTAAAGCCTTCAGTGAAACAGAAGGAGAGATTGATGGGTACCTTGCTGATTTCGAGCGGCAATGTGCCCTACACAAGGTACCCCTGGAAGAATGGGTTACTATATTGTCCGGCAAGTTATCAGGCCGGGCCAGCGAGGCTTTTCGGGCCATTCCTGATGAGGAGATTGGGGATTATGTGGCCGTCAGGGAAGCTTTACTCTCCCGGTATGCCGTTACACCTGAGGCGTACCGGAGGAGGTTCCGAGACACTGTCAAGACCTCTGGGGACTCATACGTGGAATGGGCATGTAAGGTGCATCGCACAGCCGCCCACTGGATGGCGGGGTGCCAGGCTGTGTCCGGAGAAGAGGTGCTGCAGATGTTTCTTTTGGAACATTGTTTCGATAAATTGCCAGCGGGGTCAGGGAGTGGGTAAGGGACCGTAAACCCTCCACTCTGCACGAAGCCGCTCGCCTGGCGGATGAGTATACTGACGCCCGCAAACTGGACAGTCTCATCAACAAGGCTCCCGCCAGAGTGGAGTACAGGCCAGCAGCCCCACCAGCAGCCAACCTATACCAGCCTCCAATGCATCGCCCAGCAGCACCTCCTCCATCTGCCCCGTACCAACAGCCACCTCGGTTCAATTCACGGGAGTATGCCCAACCCATTCGGTGCTACCTGTGCAAGCAACTAGGGCACAAGCGACCCGAGTGCCCGATGAACAGCGCCAACCAGAACCAGTCCTGGAGGAGACCAGCCGGCGGCAATCCACGACCCCCCATCCCAGCCGCTCACTGTGTAGAGGAAGAAGAGTGCTGGGGCATCCTGCATGAGGCAGACCCCGTTCAGGCTGCCCACCGGGATAACAGGCAGCACCACCGACAGTGTGTAAAAGTCAATGGGAAGGAGGTCAGTGGTCTACGGGATACCGGGGCAACCATGACCTTGCTCCAGAAGCACCTGGTATCCGAAGCCCAACATACAGGGGACACGGTCGCCGTACGAGTAGCTGGGGTGCCGTGTTCCGTCTGCCCGTTGCCCGGGTACATTTGGATTGGGGAGTGGGCGCTAGACATGTGAATGTGGGGGTCATGAAGGACTTACCAGCGGATGTCCTCCTTGGCAATGACTTGGCGCCCCTTGTTTCCGCCTACGCTCCCATGGGTCCTGCTGAAGTGGATGCTGTCACGACCCGTGCCCAGACCCGTGCCGCCGAGACCGGCCCACCTGCTGCTGAGACCCAGGTAAGACTCTCTCCCCCGACTTGTACCTTAGACCAGGCCCCTTTAGGCTGGGATACCCCAGAGATGTACGGGAAGGAAACCAGGGAAGACCCGACGCTAGCCAAGTACAGGGCCAGGGCCGATTCTGGGGGAGAAGGAGTAGATGGAGAGCACTACGAGTGGGTGGGGGATAGACTATACAGGATCCCGAAACCGTCCCAGAAGCCGAGTACCCCTCCGCAGAATCGACAGCTAGTGGTGCCTGCAAAATACCGGCAGGAGATTCTGCGGATTGGGCATGATGTGCCATTAGCAGGCCATCTAGGTTCCCGCCGCACAGCTCATAGGATCACACAAAATTTCTTCTGGCCCAATTTTAACCGAGATGTGCGGGTTTACTGTAGCACGTGTGACACTTGTCAACGGGTAGGTAAGCGGGGGGATCACCCAAAAGCTAGGCTTCAGTCGATGCCTATCATTGGAGAACCCTTTTCCCGCATAGCCGTTGACATTGTGGGTCCACTGGCCAGGGCTAGTCCATCAGGTAAGAAGTATATTCTCACCGTGGTGGACTATGCCACACGTTACCCAGAGGCAGTAGCGCTGTCTAATATAGAGGCAGAGACGGTTGCTGATGCCCTGGTTAAAATCTTCACTAGGGTCGGGTTCCCTCAGGAGATTCTCTCCGATCAGGGAACCCAGTTCACTGCTGTGCTTACCCAGCAGCTGTGGAAGGTGTGCGGTATTAAACCTCTGCTTAGCTCACCGTATCACCCACAGACTAACGGTCTCTGCGAGCGATTTAATGGCACCCTCAAACAGATGTTGAGGACCTTTACTGACACTTGCAGAGACTGGGAGCGATTCCTGCCTCATCTGCTATTTGCATACAGAGAGGTGCCCCAGGAATCTACTGGGTTCTCCCCCTTTGAGTTACTCTATGGGAGAAGGGTCCGTGGACCCCTAGATCTCATTAGAGGACACTGGGAGGGGGAGACAGAGCAAGAAGGGACTCCCATAGTACCATATGTCCTGGAACTCCGGGACCGCATGGAGAAACTATCCCTGATGGTCAGGGAGAATCTCCAGGCGGCCCAGGGGAGACAGAAACGGTGGTACGATCGGGGTGCCCGACAGCGGGTCTTCCAGGTTGGGCAGAAGGTTCTGGTACTCAAGCCTGTGAAGACAAACAAGATGCAAGCATCTTGGCAGGGCCCCTATAAAGTGTTAGCTCAGGTGTGTGATACTACCTACCTTATAGCCAGCTGTTCAGATGAAAGGATTCAGCGATCCTTCCATGTGAACATGCTGAAGGAGTATCAGGAACGACCAGAGGATGTTGCGGCAGTATGTGCCCCAGCTACTGACGACCCCGAGAACTTACCTTTACCTGACTTGTTAGAGAGGGATCCCCAGACAGACCTTACTAGTCTTGTACAGCTGGGGGACCGGCTAAACCCGGCGGAGAAGGTACAGGCGAGACAGTTACTGTGGGAGAAGCAGGCGACGTTCTCCCAAGAACCCGGGTACACTACCCTAGCTGTACACAAGGTCGAGACACCCGGACAGAACCCCCTACGACAACCCCCATACCGTATCCCTGAAGCAGTCCGAGAAGGAATGCGGACGGAGATACAGGAGATGACCAGGCTGGGGGTTATCGAACACTCAGACAGTCCTTGGGCCTCGCCTGTAGTTCTGGTGCCTAAGAAAGATGGGACCACCCGGTTCTGTGTGGACTACAGGCGGCTCAACGAGCGGACCATCACTGACGCCTACCCTATGCCCCGGGTAGACGAGTTATTAGACCGCATTGCCAGGGGGCGCTACTTGACCACCATTGACCTGTGTAAAGGTTATTGGCAGATCCCCCTGGCCGAGGATGCTATCCCTAAGTCGGCATTCGTCACCCCATTTGGCCTGTACCAGTTTAAGGTTATGCCATTTGGGATGAAGAATGCTCCGGCTACGTTCCAGCGTATGGTGGATAGGCTCCTCGATGGCTTCCAGGATTTTGCATGTGCATACCTGGATGACATTGCGGTCTACAGTGAGTCCTGGGAAGACCATTTAGTACACGTGGGGGTGGTGCTGGACAAGATTCGGGCCGCAGGCCTGACCTTGAAGCCAGACAAGTGCCATCTAGGCATGGCAGAAGTACAGTACTTGGGTCACAGAGTAGGCTGTGGGAGCCAGAGACCGGAGCCAGCCAAGGTAGAGGCGGTGGCTAACTGGCCCACACCTATCACCAAGACCCAAGTGCTGGCCTTCTTGGGGACGGCAGGGTATTACCGACGTTTTGTCCCTGACTACAGTACGGTTGCTAAGCCCTTGACTGACCTGACTAAGAAGAATTTGCCTAAGCAGGTCCTGTGGTCTCCAGCTTGTGAAGCCGCGTTTCAAGCACTTAAGCAGGCTCTTGTGAATGCCCCTGTCCTGGCTGCCCCAGTCCCTAACAAACGTTTTTCTTGTACATACAGATGCTTCCATGTATGGACTGGGGGCTGTGCTAAGCCAGGTCGGGGAAGATGGAGGAGAGCACCCTGTCGCATACTTAAGCAGAAAGTTACTACCCCGGGAAGTAAGTTATGCGGCAGTGGAGAAAGAGTGTTTAGCCCTGGTCTGGGCACTGAAGAAATTGAGCCCATATTTATACGGACAAGAATTCTCCCTTATTACGGACCATAACCCCCTTGTCTGGCTTAACCGGGTCTCAGGAGACAATGGCAGACTGCTGAGGTGGAGTTTGGCACTACAGCCTTACAACTTCACCATCAGCTACCGACCCGGTAAGCAGAATGGGAATGCGGATGGGTTGTCCCGGCAAACAGACGTCCCTACTTCTTCCCAGTCCGGTCATCCCCAAGTTGACCCGCCAAAGGGTCAAGCCGGGTCTGCCGGAGTGTTCCACAAGGGGGGAGCCGTGTGACAGACCCATCTGTCTGGATTACAAATGCTTTGTTCGCCTGTTTTGCCTGTTACATGAATTTCCCCATTCGTATGCTTTATTCGAGGGAATGTCGGTTTTTGTCGAACGAAACTACCGAATGGACGACCACCCAGAAGAGAAGTGTGCTGCTGGTTAACCTATTGATCCGAATTAGAACGTTGCGGTTAACCACAGACACTTCTCAATTAAAACCGAATGCCGGGTGGTCGTCGTTCGTATGTCGACCACGAGGCGGCGGCCATTTTTTCCAATGCGAACGACATGCGAACGACCAGCGTGTTCGACGATTATTTCATGGATCTGAAAACGGACACTTTTTCAGCCGAACACCGCTGAAGCCGTCGACCTCCCCTTCTCAATCGACAAAAGTATACGAATGCCAGCCGTTCGGGAGATTCAACCACACGAATGGACTTAACCCAGATAGCCGTCCCATGGAGTCAATCGCATACCGAAGAACTGAAAGAGACTTTGACTCCATGGCGATTGAACTGTGCGAATGGGATCTGAGCGCTATTCTCCAATAATGTGCACTCAGATCCAGGCTATCTGGGGATATGCAATATGAATGTAATATGTTCGGCAGTTATGAAGTTATGGATTTTCATGTGTTTTTGTGACTTGTGTTTAAAATGGCGATTGCCTCTGCTCGGGGAGATAATTGAGTTACTTCCCAATTATCCCTCGAGCAGAGGGGAGGGAACTGTGATGCATGCTGGGAATATTGTGGGGATGTATGTCCAAAATGTCCCCATGTCCTTCTGTGATTTCAGTCTCCCATTTGGTCCCCTAGGGGAGTGTCCACCAAGTGGGAGACCTGCATAAATACCGGGCAGGTAGCCCACAGTAAATCAGTTCGTGTTTTACCCTCAAAGCGGAGCTTGGTCTTGTTATTGGGGGGATTTGGTTACCAGCGACTAAAGACTGCTTATTTGGATTATTTGCCGCTTGGGAGATATTGACGTTCGGTTACTATTTGCCGTTCGTGGATTTGCAGCTCGTGAAGGGAATTAGCCGTACAGGTACCGTACGGGAGTTTGGAGTGTTCCCTGGCTGGCGGTTCGCATGGTTTTACTATACCCGCTACCCGACCACATTAATGCGAACGGGGAATACTCGCTAAACGGCGGTTTGTAAATTTCATTACTGGAGGTACCGTAACAGGCATCTCTCCACTCAAAAACGTAAGACAGGTGGCAAAGTAGAATGCTCAGTTCACTAAATACTGTGCAAATGCCAGTAGGACCGATGCACTGGGAGCAACTTGAAAATTGGGAATATGAACTGACTGCTTTTGTCCCTCCTTGGTTTCTCAACAGCCCTTGCTATGCTTTACCCCATGGAAAATCTACTCTGTTCATGGGATCTGAGCGCTGTTCACCTAGATTGGGCGCTCAGATCTGAGCTATCTGGGGATAGGTTAAATGTGGGGGTTCTGTGTAATAAAATAAGAATTATGTATTTTTATGTACTTTTACGTATTTTTGCTGTTAGTGTTTAAATGTAGATATTTTCTGTACCTGGAGATAATTGAGTTTACTGCAGTGCCTTAAGCCAATTATCTCCAGGATGGAGAGGAGGGATTTCATTGTGTATGTGAGAGTGTTATCATGTTAATTAGTGTTCCCATTGGTTTGTGTCCCTTTTGTCACAGTTTACCACCAGGTCCAGGGGGTGTGCCTCTGACCTGAAAACTTGTATATAAGGAGTAATAAGCGCTCATTGGAGTCAGATCATCTTGTACCTTCATGAAGTTTCGGCTCATGTTTGGGGGATTGGAGAAACTACACTCTGGGGATTGCTATAATCACTATACTCCCCAGGGTATAATCACTAAGCTCTGCTAAAAGCTTGTTCCTGTTCCTGCTCTCTGGAATTCGGAGAGAGGTCGACCTGCTGGAAGCTGGACCCTGGTCCTGGGTCCAGAGTGGGTGGAGACGGCGAGACCCCAACCAAGCTGCGGCGGTTTGTGGGGTCTGCAGTGGTTATGGTGTGAGGCAGAGTGCTTGGAGTCCTCGGAAAGCACTAGGAGCATCCATCGGCGGAAGGTACCCGGTCGGGGTGCCAGCGGTTCCGTTACAAGGGGTTCTTGTGCAGAGAGAGGGTCATAAGTGAAGGAATTGTGTGGGCATAACAAGGATGAGAGGAATAGTCAACCGTAGTTTGTAAAGCTGGAAATGTTGTATGTAATTTCCCAATTGTGTGGCAGAATGTTTTTGCACCACTCCCTGTCACAGGTGCCTCATTCCAAGACCCTATTTTATATTTTCATGTGACAACACTGAAACAATGACACTCTGCTACAATGTAAAGTAGTAAGTGTGCAGCCTGTATAACAGTATAAATTTGCTGTCCCCTCAAAATAACTCAACACACAGCCAGTAATGTCTAAACCGTTGGCAACAAAAGTGAGTACACCCCTAAGTGGAAATGTCCAAATTGGACCACAAAGTATCAATATTTTGTATGGCCAACATTATTTTCCAGCACTGCCTTAAATCTCATGGCATTGAGTTCACCAGAGCTTCACAGGTTGCCACTGGAGTCCTCTTCCACTCCTCCATGATGACATAGTGGAGCTGGGGGATGTTAGAAGACCTTGCACTCCCCCACCTTCTGTTGATTACCCACAGGTGCTCAATAGGGTTTAGGTCTGGAGACATGTTTGGCCAGTCCATCACCTTTACTTTCAGCTTCTTTAGCAAGACAGTGGTCATGTTAGAGGTGTGTTTGGGGTCATTATTATGTTGGAATACTGCCCTACGGCCCATTCTTCGAAGGGAGGGGATCATGCTCTGCTTCAGTATGTCACAGTACATGTTGGCATTCATGGTTCCCCTCAATGGCCCAGACCTCGACACTCAAACCACCATGCTTGACTGTAGGCAAGACACACTTGTCTTTGTACTCCTCACCTGGTTGCCGCCACACTCGCTTGACACCATCTGAACCAAATACGTTTATCTTGGTCTCATTGGACCTGCTTGTCTTCAGAAAACTGTTTGCAGGCTTTCTTGGGCATCATCTTTAGAAAGAGGCTTTCTTCTGGGACAACAGCGATGCAGACCAATTTGATCCAGTGTGCGGTGTACGGTCTGAGCACTTACAGGCTGACCCCCCACCCCTTAAACCTCTGCAGCAATGCTGGCAGCACTCTTACATCTATTTCCCAAAGACAAACTCTGGATATGATGCTGATACTCAACATCTTTGGTCGACCATGGCGAGGCCTGTTCTGAGTGGAACCTGTCCTGTGAAGCTGTTGTATGATTTTTCCCATCAAGCTGCAGTTCAGTTTCAACGTCTTGGCAATATTCTTATAGCCTAGTGGCAAACCTATGGCTGTGGGCATGCGGCCATAGGTCACCAGTCAGCATCAATGGAGAGTAGGCACCTGCCTGCCCAAAACAGCAGGCACCTACTCTGCCTCTGTGTCAGGAGGACAGGGGGAGGGATCTGAGAAGCAGCTCTCCTGTCCTCCTGCGAGCAATCTGTGTGGAGCGTTGCCACATGTTACCATGGCAACGCTCCACACAACATCGCGCGGGAGGACAGGAGAGCTGCAGGACCTGTCTCTCTTACCACCACCAGACCACCAGGGTTTTCTGTGTCCCCCCCCTTCACCAAAGGTAAGAAGAAGAGAGGGTGACACAGATTGTAACCCACCCACACACAGCACCCCTCACACACAGCACCCCTCACACAAACACACACACAGCACTCCACACACACTCTGCACCCATACACACAAACACATACACTGCACCCCTCAATGCAGTATGTGTGTGTGTTTGTGTGTATGTATTCAGCAGACTGTGTGTATGTATTCAGCGGTCTGTGTGTACTCAGCATTCTGTCTGTGTCTGTGTGTATTTAGCAGACTGTGTGCATGTATTCAGCAGTCTGTGTGTGAATGTGTTCAGCAGTCTGTGTGTATGTATTTTATGTATGTTTTGCATTTGTTGGAGATACTAATAAGTATAAGCCTAATTTTATCTTTAATTTAAATTTTTATTCCTGTGAGTTGTGTGTAGGCAGAGCCACAGTGCACTGCTTTGCCCAGGGGTCCATAATGTTGTTAAGGTGGCACTGGTGGGTGGGATAGAGGGCTGTGAGGGAGCACTGACTTACGTGCTTTTCCAGCACTGCTCCCTCCTCTGATGCCGCTGGGAGACAGGAAATGGCTATGTGACTATATCCCCTGGGAGTTATTACCATTTAAAAGCCTCTATTTATGGCTATTATACTTTGGAGACTGTTTCTGGCCCTTTAAATTGTATTACTACAATTATGCACTTTTCAAATGGCACTTCGGATGCAGCCAAAGTGCCAAAGTAGTCGAAGGGACCGCCGTTCATGCATATGAACACGTGGCAGCGGCCATTTTAATTTAGCCGAACGCGGTGAGCGGTGTTTTGCCGTCGCGTTCATGGAACTAAAATCGGACATGCGACAGCACGAACACCGCTGAACTTTTACCTTCTCTGAGACTTTGACGCTTTGACAGTAGTTGAACGACGTTCGACTATACGAACGCCACATTAACACTGCTGGTGAATAGACCGGCCGCACAGCCCAAATCTGTGGAACTGTTTTGGGCAGGAAAGCCCTGCTTACGGTCCGTCAAATGGGACTTCTAGCTATCTCCCGAACCACTGAACCGATTCGCATAATTTTTGAGTATGTTGGTTCCCTAATTATGCTGTATGACGAGACTAATCTCGCCACTGTGCATTGGAGGAGCCTGGTTGCCCGCCTGCTGCCTTTAGACTATGGCCCCATGTTGAAACGCTTGATTTTCCCCCGCAAAGACACGAAAGCCGGGTCATTTGGTGCTTGCCCTGTTTGAGCAGTGATACCCCAGATAGCTATACCATGGAGCCCTATGGGAAAGACTTTGGCTCCATGGCAATTGAACTGTATGTGTGTGATCTGAGTGCCATTCAGTAATAATGTGCGCTCAGATCTAAGCTATCTGGGGATATGTTGAATGTACCTGTTTTATGCAATAACTGCACAGTTATATATTTTTATGTATTTTATTGTCTTTTGCGGCCATGTGTTCAATGGAGTTGTGCCTCTGTCCTTGGAGATAATTGGATTACTTCACAATTATCTCCAGAATAGAAGACTCTGTGGAACTGGTTTTGGGCAGAAAAGCCATGCTTCATTTGGTCGCAAAGGACTTTGATCTATCTTTTGAACCAATGGACCAATTTGGATGATTTTGACTTGTTTGTATTTGGAGTATACTGATTCTGAAAATGTAAGTTTTATGTGAATGTGATGTATACTTTTAAAGTTATGAATAATGTGGAAAAACTGTATTTCTCTATCTGTGATAATTACATTAACCCATTCGTATGGTTCCGGTTCGGCTGTTTACAGCATTCATATGCTTTTCCGGTTCGGTGGATTGGTGTCTACAGTAGCTGTGCCTGTGTCTCTGGAAGGGGAAGACCTACTAAACGGCGGGTTAACCCTTTCATGCCTGGGGGTGCCGTTACAATTGGTGGTAAGTGGCGGAATCATTCTCACAGCCCAGAAGGACAGCTACAAGGAAACACCATTCCCTTGATTTACAAATTGAGGGCAACGCATGTCTGAGTACAGCGACCCTGGCAGCAGCAGTTTTATACGATGAGGGTGTCATGGACGATCGAGATGCAGTCCGCAAAGGCATCTGGTACCAGGCACTGGATAATATACAGCACCAGCGGGGCGAGGGACTCCCCAGTGAGGAGCAGCGACAGCAGACACGAGTGGCACTGCGGATGCCCCTCCTGGGAGAGCAGCCCCTGGAGGAGTGGATAAAGGAACTGGAGCACCGGGTACGGCAGGAGCTGTGGCCTACCAGGCACTCTGGTGGTATGCAACGCAGTATATACCCTGGACAGCCGAGCATGACAAGCCAGAGGGAGAGGAGTTTGATGGGACTGGTTTGTTATGGGAGTCTTTTTCTGAGCCTGATTTTGGGAGCTCTACACAAACCCGGTTCCGTGACATTTTTGAGTGGAGGGAGAGTATGTATGACTTGGATGACCCTCATGAGGTGGAGCAAGACCTGGCCCACCTAGCGACCCGAGAGATGGAGCTGGAGCAGGACTACCAACATCTGTTCCACTCCATTGAAAAGGCATGACAGAAAAGCAGAGTGGCAGATGCAGTTCCAGACCCCTTCAGCTGGGAAGATATTGTAGAGACTTACTAGGAGGAACCCCAGGTGGCAGGTTGAGATGGGACCAAGGTCTCTCCACTGGCCCTACAGGGATGCTGGGCGGTCAGCCCAGATCCCCAGCAGCAGATTGATTTGCAGGGAATAGAGAGCCGTGTCTCCATTCCCCAGCGGCAGTGTGAAGTGCAGGGAGTGGAGAGCATCGTCTCCCCTCCCCAGTGGCAGTGTACCTTGCAGGGAGAGGAGAGCAGCGTCCTCCCTCCCCAGCGGCAGGGTGAGCTACAGGGATGCTGGGTGGTCGGCTCAGATCTCCAGCGGCAGTGTGATTTGCAGGGAATAGAGAGCAGTGTCTCTTTTCCCCAGCGGCTAAAAGTGTGTAAGGGAGAGGAGCTTGTTACCCCATCTCCCCAGCGGCAGCTTAGCCCACCAAGGGGAGACACTAAGTTCCCCACCAGCGCAGATGGGACCATGGTCTCTGCGTCCAAGCTACAAGGAGTATGGACAGTGGGTCCTGCTCCCCAGCAGCAGAGTCTTCTACTGGGAGGAGAGAACCTCATCCCCCCTCCCTAGCGGCAGCCTAGCCCACCAAGTGGAGATGATAAGCCCCACACCGGGTGCAGATGGGACCATAGTCCCTGTGCCCAAACCACAGGGGGTAGGGACGGTCGGTCCTGTCCCCCAGCAACAGGGCTGTTTAGCCAAAGGGGAGACAGTCGGTCTACCCCCAAAGCAGCATGGTGCTTTGTCCAAAGGGGAGACAATCAGTCTCCCCCCTCCAGCAGCAGGGCCGCCATCAGAAATTTTGGGGCCCCTAACACAGCTCAAGGTCTGGGCCCCCCTTCAAGCCTGCCTCCAAATCCCGCCCACAGGAATACACACACACTAACAGATACAAATACTGAAACAGACATACACACATGCATAGGGAGATGCTGAGACACACACACATATACAAGCAGACATACATACTGACAAACATACATATACATACTGCATATTGATATATACATACATACCGACAGGCATACATACATACAGACACACACTGGCATACACGCACTGGCATACATACACACACACATACACTGGCATACATACACACATGCACTGGCATACACACACTAGCATACACACACATACACTGGCATTCATACACTGGCATACATACATACACATACACTGGCATCCACACACTGGCATACATACACACATACACTGGCATTCATACACACATACACTGGCATTCATACACCGGCATACACACTGGCACACACATACACTGGCATACACAATGGCATACACACACTGGCATACATACACATACACTGGCATTCATACACTGGCATTCAGACACTGGCATACACACACACACTGGCATTCAGACACTGGCATACACACACATACACTGTCATTCATACACCAGCATACACACACACATACACTGGCATTCATACACACATACACTGGCATACACACACTGGCATTCATACACTGGCATTCAGACACACATACACTGGCATTCAGACACTGGCATACACACATACACTGGCATTCATACACCAACATACACACACTGGCATTCATACACTGGCATTCAGACACACATTCACTGGCATTCAGACACTGGCATACACACACATACACTGGCATTCATACACCAGCATACACACACACATACACTGGCATACACACACTGGCATACACACACTGGCATACACACACTGGCATTCATACACTGGCATACAGACACTGGCATTCAGACACTGGCATACACACATACACTGGCATTCATACACCAGCATACACACACACATACACTGGCATACACACACTGGCATTCATACACTGGCATTCAGACACACACTGGCATTCAGACACGGGCATACACACACATACACTGGCATTCATACACCAGCATACACACACACATACACTGGCATACACACACTGGCATTCATACAC
>OW240917.1:154486991-154507595 GCA_933207985.1 Pelobates cultripes | reverse complement strand
GGTATTAAACTGATCAGAACAATACTAAACACACCACTCCTATCTGGTGGCACATTAGCTTGACCGCGCAGTGCCCCCAATTTGAATTAAGAGGACCGACCAAGCATCTTCTTCCATCTCCCTGTTACAGAAATCACTGCCATATCCATACAAATTGTACAGAATGTCCAGGATAGTTTTACAGGGACAAATGTTGTCGCCTGTTGAACGAGGTGACCTTGCTCGGGTCCCAGGTATACGGTTCCTAAAATGGCTGCCATATACACGTCCACTGATAGGAGACGCGGAAGGTATTAAACTGATCAGAACAATACTAAACACACCACAAATAAGGTTTCTCTCCTGTATGGCTCCTCAAATGATGCTTAAGATTGAAGCGGCTGAAAAGCATTTCTCACACAGGTATTAAACTGATAAAAATGGTACTAAACCTCCACTCCTATCTGGTGTCACATTAGCTTGACGCGCAGTGCCCAAATTTGCGAAATAAGAGGACCGACCAAGCCTCTTCTTCCATCTCCCTGTTACAAAATCAATGCCGTGTACCACGACCACTGATAGGAGCGTGGAGAATTGATAAACTGATCAGAACAATACTAAACACACCACTCCTATCTGGTGGCATTAACCTTGACGCAGTGCCCCAAATTTGAATTAAGAAGAGGACGACCAAGCCTCTTCTTCCATCTCCCTGTTACAAAAATCAATGCGTGTACCTGACCACTGATAGGAGGCAGGAAGGTATTAAGCCCAGTCAGAACAATACTAAACACACCACTCCTATCTGGTGGCACATTAAACGACGCGCAGTGCCCAAATTTAGTTAGAGGACGACCAAAATACTTCTTCCATCTCCCTGTTACAGAAATCACTGCCATATCCATACAAATTGTACAGAATGTCCAGGATAGTTTTCCAGGGACAAATGTTGTAGCCTGTTGAACGAGGTGACCTTGCTCGGGTCCCAGGTGTACGGTTCCTAAAATGGCTGCCATATACACGTCCACTGATAGGAGACGCGGAAGGTATTAAACTAATCAGAACAATACACACCACAAATAAGGTTTCTCTCCTGTATGGCTCCTCAAATGATGCTTAAGATTAGAAGCGGCTGAAAAGCATTTCTCACACAGGTATTAAACTGATAAAAATGATACTAAACACTACACTCCTATCTGGTGTCACATTAGCTTGACGGCGCGGTGCCCCAAATTTGCAGTAAGAGGACCGACCAAGCCTCTTCTTCCATCTCCCTGTTACAAAATCAATGCCGTGTATCAGGACCACTGATAGGACAGCGGAAGGTATTAAACTGATAAAAATAGTACTAAACACACCACTCCTATCTGGTGTCACATTAGCTTGACCGCGCAGTGCCCCAAATTTGCAGTAAGAGGACCGACCAAGCCTCTTCTTCCATCTCCCTGTTACGAAAATCAATGCCGTGTACACGACCACTGATAGGAGACGTGGAAGGTATTAAACTGATCAGAACAATACTAAACACACCACTCCTATCTGGTGTCACATTAGCTTGACCGCGCAGTGCCCCAAATTTGAATTAAGAGAACCCATTAAGCATCTTCTTCCATCTCCCTGTTACGAAATCACTGCCATATCCATACAAATTGTACAGAATGTCAGGATAGTTTTCCAGGGACAAATGTTGTCGCCTGTTGAACGAGGTGACCTTGCTCGGGTCCCAGGTGTACGGTTCCTAAAATGGCTGCCATATACACGTCCACTGATAGGAGACGCTGAAGGTATTAAACTGATCAGAACAATACTAAACACACCACAAATAAGGTTTCTCTCCTGTATGACTCCTCAAATGATGCTTAAGATTAGAAGCGGCTGAAAAGCATTTCTCACACTCCGAACAAAAATATATTTTTTTAACATTCTCTCCACTTTGAACGAAATGACGTTTGGGAAGAGATTAACATAATTAAACACAGGCAGTAAAAATACAGTTTTTAGCCATACCCTGTAACTTTAAAACTACACATCCCATCTTCATAATTACATATTTGGAATCAGCACACTTAAAACATAAACATAACCAAAAATCAGCCAAATCCATCCAGGGGTTAAAAAGTTAGCTGGAGGTCCCTTTATGACCGACTGCAAGCACATTTTCCTGCCCAAAACAGTTCCATAGATTTGGGCTGTGAGGTCGGTCTATTTCAGGCTGAAAAAACGACTAAGTCCCATGCGAATGGGACTTAGTCTCTGTGAAATAAGGCTGAAAAAAGACTAAGTCCCATCGCCGAATGGGACTTAGTCTCTGCAGCTGAAATAAGGCTGAAAAAAACGGCTGAAAAAAAGACTAAGTCCCATAGCCGAATGGGACTTAGTCTCCCAGCTGAAATCTGAAAAAGCGGCTGAAAAAGCGGCTGAAAAAGGTAAGTCCATGCGAATGGGACTTGGTCTCTACAGCTGAAATAATAAGCGGCTGAAAAAGCGGCTGAAAAAAAGACTAAGTCCCATCGCGAATGGGACTTAGTCTCTGCAACTGAAATAAGGCTGAAAAAAACGGCTGAAAAAAAGACTAAGTCCCATCGCCGAATGGGACTTAGTCTCTGCAGCTGAAATAATTTCCCATTTACTGAACCAAGTGGGAAATAGCAAGGCAGGCACAAAGGGTTTGCACCAGGTCTGGGGACACAGGGGACACCGTCTTAAAGGGGCCGTGTCCCCAACAAGTCTGGGGACACGGCCTTAAAGGGGCAGTGTCCCAATCTTCCTGATGTCCCAAAAAAGGTGTTTAAAGGGCCAGCACCAGTCACATAAAGAGTCCATAAGCCCCAATATGCCCACCGACAGTCTTAAAGGGCCATACACACCAAATAAAAGTGCATACATTTTCACAATCTCCCAGGGGCCATAGTCATGCGGGAGGAGGCTGGCAAAGAGGCTTCTCCACAACCCAGGGAAACAGGGCAATTTGCCATTTAAAGGGCCCGTTACAAATAGCAGTTTGTAACAAGGTGTCAATCCATATCTGCCAAGTGACCCGATGTAGGGGGACAGTCCCTATTCTGCTCTGTGTCGTGTATCAGGGGCTCTGAGGACAGGTGTCAATCCATATGTCAAGGTGTCAATATGTCATATGTCAGGTGTCAATCCATATTGATTGTGATTTAGGAATGTTAGGTGATTTCTGCCCTTTATGGATTAAAACCAGACTCTGTATCAACTGTGTAATTTTCCATGGGAGTTTTGCCATGGATCCCCCTCCGGCATGCCACAGTCCAGGTGTTAGTCCCCTTGAAACAACTTTTCCATCCCTATTGTGGCCAGAAAGAGTCCCTGTGTGTTTTAAAATTCGCCTCCCCATTGAAGTCAATGGCGTTTCGGGCGGTTCGCCGGTTCGCGAACATTTGCGGAAGTTCGCGTTCGCCGTTCGCGAACCGAAAATTTCGGGTTCGCGACATCACTATGCTAGGATTTTGCTAAAACTGATGACATAAGAGTTCCTGTTTAACAGAACAAATACAATAGCAGAACCTGCATATTAATGCAAACTCTATACACCAATATGTGATGTGCTACATACAGTATGAAATATACTAAAATGAGAATTTAGGAAAACTGATAAGAGAACTGTGAATTACCTTTAACAGAGATTGGTCTGTTTAGTGCGGGTGATAATCATTACAAGAACCAAAAGCACTGCAAAACACCAAGTTGTAGTAAAACCCTTATTTCTACAGTTTTACATATACGAAACAAAAACAAAAAAACATGAGTCGGAAAAACTCACCAACTCAGCTTGACACAAAAATTGCTTTGCATTGGAAGGTAGGGGCATGGAAGTAAAATTGTCAACGTTAATGGAATTTCACCTTTTGACTTGCCATGTTTTGACATAATTTACTTTATTTAGTAAATATCCATCTGTGGGAATTGTTGCCACAGGAGTTTGTAACTGAACTGTGAATTTTTGCCAATTAAAAACGAAATTCAAAATTTGGGTCAGAAGAACTAAAAAGCCGACCTTGAAAATTTCTTCATGGGTACGTGGGTATTTTAATCTGAAATTTACAATTTGGTTTTACATTTCACTACTACTCACTACTACTCACTGTTTAGTGAATATACCTCAATTGCGTTATAGGAATAATTTATTTTGTTTTCTATTTTTTATAAACTTATTGGATAGGGAGATGCTTATATTAAGAAGTACGATATCATAACACATATGTCATATGGCCATTAACTATAAACCATTGTTGGGCTGAAAAAATAACAAACTCTCATTTAGCTGGAAAGAAAGCTTTATGTGAGATCAAAAGTAATTTAGGCACATGTTCTGTTGAATGACATGGTAATACTGCCAGAAATGAATATTTTAGACTTTAAAGAATACTGTAACATGTTGCCCATTTACTTCTTTCACTTGGCAGCAAGGATAACATATGTCTGTAGTATGTCTTAAAAGGCTAGTTAATTCACTGAAGCATACTGAAAGACCCAAGCCACACATACCTAGATGAAATGATAACCGATTCTCAGTGATGTTATTAAAAGCCTTTGCAGTACAAGTCTCATTAGCATCCAGCCTAGAACTTAAGCTATCTTAATGTCATATAAGGGAATTTGGCAGAACTGTCCAATCATAATCCGCAAACAATGGACTTTTACAATTAGAGGAAAATATATATATATTAGAATGGCATCTGACGGCATGTGCTCTTTTCCAATTTCTTAAGCATTTACAATAGGATGGTTTTGATTTATTTCCAACTGTAATCTCTTACATTACATTTGAAGTAGATGTCTGAGAATAATAAAATACATATTTTATTTAACAGACCCTGTCAGCTTACAACAACATTCAATGTAATGGATGCATAGTAAGCACTTTTCTAATCTGGTTTAAACTCCTATCATTAATTACACTTCTTTGTTATACATTTGATCTATCTATCTATCTATCTATCTATCTATATATATATATATATATATATATATATATATATATCTCTATCTATCTATCTATATCTTTCTATTTCTATCTATCTATTTTTTCTTTCTATTTCTATCTATCTATTTCTATGTATCTATGCTTATCTATCTATCTATTTTTTCTTTCTATTTCTATCTATCTATATCGTTCTATCTATCTATTTTTTCTTTCTATTTCTATCTATCTATATATCTATCTATCTGTTATCTTTAATACAGGCTATTCACTAAAGTGAGAATTTGTGGAAATGCAATGAGAATTTAAAATTTAAGGCCAAGATAGCTGAAGTGCAAGTACAGTTGGCATGGAGAATCTTTCTAGTTCAGCTTAAGATTTGAAATAGTTCCAATATTGCCATGTGGAAATGAATGAGGTTTGCAAGAGACCAAATATAATCTGACCAATATACACACATGATATACTTGAAAAAAAGGAAGACAAAATGAGTAGAATAAAGAAAGACTATTTTGCTCATAAAGTCAGAGGGCTTGAGTAGGACTACAATTTATTGATCACTACAACAGTGTGATTCCTTCTCCCCAGCTAACTTTGAGATATCATCATTGGAAAAGAGATTGAATTAGTGGGGTAGCTGCAAACAATTCAGGAGTGTAAATCCTACCAATCTCAAACAGATCAAGACATATCCCATGGGTTAAAGAAAACCCTAGCCTTGACAGTTACTGTAGCCCTATCTATAAAACAAATGCGTCATTTTAATTATCAAAGAAAAAAAAGTTACCTGCGCTCTCTCCTTAATCCCTATGTATTTTTAAACAAATGGATGTTTTTTAGTTACCTCCAATGGCCACGAGGATAAGCCCACCTGCCAACGTTAAGGCAGACCCCCCCAGGTGTCCTAACTCTAACCATTGGGGCTGATGTGTACTGTAGTCTTTGCTGCCGCCCAGTGATGGGAGTGAGCGCAGGACTTATGTTTCTGCATTTGTATCCATTTTTTGTATCACTCAGCCTTGTTACAATGTGTTCCTTATTAAGGGTTAATAATATATAGGGGTGTATTTAAAAAATACCCCTTTCTGTCTCATTAGAGATCTTTTCCAGAAGCTCAAGGAAGCAAGGTGAATGGTTAGAGTTAGGACCCACCTGGGGGGGTCTGCCTTGACGTTGGCAGGTGGGCTTATCCTCTCATGGCCATTGGAGGAAACTAAAAAACCTTAATTTGTTTAAAAATAGATAGGGATTAAGGAGAAAGCGCAGGTAACTTGTTTTTTTTTGTTTTTACTATGTATTGGGGATGATGTGTACTGTAGTCTTTGCTGCCGCCCAGTGATGGGAGTGAGCGCAGGATTTATCTTTCTGCATTTGTAGACATTTTAATTATATTTAATAGCAAAGTCTGTATTGGGAAAAAATAATTCTATCTTGGGGTTCTTCAGATGTTCATGATTCACTTGACCTTCAGTCTGGTTTATTTCAATTTCTCAAAATCACATGGCATTTTCCTCCATAATACATAGTTCACCATTATGTCTCCTTTGTATATTTACTTACATATATTTACTTACATATATATGTACCTTTATTAGATATCATTATTTAAATAACATTTTAAATTACAATTTATGCTGTTATATCATAAATATTAATTAAGATACTTGTATATTCTGTTGATTAGAATGTCAGTTTCCAAGCAAGTGCAATACTACTTCTAGTGGGTAGACACCTTGGAGCCACTTCTTGTTTGGTGAGTTTTGGTTAATTCATTATTGTTATTCAATATAATCATGAAGATAACCTGAATTTGTATTACATCTTTTTTTTTTTTACCTTTTTGCATGGGAAACTAATATGCCCAGATGTTTAAGTATTATTTTTAAATTAATGTTGTTATTTCACAGTTGCAAGTAAATGATGTATAGTTTTCAACTCTATCTTTTCAATAATATAGCTATCCAGAGCAGTTTGTGCAAAGTATACATTAACAGAAAACTGCTACTTCACCGAATTTTTAATACTATATTTACTTATTAACTAAATTTAACAAATGCAGGTTTGTGAGCTTTGGCTTGCTGCCTTTGTATGCATCCATGAAATGGATGTCAGACCCGTTCTTCATTCACACATTTTTCTTTTCATCAAAATGTGACTATGTATTGTTCCAAAAATGTATATTGTATGTTCTGATAAAATTTGAGGTAGTAAGTCAAATGATAAAAAAGATTACGGGGAATATATGAGATTGGATTTATTTTGCAATTGTTGATTAATTATTCCTTACATAGGATCTGTCAACCTCCTTTAGTTATTTCCTCATAAGTATTTATCCAGCATAGTTAATGATATAGTACAGATATCCATTTATCAGATCTATTCAGATCCAATTTAAACTTTGAAATTTTGATTAATTTGATTCTTGGTAGCACATTCTTTGTGCAAGGGGGGTAACTGAGAGATATGTAAACATGTTGTTTCAATTATTTGTTCTCTTCATCAATCACTGTTTTTCTTCAAGTATAAAGAAGAATTTGGAAATTAAAATCATATTGTATTTAAGTATAGATAAATCTTATTTGACAAATCTATCATTTAAGTAATTATATATCTTTTTTGTAGAGTTATTGCTTGCTTGCTCAGCAGCAGAATATGTTAAGGATAACATTTAGTTTAGAGCTGATTGTTTAGCTATTGTCTTTGTTAAAAAGAATTTTACAGAATACAGTTAATATATATTTGACTTGTGCATGGCTTGGTCATACCATTTTTTGTTTTCGGAGCGCCCAAGTTTTGGCTGAATGTCCGTTCGGCTCAGCACAATTTTCAATTTCGGTCCCGGTCGCAGTCGCGACCCCTGCGACCCTGGTATGTACGCCACTGCATGGAGTCATTAAGTCGCCATTTGGACACCTTAGATCTGAAGCGAGGGGACTTAATTGTGATCATCACAGGTGCATGGTCTGACCAGGTCACTGTGCCATGTTCGGCTTGAAGCACCAGTGGAAGTTTATAATGTGACATGAAAAGGTAGTCTATCCGCGTGTATAAGTTATGTGGGTGCGAGAAAAGGTATAGTCCTTTTCGTCTGGGTGGTATGCCCTCCAGCAGTAAACGAGTTTGGACTTTGATAGGAGATCCTTAATCATTGAAATGTGTTGGATTGCCTAGGACATCCCAGAGGAGGAGTCCCATTTTGGATCTAATGGTACATTAAGGTCACCCCCATGATCAGCACCCCCCAGTAAACGTTGTCAGGGTACGGATCACGCAAGAGAGAAATCTATACTGCCTCTGATTAGTAGTGTTTATATTGGCAAAGGTGTAGACCATACCTGCTAGCGTGCCTTTTAGGAATAGGAACCGTCCGTCCTGATCCACCAGGATCCCCGTGTCAAAGAATGGGATTTTTTTGTGTATGAGGATAGCAGTTCCCCTAGATTTACTTCCATGGTAGTCACTATAATAACCTATCTTTTAGTGGTGGTTTGTCAGTTTAGGTCTTACCCCTTCCTTAAAATAAATTTCCTGTAGGAACACAATAGAGGCCTGTCTAGCCTGAAAGTCCTTTAAGGCTCCTGACCATTTCTCAGGCTTACTTAGTCCTCTTGTGTTTAGCGAGAGTTTTGTGAGATCAGCTAGCATCAATGACATGTTGAGCGTTGCAGTGTCCTGGTGTTCGTGTAGAGTTCTCATCCATTCGAGTGGTAAGGGCAAGGGAGGGGGAGAAGGGGAAAGGTAAAGGCAGGGAGGAAAAGAGAAAATCAGTGGGTTGTAGAGAGAGAGAGTGAGGGAGATAACGTGAGCAAAGCCCAAGTAGGACATCGCCTCCAAGGGCGATGTGTAGGTATGAGTGTCGGGGAGCAGTAAAGCCCTTCACCACCAGTGGATCAGGGGTCCCACACATCAAGACGAGGATGTTCAGTCCTATGGGGCAGTTGAAGGAGTCCAAGAGCCTCCAAGTGAACAGGACCCAGGGGACCAGAGTTCGTTCCCAAATAGATTGTCACTGAACGACTATGGCTCCACGAAACTCTGCGCAGTTGGAGCATCTAAATTCCCCAAATTGTGACTCATAGCATTAGTATTCTAGCTTAGTATGTAACCTCATCCATAGAAACATGGCCTATAGGCCCAAAGAGTGCAAAGTAAGTAACCAGTTACTGCATGTAAACATAATACATTCAAATAAAGCTGTACCAAATAATGCAAAACCAATTTACAGCCTGACCCTCCAGAAATAAACATAGTGTGGGAATGGCACTCTGCCCAATCCATACATAATGTGTGTGAGATTGTCAGGAGTCCCCTTCCCTGTTGTCCCATATTGTGCTGCCCCTCATCTCCCCCATGTGTATCTCCCCTGACTGAAGTGAAACAATGGCGAGACGTATGTCTATGTTGGAGCCTGATTCCATCTGGAGCAGAAACCCCCATTGTCAGCACATAGAGGAGAGGCATAGCTTTATGGGATGAAATGTGGGGTGTGTGGGGGAGGGGGGTCTGTTATTTATATATATATATATATATATATATATATATACTTAGATATAAATAAATATTTTTTTAATTGTTCTTTAATATAATATGAGAAAAGGCAAAGTCTACTCCTACCACCCCTGTCCTTCCTGTCCCTACCCTGCCTGCCCTACTACCCACTCGATCCCCCTTGGGCCCTGTGAGAGTAAGTCCCAGTCACCTATTGTTCATGTATATCAGAAAACATTAGACAAGACATTTTGCGACTGTGTGTCAAGGCAGCCCCCCCTAAACCCCACATAGTGTATCCATTCCTGTACCCCTCGTTAAACCCTCCCGTGACAGATAAGTGGTATCATGTACATAACATTAGTAAATGTAAGAGTTTGCTGAGAGTCCAGTTGAAGGGGATTCTTGCGGTTCAGTTGAGTGTCGGGAGGCCAAGGTTCGGTATATGAATAATATGTACAGTTCGGTAGTTGTCTATATGATGAGTTCATCCCTTCCTGGGTCAGCATTAGTTTTGTGTGCTTGAACCTGTTGCGACTGTTGTGGGTAGATATTGAGTGCTGAGAGTCTTTCATAGAGGAGTGTAGGTGAAATTACACACTGGACGTCAGAGTCCCATGCCGTTGCATATGGTGAGTAGGCTGTTCGTTGGTATCAGTTCGTGGGTAGTTAGGCAGCTGCTTCAGTGGGTTGGAGAGCTTGCCCATGAGACCTCCAGAGCCGCAGAGGCTTGGGGCCTAATATCTGTGGTCCAGGACTAAAGGTATTGAAGGCAAGAGGGTCTGGCCACTTTCCGTGGAAAGTTGCAGTTCCATAGTAAGTGTCGCTAAGTCCTCCTCTCCCTTAGCAGTGAGAAAGTGCATGCCCATGGGAAAGCCCCAGCGGCACCTGATTTTGTTAGCCTGGAGCTACCTTGTCAGGGGGCACATGGCCCTGTGATAAGCCAGTGTGGCTGAAGATAGGTCCGGGGACAATTATATTTCAGTCTATGTTGGTCGGCTCTATAAGTATCTCTCGCTCTGTGTAGTATGTCTTCCTTGAGTTGAGGCAACCTATGAGATGTTATATGTAAGAGTTTGCTGAGAGTCCACTTCAACTGGACTCTCAGCAAACTCTTACATATAACATCTCATAGGTTGCCTCTGGTGGCCCATTAGGTCACAAGTGACCCAAATGAGTGCAGACAAACCCTATTCAGGTCTGAGGAGTTTCAGTAGGGTGATCTGAATCAGGGTTACATGGTCCAGATCTTCCTGTATACCCCTTATCTGTTATATGTTCTCATATGTTCTGTCTCTGTCCTCTATTATCCTCTATTATCGAGGTCTTCCAAGTGATGCACCATTTGCTCTAGTATATTTGTTTGGAGGCACAGCGCATTGGTGTTAGCATTCTGCACCACCGACAAGTGGTTGCAGCCCACCTCTAGTTGTAGGCAGTGGATATCTTCCGTCAAAGCATGAAGCTCCATGGTTATGGAGGTGCATAGGGCGGCATTCACCTCCTTGAGGTCTGCTTTGATTGGTAGATCCCTCAGTAGGGTCACCCAGTCCAGCTGGGACATTGTGGAAGTTGAGGATGGCGAGTTCACCAGAGCTCTCTCCCCTTTCGGAGATGGTGGGTGCTCGAGGCTCGAGGCCGTGGAGTTGTTGGAGGCCTGCAGATTTAAGTCCTCCAGTGTGATGAGCTATTGCCGCAATGACAAAGCCGGGGTCCCTTTGGGGGTATCGGTGGTCTTTTGGGCATGTGATTTCCTGTAGTTTTTTCCCATTCTCGTGGTTAATTTGTGCCTTTGACAAGGTTAAGTGCGGAGCCAGCAGGGAGCACATGAATTGTGCCGCCATCATCTTAGACTTCCAATCCACGCACCTTAAAAAGCATTTAAGGGAAGGGGCGGAACCTGACCATCAAGACGGCCGGACATGCTTCCTTCTAGCTCTGGACCTCTAATCATAAAAATACGGCTAAATTGCAAATAAGCAAAGCAGAAATCATACCAAATCAACTACAGACCAAGATTACACCTACCTGCATCACAACATGTCGGTTTTTTGGCAAGTCTGACAAGTAATCACCTCGACTTTGATCTGCGGCCTAGTGTGCCCGGTGTATGGGAGAGGTGGCCGATCTCCCGTCCTGGCGAGCGCAACTGGCTGAAGCCACCATGCTGCCCCCCCCTTTGATCGGCGGGGGTGATCCCAGTCCACACCTCGAAGGCTGCTGGGACACAGTGCACACGAGGGGGGACCCTACAGAAGCAGTAGCCAAGCACCTCCGGCTACCCAAGATGGCGGAGGCCACATGTCCCCACCAACCCAGCTATGCACCACTCACACTCGAAGAAAAACTGGAGGAAATACTCACCAACTTCTGGAGCCGGCTGCAACAAAAATCCAGCGGGCACCAGCGACATCATAACATCCCCAAGGCCCAAACACAGCCACCTCGGAGAAACCACAGGCATCCTCAGCGACTAACTCCAGATCTGAGCCGGCTCCGAGTTAAACGGCGGCAGAGGCGCCTGGATCCCCACAGAAAGACCCAAGCCAACTGCAAATCACCAGCACGACGGCCCAAACATGGGGCCACCCTTAAACCGCCCAGACAGTCAGGCATGCTGGAAAAGCCTCGGAGGCTGCAAGTGAACCTACCCCCCAAGCTCCGGCATGACACTAGCACAACCTCCGCATGGAGTCTGGGGCCACAGGTAACCCCACGACACACAACGAGCGGCATCAGACAACAGCAGGCAAGAAACAGACGTGATGCAGGGGACAGCTCTCACACAGATAGCTCTGCAGCAGACCTCCGCCTCCACAAGCAGAAGAGCCTGACATCGGGGGCCTCGGGACGGGGATCTATGATGGCCGGGTCCGGCGAAGGGCGGCAAGTAGAGACTCTGACACTGGAAGGCATAGGCTAAATAGGGGGGCTGTGTGGGACTCCTGGGGACTTGCTCCCCCACTGCAACTGTGCGATGGCATGGAAATATCTCTTCCTCAAAAGAGACATTACCTTATGAGCAAAATGTTTACTTGTTTATTTTATTTTATAATTAGCTTCATATAGCTATGCCAAAACCTGCTCATTAGTCATAGTGTGCCCGCTGAGGGATTTCTCATATGTTACTTCTTAGATTTCTTACCCTGAGCTCCATATATATATAAACTACCTGCTAGACACATATAAAAATTTCCCCATCGTTGCACGCAGCGACACAGGGAACAACTTCCAACACAGAAGCCGGCAACCAGCACCCAGCAGGGTAATAACAGTAATGCTTATCATATAACCTGTGATGAGTACTTCCAGCCTAGAATATATCTCCTCGAAGTTAACTAAGCAGAAAACTCTTTATAATGTGTCATGTTTATAAGCTAGGGGGGACCCTCTTGCACATGGGAATATTAAATTGTTAAAGCGCCTCTCTAACCCCTATCAGCCTGCTCAGCTTATGTTTTGCAACCATTTTACAAGTATGCATACCTTGATGTTATAATGTAATCTTAAAAAAAGTGCAGTGAATCAGGCATGTAATATACTCAACCAGTTGATATTTTTTGATACCAAATGCATTGCCTCTGTTAATAAGTACAACTTGCAAAGCACTACAAAAATAAAGAATTTAAAAAAAAGCATTTAAGGGTGTGCATTTGTGTTTGCAGTATGTGTAATTTAGTGTCGTCTAATATATGTGAAATATGAGAATGCATGTGTGTATTTTAGTGTGTGGGTTATGAATAATGTTCTGCATTTGTATATGAATATGTGTGTAATGTCTGCATGATGCTTACAATATCTGCGCATTTCTGTTTGAATTAATGGCTGCGCATTTTGTGTGTGTGTCATGGATGTGGTGTGTCAATCCATATGAAGTAGAATGCATTTTATTATTTTTAGATAGTAATATATTTATGGCAGATATATCAAGATCAACATACTTTGAATGAGGATCACAGTTCTTCAGACTTCTTTAAATTAAATATGAAATGTCAGTGCATTTCCTCTGTTTGTACTCTCACCTCTGATGCTCGCCTTAAATAATTTTCTAGGGCTGCACCATTCCTACAGTTACTTGAGTGAACTAGCATTTATGCTAGTTCACTCAAGTAATTTTGGCCATGCTGAGACTCAGGCTCCATCTACAAGGATGCATTCCATGCTTCATTTGTATCGAATCTTGATTCAGATCACTCAGCCCTTTCATGGCTTTGGTAACCATAAAATCAGTCTCTGGTATAGTGTATTTGAATAGTGTATTGTGACCTAGCTAGTGCATTCACCTTCCTGTCCTCTATAAGTATTGGCCTTGTTGAGTTTTCTTTTTTTGAGTTACATTAGTAGTTGGTCATGACAGTTATAACATTTGAGTTCAATCTCCATTACTCATTCATAATCCCTTTTACACATAAACAAAGACATAAACGTTATCCCTTTTCATATACTTATATAAACATCTACTCCTTTACACATATACAAGGTCTATATTGAATGTATGCAGCTATGTAACATGACAATATTTATTGAAGAAGATACAAGAAACATTGTACATAGGAGAATAATGCCTCAGTCCCTTTCAAAGTAGGCACATTGGGATCTTACACAGTTCTTCCAGCGTCTTTTGCACTGTTCAAAACACTCTGCAAAATCCTTTGCTGGAATCACCATCAGCTGCCTCGTTGTATTTACCTGAATCTCGGTCTGAAATCTCTTCTCTTTGGAAGGTGATTTTAATTTTGGGATAAGCTAGAAATCGCAGAGCACCACATTTTTTGAAAGATTATCTACTATGTTTGAAGCATTTGTAATTACACTTTTATTTGTGCTGCCCTCATTGCATCGTCCCCGGAAGCCTTCTGAATTACCCAGATAGTTTCCACTGAGCAATGTTCAAGTGTAACAAAATATTTGATGCAGATTCATTGATTTATCTGCTCAGTCAAAATGACCAGTACAGTGAAGTCGGCATTACAGTCCACTCTCCTTGGCTGCCAGGTTAGACTGATGTCGCGCAAACCGTTCTTGTTATATTAACAATGACTGAACTTTTTCCTGGATAGACCTCGTATACATTAAACACATACATACTCTCCAATTTCATCCAAATATACACAGTCCATTACACACATACATTAACACAAACTTACACTCAGTCCAGTATAAATATACAGTACATATGTAACTGAGAGTTTCCTGAATTGTTTATGTGTAACAAAGATCTTTAAATCTACATCTTCTAGTGCTTGTGAAAGCAGAAGACAGGTTCAGTTTAGTGTTTAACTACCAGGCAACAGTTATAGCAGCAAACAAAATTTTTTACCAAAATTGAGATAAACCTGTTGCTCTCTTGAGCACTTACACAACATTTGCAATTCTTCTTTGCAGCAAAAGTCTCTCTTTTCCAGAAAAGCTTCATCAATACATTTGGCAGACAGTTTATTCAGTATACTTATTCCAACAATCCAGTCCTTCTGAGATCATGTCGTACACATGTGGTTTATTTGGCACCTACTCCAGAACCTTGTCTGGATTCTAAACAGCTCTCCTGGCTTGTGGAGTCAGTACTCTAGTTATTATGTCCCAGGGACCCAGGTCAGAATTTACATTTCACACAAACTTATACAGACAATTTACTTGCAGTTTTTCATCAGTAAGGTGAAACGCAAATGGATTTAGTTGGTCTAAAAATTCCAAACCAGATTCTCTGTCACAAATAGATAGAACAAAACCAATAGAGAGAAAAAAAGATACAGAGAAAGGAATGTATACTGCATAATGTTTGGTAGTCAGAAAGGCACAGTTTCTGCTGCCAACTATCTCCCTTTACTGTCTAAAGAACTGTTACTGTAAGGTTCCTGAAGATTGAAGACACAAGAAGGACTTGTTTAATCTCACTAAATTCATATGTTGCTTTTGGTTAATCAAGGTCAAGTTAGAAGATAGAAGAAACATGATAGATGTGGGGACAGGAAATTGAAAGAAGACAGAGGGAAAAGACAAAAAAGCACCCTCCACTCTCTGCACATCGACTGGCGTGTGCTTTGTATAACTGTAGTGAATATTTTAAGTTTATATATTCACATATGTATTTTCCTGTGGATGAAACCACGGTCATATCAACAATGACTGCCTCATCAAAGCAAAGTGCAGTGAGTACTATGCTTCATATAAGTAGTTCAACCATTGAGACCGAGAGCTGTTCAACTATCCCTGTTTTAGTTGTGCTACTTGCAATAACAAATGACCCCAACTAGTGCACTATAAAGCTCAGCATATGACGTGTATATGATTTTGCAGGTCACTTTTTAAAGGGTTAATTTAAAATATTTAATCTAATTAAAACTAAGTTGTGACGGAACTCCTGTACTCCAACCTCCTACCTTCTACCAGTCTGCTTCCTAGACACTTGCCGGGACCCTGGAATGCTTCAGACTCAGTCGCCGAAGCTTGACTTAACTCTTCCACCAGACCAGGCTGCAGCTCCCTTCTTCCAGGTAGGTAGCATCCCCTCTTCAGGTCCTTTCCCAGACATGCATCCACACCTTTGCCTGTACTGTAACTGCTCTTGTCTTTATAAAGACACTTGCGGCTCTCAGGCCTAGCTCTCATTGATTTATCCCAGGGCTAGAGGGAACATGCAGCCAGCCAGCAGGTATGACAGGGATCCCTAGAAATCCACACATGAAATACAGTTTTAAAAGTAACTAACATACAGCTGTATTTTTACTTGGTATTAGGCCATATGCTTAGACATTAAGATTGCTGTGACAAACTTAATAAAATACAAATAACCAAAACATGTCAGAAAACATACAGGGAATTATAATAATATAATAAGGTATAAGATACAAGGCAGCAAGTGAACAGTCAGTTCTTGAATATCATGTGATGAAAGCATGAAAATGTGCAAGTGAAAACATCACTTTGACAAGGGCCAAATAGTGATAGCTAGATGACTGGGGCAGAGCATATCCTAAATGGCAAGAATTGTGGGGAGTTCCCATAAGTGGTTAGTACCTACCTAAAGTGGTGCAATACAGGACAACTGAAAAAACGACATCAGGGTCATGGGCGCTCAAGACTAATTGATACATGTGGAGAATGAAGGCAAGCCTGTCTGGTCCGATCACACAGAAGAGCTACCGTAACTCAAATTATTGCTGGTAAAAAGGTGTCAAAACACACAGTGCATCACAGTTTCATGCATATGGCACTGCATAGCCACAGACTGGTCAGAGTGCTCATAATGACCACTGTCCACCTCCTCAAGAGACTTCAGTAGGGATGTGAGCAACAGACTTATACCATGGAGGTTGCCTAGTCTAATGAATCATGTTTTCTTTTAGATCAGATGGATGACCGGGTGCATGAGCTTCATTTACCCGGTGAAGTGATTGCAGTAAGATGAACTAAAGGAAAAAGGCAGGCCAGATGAGGCAGTGTTATGCTCTGGGCAATGATTTGCTGTGAATCCTTGGGTCCTGGCATTCATGCAGATGTTACCTGACAGGTAGCACCTACCTAGAGATTGTTGCAGACCATGTACACCCCTTCTTGACAGTGATGTTCCCTGATGGCAGTGGACTCTTTCAGCAGGTTAATGCACCCTTCCACACTGCAAACATTATTCAAGAATGGTTTGAAGACGATGAACAAGAGTTCAAGTTGTGGCCTTGGCCTCCAAATTCCTCTGATCTCAAGCCAATTATCTGTGGGGTATGCTGGAAGAACACATCCAATCCATGAAGGCCCCACTTCGCAACTTGCAAGACTTAAAGCATCTGCTGCTAATGTTCTGTTGCCAGTTACCACAGGACACATTCAGAGGTCTTGTTGACAGCATGAGAGGGACCTAAACAATATTATGCTGGTGGTTTTAATGTTGTGGCTGATTAGTGTAGATAGTACATAGCCAGAGTAGGAAACGTAAAAAATAAAATAAAAAAAATAATATTCATTTATATTCTATAGATAAAATGTATAAACCCTAAATCTCCAATAAGTATCACACTACAGACGTACCATAATAAGCATAAAAGATAAAATATAAAAAAAAAAAAAAATTGTGGATGCACTTAATACAGATTAATAGATTAATATATTCCAGTAAACATAATATCTCACATTAATATTAGAATCATTTTAATCACAGAAAAGGATATGCAATGGAATGCAGTAGTATAATCCCCACCGTAAATAGCAGTGAGGGAAAACACTAAATCCTCTATGTTGTAACACTGATAGAAACAGAAAAGATAACAATAGTACAATATCGTACATTGCAAGACAGTATACTAAATGATGATATAAGTGCCAACTCACATGTTACTGAGACACTCTGTGCTCATATGGCTCACATAATTCGGTGGATAACATAACAAAATAATGAACATTTTCTCATTTGTGTAGAGTCCTGATTCACTGAGGGTTTAGTAAAAGAGCATTAAATATTTATAATATTCTGGATAAATCACAAGGAATCTATAATGCTAGACATAAAAATGTTTGTAAAAATGTTCTTATTGAGGTCGGGGTCTACAACACCATCTGATAGTCAGAATATCAGAGAAAGGATGAGATATTTTAAAGTAAACTGTAATAAGAAAATATGAAAACATAATGAAAGAAGATATAGCTTTGCAAGAAGAACTGGAATATACTGCTCAAATGGATTCCTTTTTGCTCTTACAGCTCTTCTCTAATACTCTAATAACTTTACACAGCATGGTTATATATATATTTTTTTATATATATATATATTTTTTTTTTTTTTGTTCTAGATTTCACTATACAGTATTTAATCACCTTTTGTAAAAAACAAAAAACAAAACTACATGTATAATGAAAAGTACTGTATATCCCTAGAAAAGTGTATCATCAAGGAGTGATCTAAAACAAATGTTGAAGTGGAAAACAGGATGGAATCGTTCATTGTTTGATAGTCCCAGAATATGTTAACACTGGAAATGGTACAAATATTATGCATGACCGAAATAGTGTTCACAAAAGAATGACTTCCATTTTGGTACAAAAGAATTATGTTTTAAAAATAATAGAAGTGTTTATTTGTCGCTGGCAAAATAAAGGATCTTCAATATGTCCCATGCTGCTTTTCAGTATAGTGAAGAACATTTTTGCCAAGAAACTTTGCAAATGCTTTATCATCCAGTGATACATATTTTACTTACTAAACTCAAAACCAGCCTACATGAAGTAATGCTAATTTAAATCTAGGGCAATTTCATTAATTTTTGTGGAAACAAATATGCTTAGATATTTCTTGTAGATCAAGTCATTTATCTTGCTTTTGAAAACAGCAAAGTGTAAAAAAAAAGGTTTTGCTGCCATGAATGAAAAGAATAGTCCACATTAGAAAAGGAAGCTGTGTAGATGGTAAAGAGTTACCAAATGGTCAGTTATATGGGATTTATATTCTGTGTGTTCAACGATTATAGATAGTACCAAATGAGGAGCACAACCAGTGTCAACAACAGGGAAGGGCTGGCAGCCTTAGGCCTGGGGGGCAAAACCAGTCAAGTGGCCCATTGCACCACCAAATCAGTTCACCATCCATGCCCACCTTTTCCTGGTTTTATAACGGATATTGATGTTATGCTAATCAGTAGCTCTTTGCCATACCCGCTCCTTCACGGCTCCAGGCACTGCTTGTTGTGAGTGTGAGCCACTGTAAATTAGGGGCAGAGGGCACTGCGGTAAAGACGGGGCTGGGCAGTCCCCTCCTGTGGGTCACCAGTAGACTGGTGCACCTGCCCAGGATCAGAGCCGATGCAAGGATTTTTGCCGCCCTAGACAAAATAAAAATTTGCTGCCCCCCATGTGACATCACAATGCCCCACTCATATGATCTGCCATATGAACCAACACCAGTGCTGCACACAGTGTGTGTTTACATTAAAAAGCCTGCAGGGACCAGCTATAGACACCAGAACCACTTCATTAAGCTATAGTGTCCCTTTAATGTGAGGTAAATTATAGATTAGTGTCACTAATAATATACTAGATTGCCTACTTACAAGCAGATGAGGATGATGATGGGCTACAGTTTGGCTCCACTGGTCTGGTGTAGAACAGGATCTCTGGAGGCTGTTTGCAACTGTGGTCACAAAATTCAATGTTCTGGGAGAATTGGAAGCAGCTCCATTTTTTGGGGCCCCTTACACAGCTCAAGGTCTGTGCCCCAGGGCCTGACAGTGAGTATGCCCATAAGGCCCACTCATAAGTTCCACCCACCCATGAGTTCGCTCACAGGGAGTGGAGTGTGTAGGGGATGTGTTATTGTAGAGGATCTAATATGTGTGCGTATGTGGTATGTAGTGTGTATAGGGTTAGCCAGTTTCGTGCGATGCTATTTGTGTATATGGGATGTGGCTATGTGTTTTGCCGTGTGGGTGGGATGTATTGTGTGAATTTGTGTTTAGCGCAAGGGGATGGGTGTGTTCGTATGTGTGTGTATTGAGTGTAGAGATGTATTGTGTTTCTGTGTGTATGTAAGAAAAGAAGTGTGTGTTTGTGCTGTGTGTAAATGGGTTTTTGTATTGCCTGTTTTCTGTGTATGTGTGCAAAGGGATGCATTGTTTGTGTGTGGGCGGGTTGGCTGTGTGTAAAGAAAGCGCAATGGACATTGTGTGTTTTCAAAGTGTAAGGGAAGTATGTTGTGTTTCTGTGTATGTATAGGGATGGCCAGGTGTGTGTGTGTGTGTGTGTGTGTGTGTGTTTCACGAGTGTGAAAGAGCTCCCTGTCTTGGCCCCTGTCCTATAGAGCTGCCCCTTCTGTCCCGTAGAGCTCTCCCCTGCACCTTAGTGGTCTCTCCTCCCCCCCACCCTCCCCTAGCGGTCTCTTCTCACACTCACCCACCCTCCCTGTGCTCTTCTCATCCCTCCCTCCACCCTCCCTGTGTTCTTCTCACTCCTCCCTCTATGTGTTCTCCTCACCCCCCCTGTGTTCGTCTTACCCCCCTCCTCCCTGTGTTCTTCTTACTTCCCCCCTTGGTCGTCTTACTCCCCCACCTGTTCTTCTTACTCCCCCACCTGTTCTTCTTACCCCCTTCTTCTTATTGCTCCCCCTTCTTCTTCTTCCTCCCACTTCTTCTTCTTACTCCCCCCTCTTCTTCTTACTCCCCCTCTTCTTCTTACTTCCCCTTCTTCTTCTTACTCCCCCTTCTTCTTCT
>OW240917.1:154450739-154486284 GCA_933207985.1 Pelobates cultripes | reverse complement strand
AAATATATACCCATTTCAATTATTTATTATTACCAGTGAAACCAATACAACATCTCAACATTCACAAATATACATTTCTGACATTCAAAAACAAAACAAAAACAAATCAGTGACCAATATAGCCGCCTTTCTTTGCAAGGACACTCAAAAGCCTGCCATCCATGGATTCTGTCAGTGTTTTGATCTGTTCACCATCAACATTGCGTGCAGCAGCAACCACAGCCTCCCAGACACTGTTCAGAGAGGTGTACTGTTTTCCCTCCTTGTAAATCTCACATTTGATGATGGACCACAGGTTCTCAATGGGGTTCAGATCAGGTGAACAAGGAGGCCATGCCATTAGATTTTCTTCTTTTATACCCTTTCTTGCCAGCCACGCTGTGGAGTACTTGGACGCGTGTGATGGAGCATTGTCCTGCATGAAAATCATGTTTTTCTTGAAGGATGCAGACTTCTTCCTGTACCACTGCTTGAAGAAGGTGTCTTCAGGAACTGGCAGTAGGACTGGGAGTTGAGCTTGACTCCATCCTCAACCCGAAAAGGCCCCACAAGCTCATCTTTGATGATACCAGCCCAAACCAGTACTCCACCTCCACCTTACTGGCGTCTGAGTCGGACTGGAGCTCTCTGCCCTTTACCAATCAGCCACGGGCCCATCCATCTGGCCCATCAAGACTCACTCTCATTTCATCAGTCCATAAAACCTTAGAAAAATCAGTCTTGAGATATTTCTTGGCCCAGTCTTGACGTTTCAGCTTGTGTGTCTTGTTTAGTGGTGGTCGTCTTTCAGCCTTTCTTACCTTAGCCATGTCTCTGAGTATTGCACACCTTGTGCTTTTGGGCACTCCAGTGATGTTGCAGCTCTGAAATATGGCCAAACTGGTGGCAAGTGGCATCGTGGCAGCTGCACGCTTGACTTTTCTCAGTTCATGGGCAGTTATTTTGCGCCTTGGTTTTTCCACACGCTTCTTGCGACCCTGTTGACTATTTTGAATGAAACGCTTGATTGTTCGATGATCACGCTTCAGAAGCTTTGCAATTTTAAGAGTGCTGCATCCCTCTGCAAGATATCTCACTATTTTTTACTTTTCTGAGCCTGTCAAGTCCTTCTTTTGACCCATTTTGCCAAAGGAAAGGAAGTTGCCTAATAATTATGCACACCTGATATAGGGTGTTGATGTCATTAGACCACACCCCTTCTCATTACAGAGATGCACATCACCTAATATGCTTAATTGGTAGTAGGCTTTCGAGCCTATACAGCTTGGAGTAAGACAACATGCATAAAGAGGATGATGTGGTCAAAATACTCATTTGCCTAATAATTCTGCACTCCCTGTATTCAGCAGTATATGTGTACTCAGCAGTCTGTGTGTGTACTCGACATTAATTAGTTCGAGCAACTGTACGAGTTGTTTTTTACCTTGAGACCATCTAAACTTATCCATTCAGTACCTTTAGCCTAAACCAGCTTATGTAAAGTGGCTAAACACCATGTGAGTGAGACTGATTTTATTTTAGTTTTCACATAATTAATACGTTATTACCCTATGTTTGTTTCATGTTTTGTTTTATCTACAGGATTATTCCATATATACATGAGGGGTAATATGCACGTCTTTTAGTGTGCTTTCAGCTAAACAAATGCTTATCCTTAGGAAAGCATTGGGAGGATTTTGTGCATACGCAGCAAATGTGCCGAGCCGCAACTCCTCATAGAGATGCATTAAATTAATGAATCTCTATGAGGAACATTCAGCGCCTCCATGCAGAGCTTGGAGACACTGAATGTGGGTGCTACACATGATGCAGCAGTGACCCAGGACTATCTAGTGGCCATCTGAGTGACTGTCACTAGATGTGTTACTAAGCAGCAATGTAAACCCTGCCTTTTTTCTGAAAAGGCAGTGTTTATACTTAAAAGCCTTCAGGGACAGGCTATAGACATCAGAACAACTACATTAAGCTGCAGTTGTTCTGGTGACTATAGTGTCCCTTTAAGAATTGCATTTTGTCATTGACTGGCTCCTAACATTTTTAGCTGGCTCGTAGATTGCAAACAAATATGTCAAGCCCTGGGGTAAGTAATTATTAGGCTCAATGCACACAATGTGCTGCATATAGGAATTCCAATTCCAGCACACACAGACACACTACATCCACAACACACATTAAGACACACTACATTCCCACCACACACACACTACATCCCTAGCACACACACAGAAACACCACATCTCCAGCACACACACACCACATTCCCAGCACACACACACACACAACATTCCTAGCACAAATACATGCAACATTCCTAGCACAAACACACGCTACATCCCTTGCACACTTGAACACAGACAAGCTACATCCCCAGCATACACACACACACTACATCCCCAGCATACACACACACACTACATCCACCGCACACACACTACATCACCAGCATACACATAGATACACCACATCTCTAGCGCACACACCACATCTCTAGCACAAACACCACATCTCCAGCACACACACATCATCCCCAGCACATACAGACATGCTATATAACCAGCATACACACACAGAAATGCTACATCCATAGCACACGCACTACATCCCTAGCACACACACAGACATGCTACATCCCTAACACACACACACTACATCCCCAGCACACACACACACAAACACTACATCCCCAGCATGCACACACAGACACACTACATCACCAGCAAACACACACACTACATCCACAGCAAACAGACGCACACACACCATATCCCCAGCACACACACCAAATCTAAAGCACACACACTTCATCCCCAGCACATACAGACATGCTACATCCCCAGCATACACAAACAGCCATGCTACATCCATGTCTAATTTCCACATACGGACACATTAAGGTTGAAGGAATGAAGCATCCCTCTATTGTGTTTTATTACGTGTATTGTGTTTTATTACGTATATTGTTTTATTACGTATACTGTTTATTAATATCTTCGTCTCGTTGCAGAAAATTGAACCTTAGCCAGTGCATCCTTCGTCTTTTGTATTTGTATCTTCTTTATTATTATGTTTTAATAAGGAATTAAAAAAACTGTATAATAATAATGATTTGAAAATGATATTTGTTTGAAAACAATAACAAACTTTGTCTATATTTAACAACATCACTTATATCCTATTATACTATTAAAGATCTGTAATGTGGCTAACTGAGTCTGAGGAGATAATATGTATACAAAATGTTATATCATGTAGTCAACAGATCATGCAAAGCTAAGATGCAACATTGATGCCATTTTTAACTATTTATATTCTGATGTGATGGTTGCAAGGAGGGAAAGCTATTATTTATATGCATAACCATTTTTGTATGAATACACTATTTTTTGTCATTATATATATATATATATATATATATGTTACAATGTAAATGAAAAACAGTTCTATTGAAATCAAGACAAGAGATGGGTATTCTATAAAAGTTTTTATTGTAAATGTTCCTATTATATCAATTTGTACTGTATCAATTTTCCGTCCTCTTCCATCTTCTGATGTTTATTTTTCACATAATGTAATCTACTTTGTGTGGACATCAATTAATCAACAACTGAGGGGTATATAAGCATCCCCATATGGAGGTTAACATATATGTCTCTGAGGAAGTAGGGCTATCCCCTACGAAACGCGTCAGACAGCCTAAAGAACGTCCACACAGCTACAGCCAACCAAAGTGTCATCACAAGAGCTCATACATCACCTCGGATCCCAGGCACATTATCGATATCATCTGACGAGCTGTGCTGTTCCCCCGAAGTGAGCCTCGAGGTGGAACGCACTTTGGTATGCATGCAGTCCTCACCGGCGATCAGAATTTGAATATAGAATCACGAAGAACATTCACATCAATCCGTGCCTGGGAATAAGGTTGTTTTGTATTTTTTACCTCTAATTGACTGGCATTCTTACTGTGGGCCTATTTTTTTTTATTTTTTTTTTCATTTCTTTCTTTTATTGAGGCATAGTGTTGCATGGGAACAGAATAAAGAAGGGGAGATGGTAAAGATACATTCCAGACGGGGGTATAACAATACAGTTGATATCATCTCCATGAGTTCTCTGCCTCTTTTTTTTTTTAATGATTAAGTAGACTTTTAGCACATACATAACTAAGGTACAATTGTCAAAGTTATACTCAGGCTACTCCAATTACAGTACATGTAATGTGGGAATAATATGCTTGTCAGTTATACAGGCTAATGCGGTTAGGCTATCTAACAGTAATGTGTCAATACAGTACATGGTCATCTATCCAAAACATGCTATACTCTTGTGTCCAAGTGGCTAATCAAAATCTTATGACTTTACTTTAAGCCTTTCAGACAAATGACCTCAGACTACAAATTGCGAGGCAGATGTGTCTATGAATAAACTGGTTAAACATTGAGTCTTGCATGCATTGAGCACATAGATTTCATACAGCTGTAGTCCAAGAGGTAAGCCTATGTTCAGTGTATGAAGTAAAGATAACAAGCGAAAGTCCTTTGTAGCATTAATCGGTTAAATGTAAAACGGTGCTGCAGAAGATCTAGACCTATACTAGGGAGAGACAGCGTGATTTATGAGAGAAGTGACAGCAGGTCATGGAAAGTAAAGTAAAGGCATCCAGCTTATGCTGGATAGATGCTGTTATTTACGCTGAACATTTAGGATTGTCCGCTGGGTCATCGCTCTGTATCATGCCGTTGCTCGTGAGCGATAGTCTCCTCACCCCTGCACCCTTCTATGCATGCCGTGTATTAAGTGTCCAGCTGGGCATGTAGCTAACTGAAGGTAAGCCAGGGAAGTACAGTCCTTAGTTGAAACAATATAAGCATGCTTGTGTGGATATGTCAGCAGGCAACATTTATGTTGATTCTGTGTGGTCGTTCCTGTGTCAGTTGCTGTCCTCTAGCCGCCGTAGTTCAACTGGCAGGTGTTGCCATAAGAGAGATGGGGCTGTGAGATGGGGCGACATTGTATACATGTGCCATTTGTCAGGACCGGGTCGAGGGGTGGGCTGCTGGATCTGGTGAGCTGATTCTACGCTGTTTATACCAGTTTGCCGCCTTTCCGACCTCTTTGCCATCTGTGAGTGCAGGGATTGCGGCACCTGTGGTTTGTCATGTACCACTGCAGCGTGTCTTCATGTTCCCGCCAATCCGGCTGTCATCTCTAGATGTATGGGATCTGCCCAGGGTTTGTGAGAGTTGCATACCGCAGGGAGCGGAAGGTGGCAGTCTCCCCCGTGCGCTCTGCCTGGTTCATAATTACAGCCATTTTTGGTGTGGCTTAGGTTGTGTAGTGGCAGTGCGTTGGGGCCTTGAGATCTCCGTTATGGTGTATGCAGCAAGGTGTGGGCCGGGATCACCCCCACCGGCCCACAGGGGGAGGCCTGTTTGGTCTTCTGAGGGAGTCCTTCAGGCAGGATAGTGGGGCTGCGGCCGTCCACCCCACTCACCGCCTGAGTAGGCCTCATCCAGTGAGGACGACGGTTGTCTCTCCGAGGGACTAAAACAAACACGGTTGCAAGCCTCTCCTCCGCTTTTGCTCCTCTGGCAAGGTCAAGAGTCCAGTTTTTAAGCAGAATAGTATGAATATTTCTGGAGCTGTTGTTACTTGCGACCAGTCGGCATGGCGGTAAGGCCCCGCTCCCCACTGTGGGCCTATTTTTAACTATATATATATTTTTTTTGATTCTTTACTTTTTATTGAATTTCATATAACACACATATATATAATTAAACAAACATAAAATTAAGATATGGGAGTAGATCAACACATCTCTCCCAGATCAAACATCATCCATACAGAGATAACAAACTTCATACATGTAAAAGATAAACATATCGCATTGTTCCCAAATGCAGTAAGTCTACTCTGTTACATTGTCAATTGTTAATACAAAAGCTTGGTCAGAATGCTCTCCATATTCTCGCCTCATCCTTAAGCAAGAGCTCAAAAAATAAACGAAACAAACATCAAGGAAAAATTTGCAAATATTAAATGCTCAAGTTTCCTACCACAATTAAAACTCAAATGGCTTTACGACCTCCTCCTACAGCACACCCACAGCCCTCCATTGCTTTAGAGAACCTATTGGACCTTCTATTTTACCACTCCTTGATCTTCTCAATCAAGATTGCTTATTGCTCCAGGAATCTACAATTAGAGATTATATTTATGGATATCAGGCCTTTTTCCCTCTCCAATTGTTATAATACTTGTGCTTTGAGATGATCCTTAGAAGGTATCTCAATATTTTTCCACAATCTCACTATAAGAATTTTAGTAGCCATAAAGCAATGAGAAATCACCAAATCGGATATTTTATTCGAATCTCTTCCTATTATATGCAGTAAGGCAATCTCTGCTTTTTGTTCAAGGCGTATGTCGCCTAAAAAATATACAAGATTAAAGGTTATACTCCATAGCGGTTTGATCCTGGGGCAGGTCCACCATATATGTATCATAGACCCATCTGAATGAAAACACCGCCAACAATTTGGTGAGTTCGTCTGTGAAATTTTTGCTAATCGTTAGTGGACCATGTACCATCTATATAGAATTTTAATAAAAGTTTCTAAAATGTTCAAGGAATGAATATAATTTTTAATGACCACAAAAGACTTACACCAATCACTTTATGTTATAGTAATCGCTAGATCTTTTTCCCATTTACCAAGGGCCTTAGGGATATCCAGCCCACCCTTCAATCCTATCATCTCTTCCGCAACCGATAGGGCATTCTTTATTTCTGAGCCTGAGAATAACTTTGTAATCAATATCTCCAGACTTCCTCCTAATTCTAGCCTGTATTCTCTAAGAAAGTTCTTCAAACGTGAGTAATTGAACACTTCTCTAGCTGGTAGATCGAACATATTCTTTAGCTCTTCAAAACTTTTCATTTGATGTTTACCGCATCTATCAGCAGGGTCAGGAAGGGAGTTCCCTGGGCCCTTGCCCAATCCAATATATCCAACACTCGTCGAGAATTATTACTGTATTGTCTACCCATCATAAATCCTATCTGATTCTGATGGATCAGCGTCGGCAGGATTTCCTTCAACCTTTCAGCCAAAATGGCTGCATATATTTTAACATCTACATTCACCAATGATATAGGCCTATAATTAGCTACATCTATGGGGGCTTTAACTTGCTTGAGTATTGGGATTATATGTGCTCTAAATAGATCATGCGAAGCAAACCCTTTAGCCGCCATTTCGTTGAAAGCAGCCGTTAATAACGGAATTAGCTGTTTCTTAAATACCTTATAAAAGAGGTTAGGAAACCTATCTGGGTCAGGGGCTTTACTGTTTTCCAATTTGTTAATTACCATTTCTACTTCTTTTTCAGTAATCTTTTTATTTAGATAATCTCTCTGGAAAGCAGATATTTTATTTAAATTAAAAATTTTCAAGTAATCTCTACCTTAGATATCTCGGGAGAGAGTGAGAGACATTCAAATTATAATGCTTTAAATAAAAGGATCTAAATTTATCTGTTATATCCTCAGGTTTATAAATGTTAAATTCGCCCTCTCTTGTGAATATTTTGATCTACCTCTCGTTTTTTTTAGTTTCTGAGATAGCATTGCATCTACTCTATTCCCCTTATAATAGAATCTTGTGTTAAGTTTCTTTAAATTCCTTTCTATTCTATTGCTAATTTTTTTATTTATCTTTTCCTGACATACCTTTATAGATAGAGCTCTTTCCTCTAAAAAAATTGCTTTTATTGGCTTTAGCCAGATTATAGAATTCAATATATAGATCTGTCAGATTGCTATCAATATTTATATTCTGTTGACTAGCAAGCTTAATCCAATACTCTCTAATTACCACCTTAAACGAGCATCAGAGGCATTCCTTGGAGATGTCTTCAGATGCGTTTTCCTTAACAAAAACCGCCATTAGTCTCTCTATATATTCAACATTGTTCTTATTTTTTAATAAGAAGTCAGCCAGTCTCCATATCGGAGGGACCCTGTTCTGCCTATCCAGCACTTCTACTATTATCATATCATGGCCTGACCATGTGTTTTCTACCACGTCAATAGCAGAGATTGCCTTGGATAAAATCAGATTACCGAAGATCATATCTATTCTGGCGGATGAATTATGAGGGATTGATCTATGGGTAAAGTTCTTTTCATTAGGATGGACTAGTCTCCAGCAATCATACAGTTCTGCTTTCTTAATCACTCTATAAAGAGCTGCTGCCTGTTTTTTTAAGGCTTTATCTCTCTGATGATGCTGTACCAATTGCGTATTCATTAATGTATCCATTATACAGTTAAAATCACCTGCAATAATAATTCTTCCTTTTTTAACTTGCTCTACCAATCTGAGGATCTTAATCAACGTTTTTATCGGATCTTTATTTGGTAAGTATACATTGACCAGTGTGTATTCTATTCTGTTTAATTGTCCTACCATTATAATAAACCTCCCCTCAGGATCCAGATAATTATAATAACATTCAAATTTAACCTTCTTCTCGAAAACAATTAATACCCTGCACTTTTTCTTCCCTTGAACAGATGCCGAATATGTTATATTTTTAACTATATTTTTTACTATTTTGGAATAAATTTAACTTTTATACTCTCAGTTGTTTTCTAGCGATATTTTGATATTGCCTATAGCAACCAGTTTTTGGTACTGGTTCTGCTTGATTATTATTATTATTATTATTATTATTTTATTATTTATATAGTGCCAACAAATTCCATAGTGCTGTACAATGGGTGGACTAACAGACACATAACTGAGATCAGACCACTAAACGTACAGGAACAGAGGGGGTTGAGGGCCCTGCTCGATGAGCTTACATGCTAGAGGGAGTGGGGTATAGTGACACAAAGGGTTAAAGTAGGGGAATTACATAGTTTGTTAGAGAAGGGTTTATTGAGTGCTTGGTAGGTCATTTTTGACAGTTGCAGGAACGGAGTCATGGGGTGGGGGATGAGAAACCTGCTGACAGTTTAATTTATACGCTTTAATGAAGAAGTGAGTTTTCAAAGATTTTTTGAAGGAGTGGAGGCTGGGTGAAAGTCTGATTGAGGAGGGAAGGGAATTCCACAGAATAGGTGCAGCCCTGGAGAAGTCTTGAAGGCGAGCATCAGAGGTGGGGATCCGGGCAGAGGATAGGCGTAGGTCTTAGGCTGAGCACAGGGGTCTCGACAGGACATACTTGTGTATGAGGGAGGATAGGTATGTTGGAGCAGCATTATGTAGGGATTTGTAAGCAAGCGCCAGAATTTTGAATTGGGCCCTATATCTAACTGCAGGGACTGACAGAGCGTGGAGGCGTGGGAGGTGCGACCGGACAGGAAAATAAGCCTCGCAGCCGCATTCATTATAAATTGCAGCGGTGCAAGTTGGGAACTTGTAAGACCGGTGAGAAGGGGATTGCAGTAGTCAAGGCGAGAGAGAACAACAGCATGAAGCAGTTCCTTATCCGCGCCCAGCGTTAGATATGGGCGGATGCGCGCTATGTTCTTGAGTTGGAAGCGACAGGATTTGGCTATCGATTGGACATGGGGAGTAAAAGAGAGATCAGAATCAAAAAGAACTCCAAGGCAGCGAGCCTGGGAGGTTGAGGTGATAGTAGCGCCGTTGACTTGGATGTAGACAGACACAGGAGTAGCAGCCCTTGAGGGAGGAAAAACTAGAAGTTCTGTTTTGGACAGGTTGAGTTTAAGGAAGTGAGCAGCCATTGGAAATAGCAGAGAGGCAGTCAGAAACATGAGTCAAGGTGGGCGGAGAGAGATCAGGGGAGGACAGGTAAATTTGTGTGTCATCTGCATATAAATGATATTGGAAGCCAAAGGAGCTGATGAGTTTACCAAGGGAGGCAGTATAGATAAAGAACAGTAGGGGGCCGAGGACAGAACCTTGGGGGATGCCGACAGAGAGGGGTTGGGGAGAAGAGGCAGAGCCAGAGAAAGAAACACTGAAAGAGCGCTGGGAGAGGTAGGAGGAGCACCAGGAGAGAGCAGTATCCCGTAGACCAAAGTTACGGAGAATGTGAAGAAGCTGTTGATGATCAACGGTGTCAAAGGCGGCAGAAAGATCAAGGATTATAGCAAGTATCAGACTTGCTTGGTAGAAGTCAGTGTAATTTAAGCAATTTTATGCCATCTGGCTATTGCATCTTTCACTCTGATGGAAGTACAATATTTGGCAAGAGGTTGTATTTGCCCTGGGATATTTCTTTTTCCAGGGTTAAGGACACCCATGCCATACAGATATCCCTGCAACTATTTTTGATATCATACATCTAAGACAACTATGTGCATGTTACAATTATATATATATATATATATATATCTTCATACCCATTTAAACAAATTAGTGTGTCATCTGAGACAAAATCTCATTCTTATTGCATACTCGTTTTATTAGTAAGCTCCTGGATACCTGTTGCTATCTTTATAGAACAATACATTTTATGTATGCTACATCCATAGCACACACACTACATCCCTATCAAACACACTAAATCCCGAGAGCACACACAGACATGCTACATCCCCAGCACACACGCTACATCCCTAGCACACACAGACACACTACATCCCTAGCACACAGACACACTACTTCCCCAGCACACGCACAGACACACTACATCCACAGCACACACACAGACACACAACATCCACAGCGCATACACAGGCACACTGAATCCCCAGCATGCTCACACAGACACACTACATCTCCAGCACACACATAATCACAATACATCCCCTGCACAGACACAGACCCAAGTGTGCATTGAGCTAAATATGTTACTGGGATGTATCTATCTGATTATGATATATTTCATTTTAGCGGTGTTGTTTTGGGGGACCCAGGCAGCAAATTGTCTTGGGCCGGCCCTGGTATCTAGTTGTGTCATTGTATCTGTATGTGTGTGAGTATGTGTATCTATGTGTATGTATCTGTATGTGTGTCAGTGTGTGTATCTGTATTTCTGTTAATCTGTGTGTGTATCTATATATCTGTGTATTTGTGTGTGTCAGTATGTGTGCCTGTTTATCTGCATGTGTGTCATTATATGTATCTGTGTATCGACATGTATTTGTATCTGTGTGTGTCAGTGATTGTATCTGTGTGTCTATGTATCTGCATGTCTGTCAGTGTATGTGTCTGTATATATGTATCTGTGTGTATCTGCATGTGGTGTTTGTATCTGTGTGTCTGTACATCTGTATGTGTGTCAGTGTGTGTATCTGTATGTGTATTTGTATCTGTGTGTGTGGCAGTGTTTTTATTTGTGTATCTGCATGTGTGGCAGTGTGTTTATCAATGTGTCTGATCAATTATATGTATATCAGTGTTGACATCTGTGTATCTGCATGTGGGGCAGTGTTTGTACCTGTGTGTATGTTTTGTATATGTGTTAGTGTGTGTATTAGTCATTGCAACTGTATGTTGCTGTGTATCTGCATGTATGTCAGTATGCGTATCAGTGTGTCTGTGCAACTGTATGTGTGTCATTGTGTGTATCTGTGTATCTGCATGTATGCCAGTATGTGTGTCAGTGTGTCTGTGCAACTGTATGTGTGTCAGTGTTTTCCTCTGTGTGTCTGTGTATCTGCATGTGTGGCAGTGTTTGGGTCTGTCTGTACGTCTGTATATGTAACAGTGTGTGTATGTGTATTTGTCAGTCTGTGTGTCTGTATCTGTATGTGTCAGTGTTTTCTCTTTGAATGTGCATGTGTGTCATTGTGTCTGTGCAACGATATGTGTATCTTAGTATTTTCATGTGTATCAGTGTTTGTATCTGTGTTTCTTTGTATCTGCATGTGTGTCAGTGTGTCTTTATATCTGCATGTGTGTCAGTGTGTGTATATTTTTATCTGCATGTGTGTCAGTGTGTGTATCTGTATGAGTGTATCATTGTTCGTACCAGTGTGTGTGTGTACATCTGTGTGTGTCAGTGCTTGTATCGGTGTGTCTGTGCAACACTATGTGTGTTAGTGTTTGTATCTGTGTCTTTGTGTGATGTTTTTGGTTACTGTATCTGTATGTAAGTCAATGTTTGTATCTGTGTATCTGCATGTGTGTCAGTGTGTCTGTGTATCCACAGGTGTGTATCTGCACTGTGGGGAGCCTGGCGTTTTGGAAGAGGTGGGAAGGATATGGCAGAGGAGAAGCAGGGGAGCCTAGAATAGAGAAAAGGGAAAATAGGGCAGAGAAAAACATATGTAAAGTTGAAATAACAGCAACTATAATAATTATAAATATTTCGTAATATGAGGGGGTACAGTTTATGGAAATGGGTTGCCAAGGTGTACTCAAGCGGAAAAAGATTGGGAACCACTGATCTAATTGATCTCTGGAGCCCACCATGTAATTGGATTTTCTGAAATGTTTTATTATTCACAGAATTTATTTAAAAAAAAGCATCTTCCTCATCTTAATCACTTTTACATCCCTATTCAAATTCTGATGGATGCTTTGAGCCAAATAGTTACTCTTACTGCTGACAATCTCTTCATAACATTTGACCTGAGTTCAATCCTCATGAGATATCACAGCGAACTGCACCAACATTAAAACTAGCGAGTCTGATTCTACCCAAAAACTTCACACCTGTGTTACACAGAAGTTCTAAAACAAACCAAAAAAACCACAATGTGAATCTAGTTCTATAAAATCAAATGTGAATTTACGTCTCTTTTCGTGTTGAGCCTCAGGCTTGTTTTTGTAAACATGTTTGTTTATTTGCTAGGAATTCTTGTTTGAACATTTAGCACTACTTTTTACTAATCAGTGAACTGTTTATGTATGTCTGCCTCTTTGAGAAGTTTGAAAAGTCAGATGCACACAAGATAAATAAAGGTGATTAAAATCATCAGCCACCATATAAAGAGGAGGCAATAAATGTCAGCATTTCAGCTTACAGTTACTTGATCTTGATACTTTTTGAAATTGAGATGGCCTACTATAAAGTTATTTATCCCTTTTAGATTATGCCGATCTTTGTTCTCCAAAGACATTGTAAATCCTGTCTGAGATTGTTTGCCATTATATGTGACCTATTAGCATTATCCAAAAAGCATAATGAGACTGAAAGTAGCATATTTTATATATCATTCTCATTACTAAGTTCTATTAATTCCAACATATAATTGAGATATTTGCTCTAAGATAGATTGTTTATAAAACTGAGAATTACATTTTCTTCGGCTGCACATAATCAGCAGTTGATTCACTTTACACAAATTCTACGTGTGTGGTTTTTGTATTGTTTTGTTTTTTAATTTTACAACATGACATGATGATTCATATTTTGCATTACTCTCGTTACTCAACTCTACAGTAGCAAAGAAAACAGAGCATGAAGAACCAATCAAAATCAAGTGTGGTGTATGTAAGATACAATATACATAAGCACCTCGTCTTTCTTTGTTGCTCCACACATCAGTTAGGTCAGAGTTTTGATTATCTTCCTTAGATTGTGGTATATTTGTTGGGGTTTTGCCTCATACTTATCTTTATCATACTTATAATCATTATTATTTGCCTTGCACATTGTTATTGTTTATATCACTTTGTATTGCTGGATTTCAGTATCCTTTATGTTACATGTATTTGCCTTTTATCCCTCCTGTCTTCTTACCTGGGAATGGGTATATCTGGGATTTCATTGGGACTCCTGTCTCTGTTTTAGCTTTGGGCTCCTGTCCTGTTACTTTTCGTACAGGCCTACCTGTTTTTTTTGTTTCCCTTTGGGTTTTTCTTACTGGGAGATGCAGAGGATTGGTCTAGCACTTCCCCACTCTCCTCTGCTTCTAGCCATGCTCCCCATGTGGGTATTTGGCCATGATTCAGCCTGGGTTCAGCTCCTTGTTTGCTCCTTTCTTTCAGAAGTCATCTTCCTGCTCACGTCTTGGCCTTTTTGCATTAACAAGTGTTCTACCCAAATATTGACAGGCGTCAGTGTTTCCAACACGCTTGTTGGTCGGACATTAGGGGCCACGCATGCTTCTCCTCAGGTAAGAGAAATTCTTCATATTCTTGTTGCTGGATGGGTTGCACTGACGGCCATATTTCTACTTTTTTATTCCATAAAATATGGGATCCCTGGTCTCAATTTATTGGTACCTAAGGTAAAAGAAGAAAACGTACCAGAGAGCTTCTGAGCTTGTTCTATGGATCCCTAACCCTTCTTTCCCTTCTCTTCTCCTGGCTTTATTTTTATGGTCTCCTTAAATTGTGTCTGATTTTATTTCTATTTGGGCTATTTGCTCATATTCCTGAGTAAAATTTTAAACTTTACTCATGGCCAGAAAACAACGGTGTACATGTAAAATATACTCAGGAAACAGGATGGATCAGCCAGCAAAAGTCCTATATTTATCAGATGAACTATCTCTGCCTCCTGGAGATGCTGCTAACTGATCACCAAATTTGGGCACATCATTGGTTATCTTGACTCAGAAGGATAAATGCTGTCAATGCTGTTACCTTGGGTCCTATACCTGTTGCAGATTCTTTAGTGAGTTTCTTTTGGTAACTTTATGCTGCAGTTTCCACTTTTGTTTGGCCTCAAATGAGTCCCAGACTTCAGTTGGATAACTTCTGTCTCTCTACTGAGAAAGGGGTTATACCTGCATTATTAATGTGTTCTCCCTTACTGCTATCACAAACCCATGAGTCCCTTGCAGTTGAACCCTGCATCCTACCATACTTGACAGGCATGCTTTTGACTTTCTTAAGTTGAGACCTCCTCTCCCGCTCCTCAAGGTACTCTGTTCCTTGGATCTTCATCCAAGCCCGGTCTGCACTGCAACTATTATGAAACACTTTAAAATTTCTCAGCTACTTAATTTCTAACACTTTTACATTTCACAATGAATGGGCATCCCACCAACCTCCTACTGCCTTTGAGGACCTTTGTTTGGCAGGTAATCTTTTGCACCACAGTACATCCATTCTGCACCATATGTTGATAGACTATGACCATCTGCTTCAACACTCCTCCGTTCACTATAAAATATTCATACTTACCCTATAGAGCATACTATATGCTTTATACTGATGTTGGGCTGACATTGCTTTTGCATATTATATCATGGCCTCACACAGACCTGCTGATGTTGTTGGGACACTGGATTTCTCCTTAATATATGGTGATACCCTAATAATGTCCCTTTCTGGAGAGAAATGCATAGCACACTTCAATCACTCTTGGTCAAACTGACTCTTTTTACTCCAGCCACTGAGCTGCTCCACTGTACTACACTCCTAATATCATCAAATAAAATAATTAATTGTCAAATATACCCTTAATTCTGCAAGTCCTGGATCCTGAGGAAACACAAAGCGTCACTTATGCTTCAACAGTGGATCTACAGAGTTGAGCAGATTAATAGTATATAGGTTCCGCATTGTCATGTTGTATCAAAAATATTAAAAGTATTTTTTTATATGGCACTCCTGATTTGACTTCACCTTCCTGCACCCAAGTTAGGTACTTCTGAGACCAATGTGGCCAGTTCCTCCTATCTTAAATGCTTTATGCACTTATGTACTTTATGAAAAAAAGCTTTCTTTAAATAAAGATTTTAAAAAAAAACCAACAGAATTCTAGATATAATAACTAATATGATAACGTATATGATACAGTGTACTATCTCACATCTGGGAGATTATCTAGAAATTATTCACCTGTATTCTTAGTGTTATTATCCATGAATCCTTTTGAAATAAATAATTTTCTGAGTATCAATAAACACTGTTAAAGAGGAGGTGGACTGATTTTCTACAGTTGCTTTATAACAGGCATTTGTTTATTCAGAAACTAAGAAATTAACAGTTTTAATCAACTTTGTTAAAAGTCAAACTTTTAGGATTTTCCCCATTGTGATCAGTAGGTGGCGATATAGCTTCCAAATGACCACAAAAATCCAAAGAATATTCTGTATGTTATAATTATTGATATATATATATATATATATAAATACACTTTTGTTCCTTAATTTACACTATGGTGAAGACATTTCTTTGATGTTTTACTGTCCTTTATAATTCCATTTTGGTAATAATATGTGCCTATTAAAAAGTTATTTTGTTTAAAATATCAAATACATATAGGTTAGACTTTACTCAATAGTAGTTGGTGTGGGTGGACGGGACGTGATGACATGATGACGTCACGCTTTGGGAGTCAGGGTTTGGGGGGGGGGTTGATGAACCAGCTACGAAAAGCCACGAGGTAGTGGCATCTGAGCAAGAAAGGAACGAAGGGGCAAAGGCAGCCAGCCCATAAAGGGAACTCTTGATGGGGGTTGCTGAGAGATAGAGGGTGCAGGCTAACACTCTGAAAGTCTCCAGATTAGAAGGAGAAAACAGACATATCGGAAAAAAAAGAGAAGAAAGGAAAAGAAAAAAGGAAAAGTTAGAACTCTGAAACTAAAATCTGCTGCACTACCTAAAGTCAACCCAAGATGTAAAAAGAACTGAAAACATCAAAAAGCAAGTATAATTAAAGATTGTATGAAAGAAAAAGAGAAATGGTGAAGGGTATCTGTAAAGAGCATAAAGATATACTTGTGATGTAAACTAAAACAACAGAAACACTTTAAATGTTATCTGTAAACAAATGAAGAGAAAGTGAATGGTGCAAAAACTTGCCTGAATATACATGCTAAAAATCTAAATACATTTTGCTCTAAGAAAACAATTGGGAAATCTATATCCAAGCTAAAGTAAAACTAAAGAAAGAAGATAGTTGCAGAAGACTAAAAATGGAACTACTTTAGTAAATAGAAAGGAGAACGTAAAGTTAAGTGGGAACATAAGGGAAAAAGAAAAAAAAAGAAGGAAAAAAAAAGGGGTTGGTGAAGTAGTGAAATGGCAAGGGTAAAGACCCCAAATAAAAAAAGAGCTAAAAAATGATAACAAGTATGACAAACAAATGTCTACCTTTTTCTCTCCTCAAACCAAACAAGGAGTTGACAACTCATTCTTATAAGAGTCTCTTAGGGAGGAGAGAAGAAACTCTTCCTCCAACTTACAAGAATTTATTAAAACAAATCTGGAAAATCAAACAGAAATATTCAAAAGGAAATAAGCAATAGCACATGCCAAATAAAACAACTGATAGAAGGGATTAGCATGAAATTAATTAAAATGGAAGAAAAATATGAGAAAATAGAAATTCAATGCAAATCAGCATTGGAGGAGCAAGAAAGAATGAAGACAAATATGATAAACTTGGACTTAGTTAGATGAAATGGAAGACAGACAAAGAGCAAAAAACATCAGATTGAAAAATATATCTGAGGATATCACCTATGAGAAGACAAAGTGTTTTTTGTTGGAATTTTTTGCAGCATTAAATATTAACTTAGAAAACCAAGAAATGGTGATTAAAAACACGTATCGGTTGAGAAAACCACAAAAAAATTTGGATTCATGTCCAAGGGATATGGTGATCTCCCTATACTCTCTACAAATAAAACAGCAAATAATTCAAGCAAGTAGAACAAAGAAGATAACAGAAGAAAGATTTAAAGACATCACAATATATCAAGATCCCTCACCATCTACAAGAATGTGGAGAAAAATATTTGCCTCAGCTTTGATGCCACTCAAGCAAAATAATATAAGATACCGCTGGGGGCCTAACAGAACAATAATAGTGCACTGGAAAGAGACAAAGAAAACGTTTGTGGAAGCAAGGGACCTGGAGGAATGGACAAAAGTGCAAATTAAATGAACAGATCAAACCTAGCATGATGTTTTCGAGAGGAACATGAAGAGAAGGGGAGGAAAGGAGAAGAGCAAAGAAAGGAGAGAAATAGAAATTTATTTATTTTCACAGGTCACTGAAGATAAAGTGGAGTAATTCACAAAAACTATCACAGAGAGGAGAAAGAAACACAGTGGACTATGACAAAGGACATATGGGTCTTTTTTTGTTTGTTTTTTTGTTTATATATGGACAGGGACTGGGATCAACATTCATAATGAACAGAAGTGTGAATATATATGATATAAGGTGTGACTATCACATATATAAAGAAGGGAAAAGGAAAGAGAGAAAAAGAAGGAAATAGAGAAACAGAATAATATATAGTAAAAGAACACAGATTTATATAAAAGGAAAGTAAAGAATATAAATATATATTAGTCTCAGTGTATAAAGTATTTTATGGACAAATAAGCACGAAAGATAAAGGTAATGAAAAGGCATTTTTTTACACATAATTTTTATTAGGATAGCATAATAGTGTTAGATAAATAGCAAGTATTTTGTTAAAATGGGTGTGTCTATTTAGTAAGGAGCCCTTTACATTTTGGCTTTTGGGCCCCTTACATTTTGTTCCTCTTACATTTTGAGATCACTTGGTAGATCTTAGCTCTTGACATTATGGAAAAATATGTCAAGAAATACAATGGGAGGGAGTCGTGACTCCTACTCTTGTAAGTGAGAATGTATGTGGTTTTTCTTTTTTTTATAGGAGAATCTTGGTGTTGTGTAGAGGTTTTTTGTGGAAAAACCCGTGAGGAAGGATTAGAGTGGGATAAGGGAGCGGATGAAATGATAATATCCTGAAGTGTATCTCAATGAATATACAGGGTCTGAATACCCCAGTTAGAAGGAAACTTGTGTATGAATTACTCAGAAAGGAACGGATAGATATGGCCATGTTACAAGAGTCTCATTGGAGAAGGGAAGAGAAAATTAAATGGAAATATGAAATGTATGAAGAGGTAATACAGGCATCTCTGGAGAGGAAAAAAAAGAGAGGAGTAGCTATTATTTTCTCAAAATGGCTTAACAAAGAGATAAGATACACAGATGCAGACAATGAAGGAAGATACCAAATCCTAGTTTGTAAGATAGGCTCTGTAAAATATACTTTTGTAAATCTTTATCTGCCAAACATAGCACCAACAAAATATTTAAAAAAGATAATGAATAGAATAGAAAAAGTTAAAATGGGAATCTTAGTTATAACAGGGGATTTTAACTGCGTCCCGGACACGATATTAGATTAAAAAAAACCTGGAGCCAATATGAAAGTAAGTAACCAATTAAAGAAGCAGTCCAACATTCTTAAAAATATTATGAAAGAAAATAATTTGTTGGATATGTGGCGAGTATACCATGTAAAGAAAAGTGAATTTACACATCAATCAAGAGTACACCATTCATTGTCTAGAATAGATCTGGTTTTGGGGGAGAATAGTTTGGCAGAACAAATACAAAAAATAGCAATAAAGGAAAACCCATGGGCGGATCATGGATATAATTTGTTCGAGATGAAAGAGGAAAAAATCTACAAACCTTTTAATACTTGGCATCTGGATGATAACATTCTTTCCAGAATGGAAGATCAAGAATATATTAGAAACTTAATAGAACTATATTTCAAAGAAAACAAAATGGAAGGAATGTCTTAAGCAACAATTTGGTGTGCTTTTAAAGCAGTAGTGAGAGAGTATTTGGTAAAGTTAAAGAGTAAAATACAAAAAGAAAAAGGAGCCTCAAGGGAAGAATTATATATAGAATATTATAAGTTATCTTCAAATAATAAAAAAAACATTTAACCAATGAAACAATAAATCAATTAAACAACCTCAAAGATAAAATCAACAAAATAGAAATGGAAAGAATTAATAATAGTCTAGAGAAAATGAAAATAAATTTTTATCATGAAAATAAAAAAATAACAAAATGGTTAACTAATAAGCTCAAAAAGAAGGCAGGGAAAAACAGGATATCATGTATCAAAAAGATCAGATAATATATATAGAAAACCAGAAGCTATAGCAAAAACATTTCAAACTTATTATGAAGAGCTATATAATATACCAAAACAACCCAAGGAACAACAAATATCTAAGTAGTTAAAAGACATAGATTTTCCTAAAATTACACAGGAACACAACAATATTATTAATGTCCCTCTCACTAAAGCATAATTTAAACAGGCTATTGAAAATCTAGAAACTTTTAAAACACCTGGCCCAGATGGCTTGACTAACAGATTCTATAAGACTTATAAGGATGTATTATTGGAACAATTAGTAAATGTCTTTAATGAGAATGTGGAAAGAGGTTCAGGGCCAAAAGAAATGTTATACGCTAATATATTACCGATCTTAAAAAAGGATAAGGATCCTCAAGAACTTAAGAACTATTGCCCGATTTCTTTAATAAATGTAGATTCAAAGTTGTTTTTGGCAATTCTTGCACAGGATAAAAATACTTCTCCCCAGTCTGGTTCATGAAGACCAGATTGGCTTTGTTCCTACTAGACAGGTAAGTGCTAACACAAGATGTTTGATCAATATATTGGATTGGGGAGAGACAACGAGGAACACTCCTCTGACCCTGTCACTGAATGCAGTGAAGGCATTTGACAGGGTTGGATAGGGATATATGTTTGGGGTATTGGAGTCTATGGGCTTTGGCGGCTGGATGAAGGCAGCAATTAAATCTATATGTCATGAACCAATGGCCAGGGTGGTGGGTATAGATTTGTGTTCTGACTGTTTTTTGTTAGGTAACGGTACCTGCCAGGGTTGCCCACTATCACCAATACTCTATATATACTATATATGGAGTCTCTAGCAATAAGAATAAGGGCAAATTCTGGTATTAGGGGAATTCCAACAGCTACCAAAGAACTGAAGCTGTGTATGTATGCTGATGACACTATAATGACTGTGACTGATCCTACCGTTTCTGTTGTTCATTTGATGGATGCGATAAAGAAATATAGCGAAATATCCAACTATAAGGTAAGATAAACATAAATAAATCTGTGGTTATGTTTAAAACTTGTGATCCAGATATAAAAAAGCAATATTGGTTGTCTATGGTTTCAGAGAAGTTAAAGCGAACTTTGAATATCTGGGTATACTGTTATCAGATAAAACAGATAACATAGTAGAAGATAATTTTCTGAGATTGATTAGATCAACAAATATGACTTTAAAAAATTGAATACTTTGCTAATGAGCTGCCTGGGAAGAATTAATGTCATTAATGCATATATAATACTTAAGTAGACCTTTTAAATTGATTCCCCTAAAGATTCCAGATAGCTGGCTAGAGATGATACAGAGAAGTTTTAGAAACTTTGTATGGAGAGGGAAAAGACCCTGTATTAATCTAGAACAACTGACTAACAATCCTGGGCAAGGGGGTATGAATTTCCCCAATATTAAAAAAACATTATGAAGCCTGTTGTTTATCACATACAAATATTAACTAAAAAGGAAACGAAAGATACAGGATGGTTTATATTAGAAACCCAGTCACTGAATAGGATCGACCTAAATAAACTTATTTGGCATAGTAAAGGATAATTGGCACTGAAAGAAATAAGAAATAAAGTTCTAACACACATTTTCCAAGTATGGTTTAAACTAAAAAAAAAAAGATGAAAAATACGGAAAAAATGTATGGCTTTATGTAGTTGGAAATAATGGAATTTCTTACAGATGATTAAAAACTAGATCTGAGGAGAGAGAAAGAAATCAGTGTTGTAGATAACATAATGAAGGAGGGAAAAATGAAAACATTTGCATCATTGGTCTTAGAATATAACTTACCAGAATCTGAAATGTAATTATTTAAGCGTTAACTCACTTGTCTCAAGAAATTTTGATGAGGGGGAACCCAAATTTCCGTATACATTAAACAGGTTTTTGAAATAAGAAAAACGACAAAACTTTTATCTAAGTGCTACAGATTGACTAAATCATGGGAAATCGAGTGTAATATCAATATCTATATGGGTGTATGGGGTGAAATATTAGTTAGAACAAAGAAAAATGTCCATAATACAATACTGATAGAAACATTTTATAAGGTGTGTAATAGGTGGTACCTAGTGCCAACAAGATTAAATAACATTGACGCAATAAAATTGACCCCAATGTCCCAAACCTGTGCTGGAGATGTATGAACGCAGTGGGAAGCTACCTACATATATGGTGGAGTTGCCCAAAAATGAAAAAATTATGGGATCAAATATATAAAACTTTATACGACTATGATAAGATAAAAATAAATAAAACTCCGATGACAACTTTATTACATTTGGGCTGTCCAGATCTAACAGCGTCCCAATATTATTTGTCCACGCATAGCTTTCTGGCTATGAAGATTCTTTTGGCAAGAAATTGTAAACTGCTTATAGAAATTAGTTATATTTGTTGGACAAAACAATTAAAGTTACAACTAAAAATGGAAATGGGCACATGTTGGAGAAATAATATTTCTGCCAAAAACAAATTGTTAAGAGGGAAATGTTTGGATCTAGTATGTATTTAGTAATGTCAGTCTTTGTTTGTGGGATGTTTGTAATTTATATGTTTTTATGGTAATATGGTAAGATGTAAAGACAATTTTATGACTAAAGACTATTTAAATGTAAAAAATAAAATTAAAAAAAATAAAATATCAAATACAGCTACATGGTAAGTTGAAACCAACAGTTATCTAACCGCATATTTATTGAAGAACAAATGTACAGGTAAATGTTTCAGGCATAGTCCTTTATCAATGCATCTTGCCCTTGAATCACATACAAACACTCACCAATTTATAAGCAAACATGAAGTCAAGCCACTCCTAAACCCACCCACCCCTAACCCCCCTGATAAAACAGGTAGCAGGGGACTCCTTCCAGCGTCCTGCCACCATCTTCATTTCCATCTTATGACCCGTGGTCACGTGATGCGTCACAACATATGATGTAGGCAATGGCATGCATCATGACGCTTGCTGCTATACAACAAAGAAACAAGCATGTGATTACCTACTATAACCTGGGCTGCAAGTAGGGGAGCCTCCTATCACCATTTAAACTCAAAGCAAAAAATTATATATCAAGTACATAGAGGGCAAAAACAAGGTAGTGTGTATATAACAAATACAGTAACTAAAGACAAAGCAGTTAGCCAACAAATCAGAATAAGGAGACCTATGCAGCCTAAACAAAAATACCCTAAAATAACAATAAAAGGGAATAATTAAAAGTAAAAAAAATAATATAAAAGTAGACAAACAAATAATGTAAAACCCACATTAAAATTAGAGTAATTAAACCACCCCTTATCCAGAAATATAGATATGTGTACGTAAATAAAACAAACAGCACTAGTATACAAGTCAAATATGTGGCTAAAGGGACTAGTAAGAGGTACTATCTTCTATAGAGACAATATACAGAGAATTAAACAAAGTTCCATATGGAACTGATTACAGATTTTAAATGCAAGAAACAATCCTACACATATGCAAAACATATAAAAGAGATAGGATAAAAAAAACAGAAAAAAAAAAAACTGACTCAACATTCAGCAGATACAAGCTAGAGTACCTAAAAAACAGTACCACTCAAGCCTCTTTTTGAGTCAATAAGGGGACACAGTATTTAAACTGTACATCAAGCAGACTTCTTTTTGAAGTAGGTCCTTCTCCCTATTGTCCCCTCCACCTAGTAAATGGTGGTATCCTCTCCAAAAATGTGATACTTCAGTTATGAGACATTGTGTCTCATCTCTCTAAAGTGGCATGTGAAAGGGGTACCTGATTTGTTGTTACAGATGACAGTTTTGTGTGGTGAAATGCGGTCTTTAAGAGCATTAATAGTTTTCCATAGATCCACCAAACCACAAGAACACTTTAGGAGATATACTACAAATTCCATCTGACATGAAAAATCACTTTAATCTGATGTTCTGGTCTGTCCAGGGGTGTGTGCATGTATCACCCTTGATAATACCATTACAGTGGTTAAAGGACGGATATGAAGGATATGAAACGTTGCTCCTGTGTAGTCAAGAGGCCAGCTTTACTACCATATAATGTATCGTCTGGCCCTTTTTGTGGGCAAACAAAGGGGGATCTTTAAACAAGTGTCCTATCTGTTTATCAAACTGCAAAACATGTTAATTGCTATGAATTGTTTTCTGAAACAGAAAAGGTACTTACAAAAAGAAGTCTTTTGGACATGGCTTTATGTTTGATGGTGAGTAGGTTTTCTTATGGCAAGTACCCCTCTGTTGTGCCCTCTGTAGTGTGCTCTGATCATAACCCTTCTGCTTGAATTCGTGTGTCATTTGCAATCGAATATCAATTACTTAGTCATCCGAGACAATCCTTATCACCCAAATGAGCTGGCTATAGGGAATGCATTTAATCAATCTATGCGGATGAAAGCTGAGTGAGTCAAGCAAACTATTAGAGTCTGTAGGATTGGTAAATAGATTGGTTGGTACTAAGATGGTCTTTAGTCTTACCTACTGTGATATCCAAGAAGTCCAGTGTGTCTGTACTGATACTAGATGTGAACTCTATGTCTGGATGGCACTGATTTAGATGGTCCAGGAAATTATTAAGTTTCGATCGCATGCCCCTTTCAGATCACATCACTGCAACAGCTATGCCAAAGAGTGGACTTATGAGGATTGTAGCATTTATAAGCAGTGGTCACAAGACCAAAAGCAGCATCAATGAAAAAGGCACTCATGGGATCTGTAGTTTAACACCAATCATGTGAGCACCACCTGGCTCACGAAATAAGTTACACGAATGCCACTCTTGACAGTCACTGGAAGCGATACCTTTCCAGACTGAGTATAACTTGGTCTGGGAATCTAATGCTGCTGATAGCAGCATTTGATTGAAGGAGTGCGACATTTTGTTATGTATACTCTCTCCAATACATTGCTTCTCTATGTGAAGCATTGAGTTGGATGAGCTAGCAGGTGACAACAGCGTGCTTGCTGACCTCACTGCAGGAGGAGCTGGAGGCTGCAGTCAAGGAATCCTGAAACTAGTATTAAGGTAAATAATATTTATTTAACTAAATGTTATAACACAAAGGGGGATGAACAGGAGTTAACCTATACATTTTTATACAAAGATTTGCAACAGGGTTGATGTTCCAGGAGGGATAAGCCAAATGGCAAATGATTTAGGTAAACTAGAAAAATGGTCAGAATTGTGGCAACTGACATTTAATGTGGATAAGTGCAAGATAATGCATCCTGGACATAAAAACCGATGGGCAGAGTACAGAATATTTGATAGAGTCCTAACCTCAACCTCAACATCTGAGGAAAGGGATTTAGGGGTAATTATTTCAGTTGACTTAAATGTAATAGAGCAATGTAATAGAGCAACAGGAAATGCTAACAGAATGCAGTAGAAATAGGGAATTGCTCATGCCACTGTAGAGAACACTGGTGAGAACTCACTTGGAGTATTGTACGCAGTACTAGAGACCGTTCAGAGGCGGGCTACTAAACTATTAAATGGAAGAAAACTTACCAGGAAAGGTTAAAGGATCTTAACATGTATAGCTTGGAGGAAAGAGGAGACAGGTGGGATATGATAGAAACATTTAAATATATAAAGGGAATCAACACAGTAAAGGAAGAGACTATATTTAAAAGAAGAAAAACTACCACAACAAGAGGACATAGTCTTAAATTAGAGGGACAAATGTTTAAAATAATATCAGGAAGTATTATTTTACTGAGAGGGTAGTGGATGCGTGGAATAGCTTACCAGCTAAAGTGGTAGAGGTTAACACAGTGAGGGAGTTTAAGCATGCGTGGGATAGGCATAAGGCTATCCTATAAGATAAGGCCAAGGACTAATGGAAGTATTTAGAAAATTGGGCAGACTAGATGGGCCGCATTGGTTCTTATCTGCCGTCACATTTTATGTTTCTATAGTCTGGAAATAACCATTGTCATGTTCAGGACTGTCAGGGTTATTTACTAAAGTGAGAATTCAATGTGAATTCTAATATAATTTCAAATTTAAGGCCAGAGCAGGACTGACAATTGTGTTTTCAATGAGAAAGTAAAGGTATAACAAAAAAATAAAGATACTCAGACTTCTAACTTAAGATATATGGCATGCACTTACTGTATTTAGACATTTAGAACTATCTGCTTTCCAGAAACAAATATGTTACTGAAAGGACCCCTAACTATAACTTTTATGGCATGATGGCTTAAAAGCTATCCTTCCATCAACACAGTGCAAATTCATTATTTGGAGTACCTGGGCCTAATTGTCTTGGCTTAACAAAAATGGACCTCTAAACATCCTAGTCCTTACATTGTCTGTCATTGAGGAATTGATGTAATCACATTATCATTCCCAATACCAAAACTCATAAAACTGCAAAATCACTCAGCACATGTGAGTATGGTAACCATATGTGTAAGCACATTGCTAAAAGGAATCCGACTAAACACATTACTCTGTAATTGTTTTGAATGCTTGATCATTGTCTTTCAATAGTCTCCAAGGGGATTTTCACTGAAGCCCATATTGTCAACCAAATTGATCAAATTTTATTATATTAACCACATTCAACAATAAAGTTTTCTCGTGCAGAGAGAACTTGCTGGCATTTCGGATCTGGACTGCCCGTATGGGTGGGACCAGTCTGATATGCTTCAGATATGTTCTCTCTGTAGTGGCACAAGATGAGTTAAAATCAGCTTGAGAACTGAGCGGGGACCGACCGATGGGTAGGCTATTTCAGCTGCTGCCCATTCTCAGTATTCTCTTGTGACCCATTTTTGACTCTCCACAAGTTTAAAGGGATAATCCAGACGTGGACCCCTTGCTCACGGTGCCTATGGAGATATCAGCTATGCCTCACTGATGATGCCTAACAAGGCTGAAACAATCGTCTGGGGTTGCTGTGTCTCTCGTGCAGAGAGAACTTGCTGGCGTTTCGGATCTGGACTGCCCGTATGGGTGGGACCAGTCTGATATGCTTCAGATATGTTCTCTCTGTAGTGGCACAAGATCAGCAAAAATCAGCTTGCGAACTGAGCGGGGACCTACCGAAGGGCAGGCTATTTCAGCTGCTGCCCGTTCTCAGTATTCTCTTGCGACCCATTTTTGACTCTCCACATTCAACAATAGTTGACATTTCATTAATGAGCCTGCATTTACATATTCAGTTTATTGCATTTAGAGGGATATTTAACTATTGTTGCAAAACAAGTGCTAATTTTATGAACTGCTGGGGATTACTTTTTATTTATTTCTAATTCTCTCTCTAAATGGTATTGGTTTTGATTTTCTTTCAGATCATATTTTTGTGCAGGATGCCTTGATTATTATATTATAATTATGAAATCTATTTTACAAGTTTGTTGTTTTTCTTGTTGCTTTTTTTGTATTTGCAAAGGTTATAGAAGACCATCACTAGAGATAAAGGGATCATATAATATGTGTATATACTTATAGGAATACAAAGCTGTATTCCTAACACTATATGAACCCTTTGTCCCCTCCTCCTCCACCAACATCAGCCGATTCAATGCTTTTCTTTGGGGCTTTTCAACACACTGGATTTCCTCATGCAAAGCATCAAGATGTCTTGCATCATTTCACAGAGGCAAATTCTATGAAACTGCAGGGAGCGGCTCTATGGGCTTTCTGGTAGATAGCCACTAGAGGCAGTCTTAAAATTGCAATGCAAACATTGCAGTTTCTCTAAAACTACAATGTTTTACATTTCAGGGTTAAGAGAACAGAGACACTCCACCCAGACCATTTCAATGACATGAGCCAACACGACAACTGACAGGGTGGATTTTTTTTTTATTTACTTGTATTTGGGAATGAAGGTCCTGATATGAGTCCTAGTCATTTGTGCTTCATCTGGTGTTTTACTAGGAGTCAAGATGATGGGGCTACCTAACCCATTCTATATCTATAATATCCAAAAGCATGCAGCACTAAAGGAAAAAGTAGATGCATTCAATGGTTCCAACCTAGTTCTATATTACCATTCATCTCAAAACAAACAAGGTTGAGAAAGCCCACCCAGGGCGAAACTAGTAAGTTACGTGGTGCCGATTTTTACATATCCAGCGTTCAGGGGAGAGGAGAAACAAGCAGCAACATTGGTGAACGGTGGATCTGCACAAAAACTGTAACTACCTCAAGAACAGTGAGCTGGATAAATACAGTGATATTTACTGCTTGAGCTATATATCTTTTATATTTTTATATTTTATTTATTTTTAAAACGGAAATAAAGCTGAGTAATCCCTGAAAGATCTCCGGAGTAATTAATCTCTATATTGTGGGTTATATACAAAGTGGATACAAGTCATTATAACCAAAGTGTGACAGGATCAGGGGAGAGCTAACTTAACCCTTGGAGTGCTGGAAAAAGAAAAAAAGTGGTTATCTTTTGAGATTTGGACTGCTCATTTCTGGGATTCATTTCTGGGACTCTCTGTGCTGGAAGTTGTTTATATTTAACGAAAAAGTATTTTTGTGTGAGCACACATTCTGTATAAATTACATCTATAAGGTTAATAGGTTATAATTATAATTTCTTATTTTTCTGTACTTTCCAATTGGAGAGATTTCAAAAAAGATTGTGCGCTAACTCATTGTTAAATAAGGGCTACTTTAACTTTTCCTTGGTTAATGAAAATCTTTAGAGCATGTAGCGCTTATAAAATAGGTAAACAAATTATCACCTTTTAGTATTCCATTGGAAGATAGGTTCTTATTTGGATGTCGAATAAGCAAGTATCTATAGAAGATTACCAAACATAGTATAGATGGTATACAACTATAAAATTATGTATATATATATGGTATTTTTCATTCACAAACAGAGAGCTATGAACCCAGCTCTGGTTTGAATCGCTTCTGGGTCTGTATAGGCTACCCACCCCTGCTTTGGATATATAAAAAATATGGAACACTTCACGAAGATACTTGCTTATTCGACATCCATAATTTTATAGTTGTATACCATCTATACTATGTTTGGTTATCTTTTATAGATCCTTGCTTATTCGACATCCAAATAAGAACCTATCTTCCAATGGAATACTAAAAGGTGATAATTTGTTTACCTATTTTATAAGCGCTACATTCCCTAAGGGACTTTTTCCTATTTTCTTTTGTTTGGAATTACTGGTGACATCGAAGGAGTCACAAGAATGTTGAGCTGCTAATTTATATGATACTTCTCTATATACGTTTGCATAATCTGTTGTGAAAAAAGCGCTAGTCCTTATTTTTACTTTGTATTTTTTACCCTTTCCTAATGAAAATCTTGTCATGTTATTTGATGTAGGACAATCATGTTGGGTCTTTCTTAATAATTTTGAGGCCTTCTTATTTTGCAGGGGTACATCTCCCCTGATGCTTTGCCAGCTTTATAGCTGTAAGAGCATTATCTGAGATTCAATCCACAACATCTGGAATGTACAATGTTACCGTCCCCTGGATTAAAGCTCAATAGTTGTTGAGTTACAAAATGAAAAAGACAACATTTTGACCCACAAAGGTTGTTTTATTATAAGAGTCATTATGACCTATGGGTGAAAATTCCAAAGCAATTCCTGAAATTTTCGTCCTGTGTTGGCTCTTTTTATGCATTTTCTTTATTTTTATTTTATATTTGGTTCATTTGTTTTGGTCATCATCCACACATTCAGACATAAAATTACTAGCTTAATAACGTAATCGGGTATTTTTGCTATTGGATATAGCAAAAAAAAAAAGATTAATAGCTTGTGACAGCTTACTGGTTAGCAGCTGGATATTATATTTTATTCTTACTCCCCCTCCAAGCTAGCCATATGTGCCTTTCAGGAGAATTCCCACAAGATGGTTGTAACGGACCGTTTTGCACACAAGGGGTAAAAACCGTTTAGGCGATCGGCCCCCTTTCCAGAGATACATGCACAGCTACTGCAGAACACCAAACTCCCGAACTGGATACAAAATAGCACTCCAACTCCCGAACTGGAACCTCCCAAATAGCTGCTAGCAGACGAACAGGAAAAGCAGACAATAAGCTTACACTCCTGGCAATCAGTCTCTAACAGCATACAGTGAATCCCCCCAAGAACGAGACAAGGCTCCGTGTTGAAGGTCAAGCAGTGGTCTGAGGTGCTGGCACACCCAGCCTGGTTTTTATTACAGTCTTGCAAATACAGGACCGCCCACAGGGAGGTATAAAACAACCAATCACATCACAGTTACATCCCACATATTCCTTCCCCTTATCCTGAGAGGAAACTCAATTATACATACAGTTAAAACATACTTTCTACCCAACTTTCATAACTCTAAAACCATACATCACATTCACATAAAATTACATATTCGCAATCAATCCATTCAGGGGAACAACATATTAAAAAATGGCACGAATCAGACCAGGGGTTCAAAAGTTAAGGGAAAGTCCTTTGTGACTAAATGAAGCATAGCTTTCTGGCCCAAACCAGTTTCAGAGTCTTCTATCCTGGAGATAAGTAATTCAATTATCTCCCAGGACAGACACAAGACTCCATTAAGCACATGGTTGCAAAAAGACACAAAACACTTTAAAATACATAAAGTCACATTTATAACACAAAACACAGACATGTAACATATCCCCAGATAGCTCAGGTCCAAGCGCACATTATTAAGCGAATGGCGCTCAGACCACACGAATACAGTTTAATCGACATGGAGCCAAAGTCTTTACAGTCAGTTTCATACGAATGGGCTCCATGGGATTCCTATCTGGGGTATAACACATTCAAACAAATCTACCGAACTCCAGGCAGAAAAGCACGAATTAAGCTTTTCTGCAGGTAAAAAAGATGTCTTTTAACAGGGGGCCATAGTCCAAAGGCAGCAGGCGAGCAACCAGGCTTCTCCAATGCAATGTGGCGAGATTGGTCTCGTCACATCTCTCCCCTTTCCCAAACAGACTAACAGGGTATCTGACCTCCTGCCGGTCAGTGCCCTTGTTAGTCCAGCAGCCCACCCACAAAACATAATCAACAGCACAGCCCACCCACAATAAATGGTTACTACACCTGGGTAAGGGAGAAGCTTGTCCATGTCCAGGTGCCTCACCACGGCTGTGCTGGGTACGGGTACGCTGACTGGGTGGGTTGCTGCGTGGGCAGAGACCAGCGGCACTCTGCCCTGTTGCCAGTGCTACTGGGAGGGTAGCCTGGTTGAAGCCTGGTTGTTGGAGGGGGAGACCGACTGTCTCCCCTTTAACTACACTGCTCTGCTGCTGGAGACTGACTGTCTCCCCTTTAGATACACCGCTCTGCTGCTGGAGACCGACTGTCTCCCCTTTTGTTGCACAGCTCTGCTGCCGGAGGGGGAGACCGACTGTCTCCCCTTTGGATACTCTAAGCTGTCGCTGGGGAGAGGGGGTAACAGGCTCCTCTCCCGATAGAACACTCTGCCGCTGGGGAAAGGAGACTGAGCTCTCTATTCCCTGCCCATTAATGATCCGCCGCTGGGGAGAGGTGGTAGCAAGCTCCTCTCCCATACATACTTTCATCCTCTGTGGAGGGAGACCGACTGTCTCCGCTCCCAATACAGTGTCCTGCTGCTGGGGAAAGGAGACTGGGCTCTCTATTCCCGGTAGGACACTCTGCCGCTGGGGAATGGAGACTGGGCTCCCAATTCCCTGCTGTATCTCCCGCTGGGGAATGGAGACTGGGCTCCCAATTCCCGGCACATCACTCGGCCGCTGGGGAATGGAGACTGGGCTCCCAATTCCCAAAAAATCACGCTGCTGCTGGGGGGCAGGAACAACTACCTCTGCCCCCTGTAACTCAGCCTGCCGCTGGGGAGGGAGGACGCTGCTCTCCTCTCCCTGCACTTCACACTGCCTTCCCGGCATATCACTCTGCTGCTGGGGGTCAGGAACAACTACCTCTGCCCCCTGTAACTCAGCCTGCCACTGGGGAGGGAGGACGCTGCTCTCCTCTCCCTGCACTTCACACTGCCTTCCCGGCATATCACTCTGCTGCTGGGGGGCAGGAACAACTACCTCTGCCCCCTGTAACTCAGCCTGCCGCTGGGGAGGGAGGACGCTGCTCTCCTCTCCCTGCACTTTACACTGCCGCTGGGGAATGGAGACTGGGCTCCCAATTCCCGGCATATCACACTGCCGCTGGGGAATGGAGACTGGGCTCCCAATTCCCTGCATATCACACTGCCGCTGGGGAATGTAGACTGGGCTCCCAATTCCCTGCATATCACACTGCAGCTGGGGAATGGAGACTGGGCTCCCAATTCCCTGCATATCACACTGCCGCTGGGGAATGGAGACTGGGCTCACAATTCCCGGCATATCACACTGCTGCTGGGGAGAGGAGACTGGGCTCTCTCTGGCCCTGCAACTGTAGCTGCCTTTGGAGGTCCACCCACCGTGGCAGCAGACCGTCACCCTCTGCCCGGTACAGCAGAGTCTTGAATACTAGACTCCTCACGAACTTCACGGATTTCTCAGCTGGATTAGGCCCGTAGAAGTTCAGCCGCAACCACATCATACGGTCAAATTCCTGTACAGAGTATCTGTACTCCACTGCTGGTTCCATGCTGTTGCTGTCAGGGTCGCTGTACTCAGACATGCGTTGCCCTCAAATTGTAAATCCACGGAATGGTGTCGCCTGTAGCTGTCCTGTTGTCTGTGGGAACGATCCCGCCGCTTGCCACCAATTGTAACGGACCGTTTTGCACAAAAGGGGAAAAAACCCGCTTAGACGATAATCCCCCTTTCAGAGTCAGGCACAGCTACTGTATAATCACCAAAACTCACGAACCGCCAATAAGTGAATGCTCCAAACTCCCGAACGGCATACAAGGGAATAAGGTAGCACTCCAAATAAACGAACAGGAACCATACGAATAGCTGCTAGCAGACGAACAGGAAAAGCTCCCAAGCGGCTTACACTCCTGGCAATCAGTCCTTAGCAGCATACAGTAAATCCCCCCCAAAGACGAGACAAGGCTCCGTGTTGAGGGTCAAGCAGTGAACTGTTTAATGAGGGCTACCTGCCCAGTATTTATGCAGGTCTCCCACCTGGTGGACACTCCCCTAGGGGACCAAATGGGAGACTGTGACAAAAGACAGACAAGTAGACAAATAGGACACACAGTCCCAGTATATTCCCACGATGCATCCTGGCTTCCTCTCCTCTGCCCTGGGAGATAATTGGGAAGTAATTAAATTATCTCCCAAGACAAAGGCAAAACTCCATTACACATGTGGGGATACAAAACCAGTATTATACTTTAAAATACATAAAGTAACATTTATTACATAAAACACAGACATGTAACATATCCCCAGATAGCTCAGGTCTGAGCGCACATTATTAAGCGAATGGCGCTCAGACCACACAAATACAGCTTTTCTCCAGGCGAAATAAAGTCTTTTAAAAGGGGGCCATAGTCCAGAGGCAGCAGGCGAGCAACCAGGCTTCTCCAATGCAATGTGGCGAGATTGGTCTCGTCACAGTAATATGGCCAGACTTATCTTAATATGTTAATGCAGGAAGAACATTATTGGTTAATACAGTAATTATTCAAATACTCCAATGTTGTTTATTGTAAATACATGTGAATACTAGTTTTGTATATTTGTATATAGTTATTTGCTTTCACACTATATGGTTATAGGAAATATTCATTCTAAGTATAAAGTATTTTTGTCTCACACATAAATATACTGGCACAGGAAGTTGTAAATTATGCCAGTGGGACTTTGATTCATTCTGACCGCTGCAAAGCAGCTTGAAAAACATTGTGACGTCATCAAGACTCGACCCGCACTGACGAGCGGGTAATTGGACGTTAGCGTCATGACGTCACGCAGGCGCGACCCACTTGCTTAGGTGGGCGCTGTCAGGATTACTGTTTGATCCAGCACATAGAACTGTACAGCACGGATGACAAATAAGTAACGTATTACCGGTCCTTAGAATGGCCGGATTTAACGTACAAAGAATAGTCAAAAATACTAGCCGAGGTCAGGGAACACAGAAAGGGACACAGCGATGAGGAAAGCCAGGAGTCAGGATACCAGAATATAGAGAAGACAATAAACAAAGCCAAAGTCAAAAACCAGGTAGAAAACTATAAACAGGAACGCGCTCTCAGACAACCACAAGGAAACCACGACAGGGCACTGAGCAGGCTTAGAACTGGGCCTAAATACCCCTCCTTTAGTTCTGATAGGCTGTAACCGGCCTTTGACCCCAAAGTCAGTTACCAGGTTTCATTTGCATAATTGCTGCTCAGCATTAACCCTTCTGTGGATTAGGTTGCTGCTCGGCACAACTTTTCCTGTGTGGACAGTAAATGTCATTAATCACTTTTCTCTAAGCGGATGAATGCATGACACCAGGTTTCATTTGCACAATTACTGCTCAGCATTAACCCTTCTGTGGATTAGGTTGCTGCTCGGCACAACTTTTCCTGTGTGGACAGTAAATGTCATTAACCACATTTCTATAAGCGGATGAATATGTGACATTACCCCACACCTGAAGAACGCCCACCGGGCGGACAGGACCAGGCTTGAGAGGAAATTTAGCGTGAAAAGCGCGGATCTTACGGCCCGCATGCAGGTCAGGAGCCGAAACCCAAGAACGATCAGCAGGACGTAACCTTTCCAAACAACCAAGTACTGTAAAGTGCCCCGAGAAAACCTAGAATCCACGATAGAAGATACCTCATACTCTTCCTGACCACCCACCACCACCGGAGGTGGAGGAACACAAGGAACAGTATATCTATTGCAGACAAGAGGTTTAAGTAAGGACACATGAAAAGTGTTGGGAATCCCTAAAGATGCAGGAAGAGCCAGAGAGTAAGACACTGGATTGATCCTACGAAGCACTCTATAGGGACCAAGGAATTTGGGGGCAAACTTCATGCTAGGGACCTTAAGCTTGATGTTGCGAGATGACAACCAAACCCGGTCCCCACTTGGTACACCGGGTTGGCACTCCTACGCTTATCAGCAAAATGTTTGAAGCGTTCAGCAGCAGCCCCTAGAGCAGTTTGAACCTTAAGCCAGGTATCCCGAATGGAGGCCAGACGCTCATCCAGAGCAGGAATGGCAGTATCAGAAAATACCGCAGGGAGAACCGTAGGATGCCTACCATTATTGACAAAAAAATGGACTGTGCCCAGAGGAGTCATGAACAGCATTGTTTCTAGCGAACTCGGCCCACAGGAGTAGTTCGGACCAATTGTCTTGTGTGCTATTAATAAAACAACGCAAAATAAACTTCTAATGACTGGTTAGCCCTCTCAGCTGTACCATTGGTCTGTGGATGGTAGGAGGAGGAGAAGGAGAGATCAATCCCCAATTGTTTACTGAACGCCCTCCAGAACCTGGACACAAACTGAGAGCCCCTATCAGACACAATATTGTGGGGGATGCCATGCAAACGGACAATTTCACGTATGAAAATTAGGACCAAATCTTGCGAAGATGGCAACTTCTTTAGAGGAATGAAGTGAGCCATCTTAGAAAATCGGTCTACAACCATGAGAATAGTAGTGAACCCAGCAGAGCTAGGAAGCTCAACAATAAAGTCCATGGATAGGTGGGACCATGGAATCTCAGGAACAGGAAGAGGCTGAAACAGGCCACAAGGAAGTGCATGAGTCACCTTAGAAACTGCACACACAGAACATGCCT
>OW240917.1:154359389-154450639 GCA_933207985.1 Pelobates cultripes | reverse complement strand
AAAAATCTACAAACCTTTTAATACTTGGCATCTGGATGATAACATTCTTTCCAGAATGGAAGATCAAGAATATATTAGAAACTTAATAGAACTATATTTCAAAGAAAACAAAATGGAAGGAATGTCTTAAGCAACAATTTGGTGTGCTTTTAAAGCAGTAGTGAGAGAGTATTTGGTAAAGTTAAAGAGTAAAATACAAAAAGAAAAAGGAGCCTCAAGGGAAGAATTATATATAGAATATTATAAGTTATCTTCAAATAATAAAAAAAACATTTAACCAATGAAACAATAAATCAATTAAACAACCTCAAAGATAAAATCAACAAAATAGAAATGGAAAGAATTAATAATAGTCTAGAGAAAATGAAAATAAATTTTTATCATGAAAATAAAAAAATAACAAAATGGTTAACTAATAAGCTCAAAAAGAAGGCAGGGAAAAACAGGATATCATGTATCAAAAAGATCAGATAATATATATAGAAAACCAGAAGCTATAGCAAAAACATTTCAAACTTATTATGAAGAGCTATATAATATACCAAAACAACCCAAGGAACAACAAATATCTAAGTAGTTAAAAGACATAGATTTTCCTAAAATTACACAGGAACACAACAATATTATTAATGTCCCTCTCACTAAAGCATAATTTAAACAGGCTATTGAAAATCTAGAAACTTTTAAAACACCTGGCCCAGATGGCTTGACTAACAGATTCTATAAGACTTATAAGGATGTATTATTGGAACAATTAGTAAATGTCTTTAATGAGAATGTGGAAAGAGGTTCAGGGCCAAAAGAAATGTTATACGCTAATATATTACCGATCTTAAAAAAGGATAAGGATCCTCAAGAACTTAAGAACTATTGCCCGATTTCTTTAATAAATGTAGATTCAAAGTTGTTTTTGGCAATTCTTGCACAGGATAAAAATACTTCTCCCCAGTCTGGTTCATGAAGACCAGATTGGCTTTGTTCCTACTAGACAGGTAAGTGCTAACACAAGATGTTTGATCAATATATTGGATTGGGGAGAGACAACGAGGAACACTCCTCTGACCCTGTCACTGAATGCAGTGAAGGCATTTGACAGGGTTGGATAGGGATATATGTTTGGGGTATTGGAGTCTATGGGCTTTGGCGGCTGGATGAAGGCAGCAATTAAATCTATATGTCATGAACCAATGGCCAGGGTGGTGGGTATAGATTTGTGTTCTGACTGTTTTTTGTTAGGTAACGGTACCTGCCAGGGTTGCCCACTATCACCAATACTCTATATATACTATATATGGAGTCTCTAGCAATAAGAATAAGGGCAAATTCTGGTATTAGGGGAATTCCAACAGCTACCAAAGAACTGAAGCTGTGTATGTATGCTGATGACACTATAATGACTGTGACTGATCCTACCGTTTCTGTTGTTCATTTGATGGATGCGATAAAGAAATATAGCGAAATATCCAACTATAAGGTAAGATAAACATAAATAAATCTGTGGTTATGTTTAAAACTTGTGATCCAGATATAAAAAAGCAATATTGGTTGTCTATGGTTTCAGAGAAGTTAAAGCGAACTTTGAATATCTGGGTATACTGTTATCAGATAAAACAGATAACATAGTAGAAGATAATTTTCTGAGATTGATTAGATCAACAAATATGACTTTAAAAAATTGAATACTTTGCTAATGAGCTGCCTGGGAAGAATTAATGTCATTAATGCATATATAATACTTAAGTAGACCTTTTAAATTGATTCCCCTAAAGATTCCAGATAGCTGGCTAGAGATGATACAGAGAAGTTTTAGAAACTTTGTATGGAGAGGGAAAAGACCCTGTATTAATCTAGAACAACTGACTAACAATCCTGGGCAAGGGGGTATGAATTTCCCCAATATTAAAAAAACATTATGAAGCCTGTTGTTTATCACATACAAATATTAACTAAAAAGGAAACGAAAGATACAGGATGGTTTATATTAGAAACCCAGTCACTGAATAGGATCGACCTAAATAAACTTATTTGGCATAGTAAAGGATAATTGGCACTGAAAGAAATAAGAAATAAAGTTCTAACACACATTTTCCAAGTATGGTTTAAACTAAAAAAAAAAAGATGAAAAATACGGAAAAAATGTATGGCTTTATGTAGTTGGAAATAATGGAATTTCTTACAGATGATTAAAAACTAGATCTGAGGAGAGAGAAAGAAATCAGTGTTGTAGATAACATAATGAAGGAGGGAAAAATGAAAACATTTGCATCATTGGTCTTAGAATATAACTTACCAGAATCTGAAATGTAATTATTTAAGCGTTAACTCACTTGTCTCAAGAAATTTTGATGAGGGGGAACCCAAATTTCCGTATACATTAAACAGGTTTTTGAAATAAGAAAAACGACAAAACTTTTATCTAAGTGCTACAGATTGACTAAATCATGGGAAATCGAGTGTAATATCAATATCTATATGGGTGTATGGGGTGAAATATTAGTTAGAACAAAGAAAAATGTCCATAATACAATACTGATAGAAACATTTTATAAGGTGTGTAATAGGTGGTACCTAGTGCCAACAAGATTAAATAACATTGACGCAATAAAATTGACCCCAATGTCCCAAACCTGTGCTGGAGATGTATGAACGCAGTGGGAAGCTACCTACATATATGGTGGAGTTGCCCAAAAATGAAAAAATTATGGGATCAAATATATAAAACTTTATACGACTATGATAAGATAAAAATAAATAAAACTCCGATGACAACTTTATTACATTTGGGCTGTCCAGATCTAACAGCGTCCCAATATTATTTGTCCACGCATAGCTTTCTGGCTATGAAGATTCTTTTGGCAAGAAATTGTAAACTGCTTATAGAAATTAGTTATATTTGTTGGACAAAACAATTAAAGTTACAACTAAAAATGGAAATGGGCACATGTTGGAGAAATAATATTTCTGCCAAAAACAAATTGTTAAGAGGGAAATGTTTGGATCTAGTATGTATTTAGTAATGTCAGTCTTTGTTTGTGGGATGTTTGTAATTTATATGTTTTTATGGTAATATGGTAAGATGTAAAGACAATTTTATGACTAAAGACTATTTAAATGTAAAAAATAAAATTAAAAAAAATAAAATATCAAATACAGCTACATGGTAAGTTGAAACCAACAGTTATCTAACCGCATATTTATTGAAGAACAAATGTACAGGTAAATGTTTCAGGCATAGTCCTTTATCAATGCATCTTGCCCTTGAATCACATACAAACACTCACCAATTTATAAGCAAACATGAAGTCAAGCCACTCCTAAACCCACCCACCCCTAACCCCCCTGATAAAACAGGTAGCAGGGGACTCCTTCCAGCGTCCTGCCACCATCTTCATTTCCATCTTATGACCCGTGGTCACGTGATGCGTCACAACATATGATGTAGGCAATGGCATGCATCATGACGCTTGCTGCTATACAACAAAGAAACAAGCATGTGATTACCTACTATAACCTGGGCTGCAAGTAGGGGAGCCTCCTATCACCATTTAAACTCAAAGCAAAAAATTATATATCAAGTACATAGAGGGCAAAAACAAGGTAGTGTGTATATAACAAATACAGTAACTAAAGACAAAGCAGTTAGCCAACAAATCAGAATAAGGAGACCTATGCAGCCTAAACAAAAATACCCTAAAATAACAATAAAAGGGAATAATTAAAAGTAAAAAAAATAATATAAAAGTAGACAAACAAATAATGTAAAACCCACATTAAAATTAGAGTAATTAAACCACCCCTTATCCAGAAATATAGATATGTGTACGTAAATAAAACAAACAGCACTAGTATACAAGTCAAATATGTGGCTAAAGGGACTAGTAAGAGGTACTATCTTCTATAGAGACAATATACAGAGAATTAAACAAAGTTCCATATGGAACTGATTACAGATTTTAAATGCAAGAAACAATCCTACACATATGCAAAACATATAAAAGAGATAGGATAAAAAAAACAGAAAAAAAAAAAACTGACTCAACATTCAGCAGATACAAGCTAGAGTACCTAAAAAACAGTACCACTCAAGCCTCTTTTTGAGTCAATAAGGGGACACAGTATTTAAACTGTACATCAAGCAGACTTCTTTTTGAAGTAGGTCCTTCTCCCTATTGTCCCCTCCACCTAGTAAATGGTGGTATCCTCTCCAAAAATGTGATACTTCAGTTATGAGACATTGTGTCTCATCTCTCTAAAGTGGCATGTGAAAGGGGTACCTGATTTGTTGTTACAGATGACAGTTTTGTGTGGTGAAATGCGGTCTTTAAGAGCATTAATAGTTTTCCATAGATCCACCAAACCACAAGAACACTTTAGGAGATATACTACAAATTCCATCTGACATGAAAAATCACTTTAATCTGATGTTCTGGTCTGTCCAGGGGTGTGTGCATGTATCACCCTTGATAATACCATTACAGTGGTTAAAGGACGGATATGAAGGATATGAAACGTTGCTCCTGTGTAGTCAAGAGGCCAGCTTTACTACCATATAATGTATCGTCTGGCCCTTTTTGTGGGCAAACAAAGGGGGATCTTTAAACAAGTGTCCTATCTGTTTATCAAACTGCAAAACATGTTAATTGCTATGAATTGTTTTCTGAAACAGAAAAGGTACTTACAAAAAGAAGTCTTTTGGACATGGCTTTATGTTTGATGGTGAGTAGGTTTTCTTATGGCAAGTACCCCTCTGTTGTGCCCTCTGTAGTGTGCTCTGATCATAACCCTTCTGCTTGAATTCGTGTGTCATTTGCAATCGAATATCAATTACTTAGTCATCCGAGACAATCCTTATCACCCAAATGAGCTGGCTATAGGGAATGCATTTAATCAATCTATGCGGATGAAAGCTGAGTGAGTCAAGCAAACTATTAGAGTCTGTAGGATTGGTAAATAGATTGGTTGGTACTAAGATGGTCTTTAGTCTTACCTACTGTGATATCCAAGAAGTCCAGTGTGTCTGTACTGATACTAGATGTGAACTCTATGTCTGGATGGCACTGATTTAGATGGTCCAGGAAATTATTAAGTTTCGATCGCATGCCCCTTTCAGATCACATCACTGCAACAGCTATGCCAAAGAGTGGACTTATGAGGATTGTAGCATTTATAAGCAGTGGTCACAAGACCAAAAGCAGCATCAATGAAAAAGGCACTCATGGGATCTGTAGTTTAACACCAATCATGTGAGCACCACCTGGCTCACGAAATAAGTTACACGAATGCCACTCTTGACAGTCACTGGAAGCGATACCTTTCCAGACTGAGTATAACTTGGTCTGGGAATCTAATGCTGCTGATAGCAGCATTTGATTGAAGGAGTGCGACATTTTGTTATGTATACTCTCTCCAATACATTGCTTCTCTATGTGAAGCATTGAGTTGGATGAGCTAGCAGGTGACAACAGCGTGCTTGCTGACCTCACTGCAGGAGGAGCTGGAGGCTGCAGTCAAGGAATCCTGAAACTAGTATTAAGGTAAATAATATTTATTTAACTAAATGTTATAACACAAAGGGGGATGAACAGGAGTTAACCTATACATTTTTATACAAAGATTTGCAACAGGGTTGATGTTCCAGGAGGGATAAGCCAAATGGCAAATGATTTAGGTAAACTAGAAAAATGGTCAGAATTGTGGCAACTGACATTTAATGTGGATAAGTGCAAGATAATGCATCCTGGACATAAAAACCGATGGGCAGAGTACAGAATATTTGATAGAGTCCTAACCTCAACCTCAACATCTGAGGAAAGGGATTTAGGGGTAATTATTTCAGTTGACTTAAATGTAATAGAGCAATGTAATAGAGCAACAGGAAATGCTAACAGAATGCAGTAGAAATAGGGAATTGCTCATGCCACTGTAGAGAACACTGGTGAGAACTCACTTGGAGTATTGTACGCAGTACTAGAGACCGTTCAGAGGCGGGCTACTAAACTATTAAATGGAAGAAAACTTACCAGGAAAGGTTAAAGGATCTTAACATGTATAGCTTGGAGGAAAGAGGAGACAGGTGGGATATGATAGAAACATTTAAATATATAAAGGGAATCAACACAGTAAAGGAAGAGACTATATTTAAAAGAAGAAAAACTACCACAACAAGAGGACATAGTCTTAAATTAGAGGGACAAATGTTTAAAATAATATCAGGAAGTATTATTTTACTGAGAGGGTAGTGGATGCGTGGAATAGCTTACCAGCTAAAGTGGTAGAGGTTAACACAGTGAGGGAGTTTAAGCATGCGTGGGATAGGCATAAGGCTATCCTATAAGATAAGGCCAAGGACTAATGGAAGTATTTAGAAAATTGGGCAGACTAGATGGGCCGCATTGGTTCTTATCTGCCGTCACATTTTATGTTTCTATAGTCTGGAAATAACCATTGTCATGTTCAGGACTGTCAGGGTTATTTACTAAAGTGAGAATTCAATGTGAATTCTAATATAATTTCAAATTTAAGGCCAGAGCAGGACTGACAATTGTGTTTTCAATGAGAAAGTAAAGGTATAACAAAAAAATAAAGATACTCAGACTTCTAACTTAAGATATATGGCATGCACTTACTGTATTTAGACATTTAGAACTATCTGCTTTCCAGAAACAAATATGTTACTGAAAGGACCCCTAACTATAACTTTTATGGCATGATGGCTTAAAAGCTATCCTTCCATCAACACAGTGCAAATTCATTATTTGGAGTACCTGGGCCTAATTGTCTTGGCTTAACAAAAATGGACCTCTAAACATCCTAGTCCTTACATTGTCTGTCATTGAGGAATTGATGTAATCACATTATCATTCCCAATACCAAAACTCATAAAACTGCAAAATCACTCAGCACATGTGAGTATGGTAACCATATGTGTAAGCACATTGCTAAAAGGAATCCGACTAAACACATTACTCTGTAATTGTTTTGAATGCTTGATCATTGTCTTTCAATAGTCTCCAAGGGGATTTTCACTGAAGCCCATATTGTCAACCAAATTGATCAAATTTTATTATATTAACCACATTCAACAATAAAGTTTTCTCGTGCAGAGAGAACTTGCTGGCATTTCGGATCTGGACTGCCCGTATGGGTGGGACCAGTCTGATATGCTTCAGATATGTTCTCTCTGTAGTGGCACAAGATGAGTTAAAATCAGCTTGAGAACTGAGCGGGGACCGACCGATGGGTAGGCTATTTCAGCTGCTGCCCATTCTCAGTATTCTCTTGTGACCCATTTTTGACTCTCCACAAGTTTAAAGGGATAATCCAGACGTGGACCCCTTGCTCACGGTGCCTATGGAGATATCAGCTATGCCTCACTGATGATGCCTAACAAGGCTGAAACAATCGTCTGGGGTTGCTGTGTCTCTCGTGCAGAGAGAACTTGCTGGCGTTTCGGATCTGGACTGCCCGTATGGGTGGGACCAGTCTGATATGCTTCAGATATGTTCTCTCTGTAGTGGCACAAGATCAGCAAAAATCAGCTTGCGAACTGAGCGGGGACCTACCGAAGGGCAGGCTATTTCAGCTGCTGCCCGTTCTCAGTATTCTCTTGCGACCCATTTTTGACTCTCCACATTCAACAATAGTTGACATTTCATTAATGAGCCTGCATTTACATATTCAGTTTATTGCATTTAGAGGGATATTTAACTATTGTTGCAAAACAAGTGCTAATTTTATGAACTGCTGGGGATTACTTTTTATTTATTTCTAATTCTCTCTCTAAATGGTATTGGTTTTGATTTTCTTTCAGATCATATTTTTGTGCAGGATGCCTTGATTATTATATTATAATTATGAAATCTATTTTACAAGTTTGTTGTTTTTCTTGTTGCTTTTTTTGTATTTGCAAAGGTTATAGAAGACCATCACTAGAGATAAAGGGATCATATAATATGTGTATATACTTATAGGAATACAAAGCTGTATTCCTAACACTATATGAACCCTTTGTCCCCTCCTCCTCCACCAACATCAGCCGATTCAATGCTTTTCTTTGGGGCTTTTCAACACACTGGATTTCCTCATGCAAAGCATCAAGATGTCTTGCATCATTTCACAGAGGCAAATTCTATGAAACTGCAGGGAGCGGCTCTATGGGCTTTCTGGTAGATAGCCACTAGAGGCAGTCTTAAAATTGCAATGCAAACATTGCAGTTTCTCTAAAACTACAATGTTTTACATTTCAGGGTTAAGAGAACAGAGACACTCCACCCAGACCATTTCAATGACATGAGCCAACACGACAACTGACAGGGTGGATTTTTTTTTTATTTACTTGTATTTGGGAATGAAGGTCCTGATATGAGTCCTAGTCATTTGTGCTTCATCTGGTGTTTTACTAGGAGTCAAGATGATGGGGCTACCTAACCCATTCTATATCTATAATATCCAAAAGCATGCAGCACTAAAGGAAAAAGTAGATGCATTCAATGGTTCCAACCTAGTTCTATATTACCATTCATCTCAAAACAAACAAGGTTGAGAAAGCCCACCCAGGGCGAAACTAGTAAGTTACGTGGTGCCGATTTTTACATATCCAGCGTTCAGGGGAGAGGAGAAACAAGCAGCAACATTGGTGAACGGTGGATCTGCACAAAAACTGTAACTACCTCAAGAACAGTGAGCTGGATAAATACAGTGATATTTACTGCTTGAGCTATATATCTTTTATATTTTTATATTTTATTTATTTTTAAAACGGAAATAAAGCTGAGTAATCCCTGAAAGATCTCCGGAGTAATTAATCTCTATATTGTGGGTTATATACAAAGTGGATACAAGTCATTATAACCAAAGTGTGACAGGATCAGGGGAGAGCTAACTTAACCCTTGGAGTGCTGGAAAAAGAAAAAAAGTGGTTATCTTTTGAGATTTGGACTGCTCATTTCTGGGATTCATTTCTGGGACTCTCTGTGCTGGAAGTTGTTTATATTTAACGAAAAAGTATTTTTGTGTGAGCACACATTCTGTATAAATTACATCTATAAGGTTAATAGGTTATAATTATAATTTCTTATTTTTCTGTACTTTCCAATTGGAGAGATTTCAAAAAAGATTGTGCGCTAACTCATTGTTAAATAAGGGCTACTTTAACTTTTCCTTGGTTAATGAAAATCTTTAGAGCATGTAGCGCTTATAAAATAGGTAAACAAATTATCACCTTTTAGTATTCCATTGGAAGATAGGTTCTTATTTGGATGTCGAATAAGCAAGTATCTATAGAAGATTACCAAACATAGTATAGATGGTATACAACTATAAAATTATGTATATATATATGGTATTTTTCATTCACAAACAGAGAGCTATGAACCCAGCTCTGGTTTGAATCGCTTCTGGGTCTGTATAGGCTACCCACCCCTGCTTTGGATATATAAAAAATATGGAACACTTCACGAAGATACTTGCTTATTCGACATCCATAATTTTATAGTTGTATACCATCTATACTATGTTTGGTTATCTTTTATAGATCCTTGCTTATTCGACATCCAAATAAGAACCTATCTTCCAATGGAATACTAAAAGGTGATAATTTGTTTACCTATTTTATAAGCGCTACATTCCCTAAGGGACTTTTTCCTATTTTCTTTTGTTTGGAATTACTGGTGACATCGAAGGAGTCACAAGAATGTTGAGCTGCTAATTTATATGATACTTCTCTATATACGTTTGCATAATCTGTTGTGAAAAAAGCGCTAGTCCTTATTTTTACTTTGTATTTTTTACCCTTTCCTAATGAAAATCTTGTCATGTTATTTGATGTAGGACAATCATGTTGGGTCTTTCTTAATAATTTTGAGGCCTTCTTATTTTGCAGGGGTACATCTCCCCTGATGCTTTGCCAGCTTTATAGCTGTAAGAGCATTATCTGAGATTCAATCCACAACATCTGGAATGTACAATGTTACCGTCCCCTGGATTAAAGCTCAATAGTTGTTGAGTTACAAAATGAAAAAGACAACATTTTGACCCACAAAGGTTGTTTTATTATAAGAGTCATTATGACCTATGGGTGAAAATTCCAAAGCAATTCCTGAAATTTTCGTCCTGTGTTGGCTCTTTTTATGCATTTTCTTTATTTTTATTTTATATTTGGTTCATTTGTTTTGGTCATCATCCACACATTCAGACATAAAATTACTAGCTTAATAACGTAATCGGGTATTTTTGCTATTGGATATAGCAAAAAAAAAAAGATTAATAGCTTGTGACAGCTTACTGGTTAGCAGCTGGATATTATATTTTATTCTTACTCCCCCTCCAAGCTAGCCATATGTGCCTTTCAGGAGAATTCCCACAAGATGGTTGTAACGGACCGTTTTGCACACAAGGGGTAAAAACCGTTTAGGCGATCGGCCCCCTTTCCAGAGATACATGCACAGCTACTGCAGAACACCAAACTCCCGAACTGGATACAAAATAGCACTCCAACTCCCGAACTGGAACCTCCCAAATAGCTGCTAGCAGACGAACAGGAAAAGCAGACAATAAGCTTACACTCCTGGCAATCAGTCTCTAACAGCATACAGTGAATCCCCCCAAGAACGAGACAAGGCTCCGTGTTGAAGGTCAAGCAGTGGTCTGAGGTGCTGGCACACCCAGCCTGGTTTTTATTACAGTCTTGCAAATACAGGACCGCCCACAGGGAGGTATAAAACAACCAATCACATCACAGTTACATCCCACATATTCCTTCCCCTTATCCTGAGAGGAAACTCAATTATACATACAGTTAAAACATACTTTCTACCCAACTTTCATAACTCTAAAACCATACATCACATTCACATAAAATTACATATTCGCAATCAATCCATTCAGGGGAACAACATATTAAAAAATGGCACGAATCAGACCAGGGGTTCAAAAGTTAAGGGAAAGTCCTTTGTGACTAAATGAAGCATAGCTTTCTGGCCCAAACCAGTTTCAGAGTCTTCTATCCTGGAGATAAGTAATTCAATTATCTCCCAGGACAGACACAAGACTCCATTAAGCACATGGTTGCAAAAAGACACAAAACACTTTAAAATACATAAAGTCACATTTATAACACAAAACACAGACATGTAACATATCCCCAGATAGCTCAGGTCCAAGCGCACATTATTAAGCGAATGGCGCTCAGACCACACGAATACAGTTTAATCGACATGGAGCCAAAGTCTTTACAGTCAGTTTCATACGAATGGGCTCCATGGGATTCCTATCTGGGGTATAACACATTCAAACAAATCTACCGAACTCCAGGCAGAAAAGCACGAATTAAGCTTTTCTGCAGGTAAAAAAGATGTCTTTTAACAGGGGGCCATAGTCCAAAGGCAGCAGGCGAGCAACCAGGCTTCTCCAATGCAATGTGGCGAGATTGGTCTCGTCACATCTCTCCCCTTTCCCAAACAGACTAACAGGGTATCTGACCTCCTGCCGGTCAGTGCCCTTGTTAGTCCAGCAGCCCACCCACAAAACATAATCAACAGCACAGCCCACCCACAATAAATGGTTACTACACCTGGGTAAGGGAGAAGCTTGTCCATGTCCAGGTGCCTCACCACGGCTGTGCTGGGTACGGGTACGCTGACTGGGTGGGTTGCTGCGTGGGCAGAGACCAGCGGCACTCTGCCCTGTTGCCAGTGCTACTGGGAGGGTAGCCTGGTTGAAGCCTGGTTGTTGGAGGGGGAGACCGACTGTCTCCCCTTTAACTACACTGCTCTGCTGCTGGAGACTGACTGTCTCCCCTTTAGATACACCACTCTGCTGCTGGAGACCGACTGTCTCCCCTTTTGTTGCCCAGCTCTGCTGCCGGAGGGGGAGACCGACTGTCTTCCCTTTGGATACTCTAAGCTGTCGCTGGGGAGAGGGGGTAACAGGCTCCTCTCCCGATAGAACACTCTGCCGCTGGGGAAAGGAGACTGAGCTCTCTATTCCCTGCCCATTAATGATCCGCCGCTGGGGAGAGGTGGTAGTAAGCTCCTCTCCCATACATACTTTCATCCTCTGTGGAGGGAGACCGACTGTCTCCGCTCCCAATACAGTGTCCTGCTGCTGGGGAAAGGAGACTGGGCTCTCTATTTCCGGTAGGACACTCTGCCGCTGGGGAATGGAGAATGGGCTCCCAATTCCCTGCTGTATCTCCCGCTGGGGAATGAAGACTGGGCTCCCAATTCCCGGCACATCACTCGGCCGCTGGGGAATGGAGACTGGGCTCCCAATTCCCAAAAAATCACGCTGCTGCTGGGGGGCAGGAACAACTACCTCTGCCCCCTGTAGCTCAGCCTGCCGCTGGGGAGGGAGGACGCTGCTCTCCTCTCCCTGCACTTTACACTGCCTTCCCGGCATATCACTCTGCTGCTGGGGGCCAGGAACAACTACCTCTGCCCCCTGTAACTCAGCCTGCCGCTGGGGAGGGAGGACGCTGCTCTCCTCTCCCTGCACTTCACACTGCCTTCCCGGCATATCACTCTGCTGCTGGGGGGCAGGAACAACTACCTCTGCCCCCTGTAACTCAGTCTGCCGCTGGGGAGGGAGGACGCTGCTCTCCTCTCCCTGCACTTTACACTGCCGCTGGAGAATGGAGACTGGGCTCCCAATTCCCGGCATATCACACTGCCGCTGGGGAATGGAGACTGGGCTCCCAATTCCCTGCATATCACACTGCCGCTGGGGAATGTAGACTGGGCTCCCAATTCCCTGCATATCACACTGCAGCTGGGGAATGGAGACTGGGCTCCCAATTCCCTGCATATCACACTGCCGCTGGGGAATGGAGACTGGGCTCACAATTCCCGGCATATCACACTGCTGCTGGGGAGAGGAGACTGGGCTCTCTCTGGCCCTGCAACTGTAGCTGCCTTTGGAGGTCCACCCACCGTGGCAGCAGACCGTCACCCTCTGCCCGGTACAGCAGAGTCTTGAATACTAGACTCCTCACGAACTTCACGGATTTCTCAGCTGGATTAGGCCCGTAGAAGTTCAGCCGCAACCACATCATACGGTCAAATTCCTGTACAGAGTATCTGTACTCCACTGCTGGTTCCATTCTGTTGCTGTCAGGGTCGCTGTACTGAGACATGCGTTGCCCTCAAATTGTAAAATCCACGGAATGGTGTCTCCTGTAGCTGTCCTTCTGGTTGTAGGAGCGATCCCGCCGCTTGCCACCAATTGTAACGGACCGTTTTGCACACAAGGGGTAAAAACCGTTTAGGCGATCGGCCCCCTTTCCAGAGATACAGGCACAGCTACTGCAGAACACCAAACTCCCGAACTGGATACAAAATAGCACTCCAACTCCCGAACTGGAACCTCCCAAATAGCTGCTAGCAGACGAACAGGAAAAGCAGACAATCAGCTTACACTCCTGGCAATCAGTCTCTAACAGCATACAGTGAATCCCCCCAAGAGCGAGACAAGGCTCTGTGTTGAGGGTCAAGCAGTGGTCTGAGGTGCTGGCACACCCAGCCTGGTTTTTATTACAGTCTTGCAAATACAGGACCGCCCACAGGGAGGTATAAAACAACCAATCACATCACAGTTACATCCCACATATTCCCTCCCCTTATCCTGAGAGGAAACTCAATTACACATACAGTTAAAACATACTTTCTACCCAACTTTCATAACTCTAAAACCATACATCACATTCACATAAAATTACATATTCACAATTAATCCATTCAGGGGAACAACATATTAAAAAATGGCATGAATCAGACCAGGGGTTCAAAAGTTAGTAAAAAGTCCTTTGTGACTAAATGAAGCATGGCTTTCTGGCCCAAACCAGTTTCAGAGTCTTCTATCCTGGAGAGTAATTCAATTATCTCCCAGGACAGACACAAGACTCCATTAAGCACATGGTTGCAAAAAGACACAAAACACTTTAAAATACATAAAGTCACATTTATAACACAAAACACAGACATGTAACATATCCCCAGATAGCTCAGGTCCGAGCGCACATTATTAAGCGAATGGCACTCAGACCACACGAATACAGTTTAATCGCCATGGAGCCAAAGTCTTTACAGTCAGTTTCATACGAATGGGCTCCATGGGATTCCTATCTGGGGTATAACACATTCAAACAAATCTACCGAACCCCAGGCAGAAAAGCACGAATGAAGCTTTTCTGCAGGTAAAAAAGATGTCTTTTAACAGGGGGCCATAGTCCAAAGGCAGCAGGCGAGCAACCAGGCTTCTCCAATGCAATGTGGCGAGATTGGTCTCGTCACAATGGTAATTTTTACAAAGGTTTGTAAAGTATTATCTTGACTCACACCCTTGAGAATACCAATGCCTATTTCACATTTAGGAATTGAGCCAATACAATGCACATTATCATAGTTTCATAGCTACATAGGCTGAAAAGATACATGTGCCCATCAAGTTCAGCCTTCCTCACATCTAATTTGGCTGTTGATCGAACTGAAAAAAAACTTTGAAGTGCTTTCCAATTTTGCAACAAACTAGACCCCTAGAAAGGCAGTTAGTTCTCTCATTGGATCAAAAAGCCGTTAGCTGCAAATATTAAAAATGATATCCCTGTTATGTTAAGTTTTTGCAAGTATTCATATAGTTGCTGTTTAAACACCTGAGAAAAAAAAACAAAAAAAACATTTAAGGCAGAAAATTCCATATACTTATAGTTCTTACTGTATAAAACCCTTTCCTTTGGCTTAGACTAAATCTCCGTTCTTCCAGTCTAAATGTGTGACCTTGTGTCCTGTGTATAATCCTGTTTTTGAATAGATTTTCAGACAATGGTTTGTATTGGTTCTCAAATATATTAGCATAATGCTATCATATATTCCCTGAGGCGCTGTTTTTCGTAACTAAACAGATTTAAATTTGTTCATCTTTTTTCATAACTAGAAGGTTACATTACTTTTATTAATTTTGTTGCTCACATCTGTATTTTTTCTCATTGTGTTTTATAATTTATGTGTTAAACATCATCATAAAAAAATGACAAGAGACCTTTAGGCAACAGTTTACAAGATATTGAGACTTATCTCCCATTTTGTAACACACACAAACTGCTGTATGTCCCTGGTACCAGCTCCTGCAGTACAGTAAATGAGGTAAAATGGAAATTCCACCATGTCCTAAGAACATGAGAAAGTCCTAATTATATGCATTAGGATCTAAAATATGTTTGATGACTACGTTCACACTCTGAATGATACTTGGGCTTGTTCATGATACTCTTCAAGGGACATGCCCTTTGAGACAACTGACTCATTCTACAGCTTTAGCTGCATTCATACAAAACAGGTAGGATTTTTTCTTCTTCATATTTTCCAGGCTAGTACCTCATATCGATATGCTCCAAGTCCTTTCCTCCAATAAACCCTCAAAAGACAAAAATCTAAGAAAAAAGGGTGTTTGGAGGCAAGGACATGGAGCAAATAGATATGACGTACTAGCATAGAACACCCACGAAGGTGTTTGCTTAGGAGACTAAGGGACTAGCAGCTAGGGCACTTTTAGTTTTGTTGATAATAATTGGCTCTGCATTTATACCTGTCTCTTCATGTCATATTTACCGCTCCTATATCTATGAGGCCTTTGCTATTTGCTGCACTGAGGGGATAAGAACACCTTTTTAAAGCTGCTTCAATAGACATGAGTGATCGCTATACTCACCCTGTTTGAAGCCTTTAGATTACTCAAGGTAATTTTTTCTTACCATTATCCCTCTGTCTAGGCTATAGCCTTGTTTCTTTACTCTTTTCCAGTTTCTTGCTTCCAGGGTTATGTCTAGTAACCAGAGCACTATTTAGTGAACTTTCCCTGTACTAATCCTGTTTGTCTGGACCTAACAGCAATCATTGGGGTTTATTATAGCCCCAATAGAGCTTGGCTGCAGTTTGATGCCATTAAACAAGGATTGGAAAATGTGGTTGTAACACACAATACAATTTTACAGTTGCTTCCCAGCTTAAGTTAAATTTGTATCTTTATTTTCCTGTCTTACCCAATAAAGTATTTTCCTACTAGAAACTATTGGCACTTATAGCTGTGGATATTTGTTGTAATGCCCCATAAGATCGATCTCTAAGTTAGTTATAATAGCTGTAATTTTACATTTTTCCCCTTTTCTAAATACCATTACTGAGTCCCCCCTCGATTGGGGGGTATTCATTTTTTTTAGATGTATCATTATCTTGGGTTCAAGCACACCTGGTGGATCTGGTACCACCATGCTGACCTCTATGTTCCTGTCCCATTTATTGGGACTAGGCTACATAGTTGTATCTCTGCTTTCTATTTAAGATATAAAATACAATATTTATTACATAAAACCAAATGAGCTTTTAAAATCATCACATAATATAATCATATAGTTAATAGCAAAATATCTAATTGCCCATATATATAGCTACTGTTAAGAAGTGAAAAAGAAAATAATGAATAAACAGTTCATTCCAATAATCTTTATTGTAATTACATATCCCAGTATAGCCATATTGGGCCTTGTTTGGAGAAGGTATGTAATTACAATCAAGACTGACTTTTTTCTTTTCTTTCTGATTCTGAACAAATACCTATCTCAATATATAGTCTTGCATCTAATCAATTTGTTAACAGAATAAACCTATATATGTGCACTTTTCATATAAAAGTACTTCAGAAAAAAATGTTGAATGAGAAATGCTTACATCATAAATGCATTAAATATGCATTAAGTATTAAGGATGGTAGCTTCCACTGGAAGTACAGACATTCAGAGAAAAGAAAATATACAGACCTGAAAATCACAAAAAAGACAATATGCAGTAGTGAAAAGGGGGCAATTGATAGCTTATGTGGTATGAAAGTATGTAAGGAGGATTAATCTGCTGGGGCGAGAGAGCGTGGAGAAATGTGCTTTAAGATTTTTAATATTTAAAAAAATTAATAATAATATTATGCTTATATTGGTCCTTCATTATATATGTTTATGTTCCTCTATGTGTTCCAACAGTCCAGGTTTTATGCATTTCCCTTGTTTAGTCCAAAACAACTCGAACAACTGAACAAACTTGGACTGTTGGTGGGCCATGAAGACTGGTTTGGGAACCACTGCTTTAATAGATTGAATGTATGAATGTTTACATTATTTATGTAATTACCCATGTGTCTACCTAAAGAATGTTACGAAAACCCATGTCTTCTTTTAACTTCCTTAACTACGTAACCTAATGACTATGTACATTACTAAACCAAACAAGTATGCGATATTCAAAATAATCTGATTATTCTTCTTTACTGTCTGTTTCTAATCACGCTTTCAATACTCATTCTTATAATGCTGAAAAGAGAGAACATAACATCATACTAGCATTAGAAGGTATATTGACTAAACTGTGATTTGTGGTAAACTGAAAACATTGAGACCTTTTGGACCAACAAGTTGATTTAGAACAATTTGGCTAAGATTCCTAGCATCTCAATTCTACTGGACTTTTTTTGCATGTTGGTTGTTAGCACAACATTAAATTTAGGGGGAAATTTATGAAGACAAAACATATGTTATTTTGGGCAAAGTACTAAATGCTAAAGGGCATTCCATTGTTTTTTATGGTGATTGCTTGTTATGGAGTATGTTGCTCAATAATAGCACGTTTGGTTCTGCCTTGATGAGTCTCCCCATGATGAATACAATACACTAAGAATATATATATTAGTAAATATTACAAAGAAAAATAATAATAATGAATGTATGAAAAGCACGACATACGTGTCTGCCAGATTTACAAACAACTTTTTTTTGTTTCTCATAGCTAAGCTATTTCTCTAACACTCAATAGGTTCCAACATTTGCTTTTTTTAAAGCTATATACATATATACTGCAATTTATAGAGCTACAGAGATTATTTAACACAAGTGTCACAAGTGCCACAAGTGCCACAAGTGCCATGACACAAGTGCCATGACACAAGTGCCATGACACAAGTGCCATGTAGGAATTACTTCAAGCTTCCATGCTTTCCAGACAAACAGATTTTAAGATCATAAGTAAGTTTCTATTGCCTCCACATGCATGTAGATTTGCATTGACACATAATGTCAGTTAATCACAGTGCAGTTAATAATGTATTAGTGCCATAACTTCATTGGATCACAAACTATTCTTGTTTTTTTTTTGGTCTTTGTATGATAACCTATCAACTACACTAGCTATCTATAAAAATATATTGGGGTTTTGTTATAATTATAAACATCATTGATTATCTTATTAAACATTAAAAAAAAGTGTGTACTATCGGAGTTGTGGATTCTCTGAATAATGATGTTCTGTAGAGTGATTGTCAGTTTTGTATGCAATTAATCAAAAGAGGATCTATGCTGAGTTGCTAAATCACCATATCGACTCCGCCACAAATATAAAAGCAATAAGCATATTACAATAAATTGCGTATATTTTATAGAAACAAGAATCTGTATCAGTAACCACATCATTACTACTATCATGCCTGGACTACAGCAGTCTGTGTAAGTGCCTGTGCCTGCCAGATTGATTGTTCTCCTTCCTACAGGCAAAACCACTAAAAATTACTACTCTAGAAAGAAAATTCAACGCTGCTTACACAGAATAGATGGACTACACACCAACAATACCATCTTAAACACTGCTTGTCTCATGTCAAGCAAGTCATGTTTCATGGTAAAGTTAGGAGGCTGATTATGTTCTTTGATATGTTGTGTCTCTTGGACATGTCTGTACATCAGAACAACAGTGGACCACCACATTTTTAGTTGGACCTGGCTGTTTGGCAAGGGAGTTCCCCTGATGCCCTTCTAAACCAACTGCTTATATACACTTATTCAGCTTTCCTGTCTTATCTCGGATGCAGACAGATGCACAGACTTTCAGAGATATAGAGAGGTTGATACAACATTAGATAGATAGATAAATAGATAGAAACGTAGATATATAAATAGATTCACAGGCAGACTGATACAATGACGATAGATAGACAGATAGACAGACAGGCAGACAAATTGGTAGATGAACAAATAGGAATAGATAGACAGACATATAGTGTCACATGAGTCTTACCCCAACACACAGGAAAGTGGATACCCACAAAAGATGGATCCAAAAGATGTATTACTGAGCCTTAGAACGGCCATATTTAACGTATTAATACAACAAGAAACAAGATCAAGATAAATCAAGGTCAGGATTACAGAAATACTCAGAGTCAAGACAAAACCAGGTCAGGATACCTGAAATCCCAAGGTATCAAAGCTGGGTCAGGATACCAGAAATTCTAAGGTATCGAAGCTATATCAGGATACCAGAAAATGCTAATTTAATATGAAGCCAAAGTCAAACACAGAAAATCAATAGGGAATCACTAGGAGCACAAAGCGAGGATCTATACAGAAACCATGATAGGGCAATAAATGGATGCTAAAACTAGCGTTAAATAGGCTTAAAAGAGTTCCCATTGGTCCATGTCATCTCTGTGACCCCAAACAACACTGGGTCGCCCAGATGACGTGATTCCTTTAAGGTCATGACATCATGGCAAAATATTTGATTTATAGGAGCTGTAGTTTGTCCCGCGAACCAGCAGAGGGAGCCGTTTGCGGGACCAAATGTAAGTAATATCTATTCAGGCCGCGCGGCCCGGCCACGTGGCGTATTTGGGCCTTGCAGCCTGAGGACTGCGGTAATGCGGCCACGCGGTGCGTTGTGCCTGCATGGCCCGAGGAAGGGATCTCATTTCAGCTATTATTAAATTGATTTACATTTAAGTGGACACTACCATGACCATAAACAATAATGTTTGCATCTATCTTTATAACAAAGCATGCTATTTTGTATCATTTCACTACAACTCCCCAGAGCACCGTAACTATGGTCATAGTCAGTTTAACTTTAAACATGTGAGTAAATTTATTTTTTTTACAATATTTTATATATTCTTTAATACATTTGTTTTAAGCTTGAAATTGCCAAAATTATTTAAATCATACATTTATTTATGTGTATAATATAGCTATATAATATGGCAGTACACTTATCCTGATAAATTTAAATATATTTATAGTATAATTGATAGATATGAATTTAAATATGAAAAGAGAGATCAATGTCAACAAGTGTTGTAGTTATTTTTGTGTATGAGAGGTTCAAGATGGTGAAGCTAGTATAGACATATAACACATCACTAGCCCCACTCCTCATGATGTCTTACTTCAAAGAGAAAGTGTTGAGATCCTGACCAGCACCTGGTAAACTATATAGTGGCCGGATTATGTTTTTGTATTTGGACTTTTGGAGTCCAGACCCCAAAAGCACTTTAGCTTCCTGAAATGCTTTATGTGTGAAGAATGTGTCCATTTGAATTAATTTTACAAAAAGTGCAGTATTAAATAGAAATTGGTATTTTTTATAAATTAACAGTGTTACACCCCACTGGATTCCAAGCAGACAACAGGTCCTGCTACTTCCTGATCTGGTTAGCTCGGAGGTGCTAACCTCAATAGGCAGACAATTGCCCAAAGCACCTGCCTTGAAGAGGATTATCATTCAGCTTCATTGGGAAGTCTGGGATTGGACAGCCACAGAAAGTCTGAGCTTGGTTGCAAGAGGAGGTCTTGCAAAGGCAGCAGACAAGAGAGCTGCTGCTTTCGCAAGCTGTTTTTAAGATATACTTCCAATAAAAATAATGCATAATTAAATACAAGCATGTTTTCGTTTGGGGTATATCCACTAAACAGTGTTTTTATTTGTTGTTGTTTTTTTACAGTTGAGTCTACTTTAAAGAAGATTGTCAAGAAAGATGACTTCAGATGGCAAGTATTATTTTTTTTTACAGCTATTAGTTTTAATGGCATCCTCTCTTTTATTAGGGTGAGGGGGAGTAGGTAGGGTTAAATTATTTTAAGGGGAAGTGCCTAAAGCATTGGAGACGCATAGTCACCCATGGGGGGTAGACAATGGCACATGTTATGGTAAGGTTGGCAATGGTATGTCCACCCTATTTGTATATTATTATTAGTGTATTCTCCACTACAGTCCACACCCATTAGCGGTGGTTGAGACTGGACGGGAAACTCTAGATCCCCCCTTTATTATTATTTAGAGCCGTCACTGAGTAATGGGTGATGGCTAGGGACACTAAGTTCCCTCTTTATAGTTATGATAAAACCTTCCCGCTATCCGTGGCTGGGGGCTGGAGGGATACTATGTACCCTGATATAAAATTAGTAAATCATAAGTATGATTTCTTTCCACACCCCATTTTTACATTCAAGGTCCCCTACCTGATGCCCATGGGTAGGGGCACAGAGGAACTATGTTTTCCACTGTTATTTTACAGGTTCCATTAACATGGAGTAGGGTGTTTTTAACAACTGAGCAACAAAAGTAGTGATTTTAATCCAGACACTTAATACCTCTGGGCAATTGCTACATATTCGCTCAGACCAACCGAATTCAAACCATATTTGGCTTTAGTAAATATGAGAATTGCCAATTGTGACTAGGGCTGGATATTTACCCTTATTGTTCACTGTGTTTAATTTAGAATTTCCTATTTCCTACTCTGTTGTTTGCTAGAGCATGCAACAGCCTCATGTGTATGATTAAAGTTCAATTAACAGAGCAGGTGATTATAACTTCTAACGTAAACACACTGTACTGTAAAAATAAAACCTTTTTACAGCCAGGATATTTGTGTTTAAGACTGCATAAACAAAGTGATTTAGCTGCTAAATGGCAGAAAATTGAGCAGTGAGACTGCATGGGCATAATCTCTATACCAAAACTACTTCATTAAGCTGAACTTGTTTTGGTGCTTACAGTGGGGTTTTTAAGAGGCAGCATACATTATTGTAACTAGTGTTGTATTATCATATTTTCATATACAAATGGGCATATACATAGAATATTTTGTAAAGTTAAAAAATCCTGTATAAAACTGGGATTAAGGAATACATTTATTTCCATGTACCGAAGAGCTGAAAAGTATCGTAAAAGAGGAATCTGAGCTAATAATGTTCACATTTAAAATGCAATTATTTGGTCATGATTACTTTTGATTAGAGGTACTAAAAGGGTTTTTCATTTCGAATGTGTATGCATTTTTGAAACACTGAAGTGCGTATGCATGTGAGGTAGATGAGTACATATAGTGTGATAATGTATAGTACATGTGACTTGCAGGTAGATGGTATTGACGTTATTAATCAGTTTGCATGCTTAATGCTAATTAATCATTTCTTCCTTTTCCAAAGTTTCCAGATGATGATGATATTCTAAAGCTGAGCACAAACACATGTGGCAATGTTTATATATTGTTTTCTGCTCATGAATGGCGTGGGTTATGATTTGTAAGGAGTTTTGTAACCCTTTAAGCACTTTGTTTTCATAACTGTCCTGAAAAAAACAAATTCTTCTCTGGTGGTAGCATCTAAGTTGGAAGAACCACCAACTATTTAAACAAAGCTAAAGCATCCATATGTTTAACTACCTTTTTGGTGGCCATCTCTACATACTTTAATATTGTTAAATCAGCCCCCCCTACCATTTACAGTATAAAGTCTAGACCAGGGATTGATAACCTTTGGCATTTCAGATGTTGTGGACTGCATCTTCCTTAAAGCAATAAGACACAAGTTGGTCTCTTGGGTCTAACTGCATTGTGAAATGGCTATTGCCTCATAAAAGTTCATTGATCTGTTCCATCATGATTAGGTTGATGATAGTCACTCACCCTCAATTTCACCAAAGTCATGCTAACACTACAGAGAGCAGACAATAATAGGATAGTGATTGGCTGCCAGGAGCTCAGCTCACACTGATCTTTTATTGGCTGGGATGAGTACGAACACTAAGTAACTAAGATTTGTGTGTGAACAAAAACACAACATGCAGCGTGGAATGCAGCGTGTTAACAGAGTGACTGTTTAAGATAATGACATTATTTTGTCAAGCTACATACTATCAGAATTTTAATACAATGATTTAGCAAGATGACTCAATTTTATTTTAAACAAACCAGGAAGGTTGTATCATCCTTCTTTACTTACTCTTTTTCAAATATTTTTTATTGAATTTTTAAAAAGACATAAGTTACAGAAATTATAAAAATATAGTGAATATAGAATACAATATGGGGGAAATAACAATAATAATATTTACATCCATAATGTATAAGAGAAAAAAGAATATATAAAAACGTCAAATTTAAAAATTAATAGGAAATCACAAGTATATGTACAAAAGATAACAATTAAAAAGAAAATGTACAAAATAATAATAATAATAACAATAAATAAAAACAAATAAAATAAAAACTAATTCATGTTGGTCGATTGGAGGACACTACCTCAGACTGTACTTTTTTACCATGTCCTCTTCCTACATTGCCCACTCCTGATGTAGATTAATATTTTTTATAGTTTTTTGCCTAAACATCAGTTCACGTCTTTTGTTTTCATGTGCCAAATTTTACATTTCTTTATTGGATGGGATATTTGTAGATTTCCAAGATTTGGTTACTAAAGAATTGGCTGCAATTAGTAAATGCTTTAGTATAATTGATTTGTTTTTGGATAAATTTGGGGGAGATTTTTTGAATAAACAAATATCAGTGGTTAGGTTTATAATCAAATCTGTAATTGTGTTAATTATTTTATTAATCGAATCCCAATATTGTTTGATTAATGGGCATGTCCAACTAATATGGCTTAAGGACTAGTGATGTCCCGAACGGTTCACGGAACGGTTCGCGAACGATTCGCCACCAACGGTTCGCCACGGACTCATCATTGAGTAAACTCTGACCCTGTACCTCACAGTCAGCAGACACATTCCAGCCAATCAGCAGCAGACCCTCCCTCCCAGACCCTCCCACTTCCTGGACAGCATCCATTTTACATTCATTGTGAAGCTGCATTCTTAGTGAGCTGTCCAGGAGGTGGGAGAGTCTGGGAGGGAGGGTCTGCTGCTGATTGGCTGGAATGTGTCTGCTGACTGTGAGGTACAGGGTCAAAGTTTACTCAATGATGAGCCCGTGGCGAACCGTTCGTGGTGAACCGTTCGCGAACAGTTCGGCAAACCGTTCGGGACATCACTATTAAGGACCCCAGCTTTCCACAATGATTCCAACATTTGTTTAAATTTCATCATTTGAATTTGTATAATTTTGAGGGGGTTAGGCACCATCTGAGTAATAATTTATAATGGGATTCATAATAAAAGGCACTCTGTGTAGTACCTTTTAATGATAAAATAAAGCCATTCCAATCATCCAGACCAAAGGCCAGGCCTAAGTCCCCCTCCCAATGCAGCATGAAGTCTGATTTCTCATTATTGTTTTTTTCAAAAGTCGAGTAAAATATAGATATAGTATGTTTCCATTCCGGATCCGAAAAATATTTTTTTTCTATAGGTGAGAATAATATTAATCTCTGATTCAGCTCCAAGTTGGAAACAATAACATCAAATTTTAAACTAATCCAATCAATTTTTTTTTGTGAATTATGGTGTCTGAATCATCCAAATTATAACTTTCCTTTAATTGGTTAAAAGGTATGAATTTGTGGGAATGGGGCCTAACCATCATGGCAATGAGACGTGTCTCTCAAGAGCTCCCGCTCAACTATGGCAATACAAGCGACATAAGGCTGTATCTAGCAAGACAAACAGCGGTACCACATACTCATAAGCACCCGACAACAGAGGGCATGCAGTGGAAGGATGAGAGACCCGCTTGAGACCCGCTGACACCGCGACTGACAGTGCAGTCTAGTACACAAATGGGTGGGAGAGGCGTCCGCACTCCCGACCCAGAGTCACTCTGACGATGCCTATAATGTGAGCAAGCCCCGTTACCCTCCCTTTGGACCGGTGGGGGGGAGATCCCGGACCACCCAGTGGAAGCGTTACAGGCCGCCTCATGGGCAAAGAGTGAGCACAGAGTTTCACTCAAGATGGTGGAAACTGCAGGCGACGAGGGTCCCATTGATGCTGCACACGACATTCTGGTGAGGTTGAACAAGCACTTTGAGAGGTTCCGGAAGAAGCTGGAGTAGAGGCTACATCAACCTGCCCCACTACACAGTACTAACCCTTCTGGGCAGAAACAGCGACCAAACAGTCAGCTAGCAGCCCAACGCCCTGACAACCGACCAGCACTGCGGAGGAGGAAGGGGCCTCTGGTGAAGCCTAGGGCCTGACATCGACCTGGATCGCAGTCTACGCAGAGACCTAACTTACCACCGGGTCACCCACACACATGGCTCAGACAAGCTACTACAAGCAGGTAACACAGAGGGGATCCTTATGCGGCATTGACGGAAAACCCAGCGCAAGCTGCAGCACCCCAATCCTCGCCCGCTGGTGAGTCACCTAAAGCCACAACAGAGACTCACCCCAGGGTCACACCCTCACTGCTCCTCTCTCAAGCATATAGCCCCACCTAGGAGACAGCGCTGTGTCAGAGGGCCCCACACTTTCAAGCAAGACCCACCCAGTAACAGCTCACCAAAATGTCAAACACCCACCGGCCGAACACACGAGAGCACTCCTGCCTCCCGGCCGCCAACAGCAGCTATTGGAAGCCGGGCAAGGCATCTCACCACTTCCGTAAACTCTCCCTTCTCTTTTCCACCTGGTGAAAGGACACTGCTGCAGCGCGGAGGGTACTCTGAGAGGAGCCCAGCAGGCAACACCCTAGTCTTCGGCCTGGTCCAGATTCTGATGGACTTATACACAAGACACTTGAGGACATAATGTCAGCTAATAGGCCAATTTTATCTTCTTTGTTTCCCACCACAATGCCTTCGATCTCTGCACATTATCTAATGATTTCCACCAAAGGCTCTATTGCCAATAGAAATAAAAGTGGCGACAACGGCCAACCCTGTCTTGTACCATTACACAATGAAAAACTATCTGATATGAAACCAGATGTAGAGACTTTGGCTGTTGGATTAGAATATAATACAAGCCTAATCTTTACATAACTTTAAGGTTTTTACTGGTTCTTTACCTACTCCCATCGGAGCAACACTAAAAAAATATTTAAAAACAGACCAATGATAGTACAAAATCTCAAATACTTGCAAGAAATTCCAGTTTATAAATACCCACTTTTAGACAAGCCTATTATTCTTGTGAAGAGGAATATGGACTGCAAAACATAGTAGTGGTGTAGAGATCTTAATTGCAGGGCCGTTTATGTAAGAATTCAAAGTGAATTTCAAATGTAAGACCAGAGCAGTGGTATTTCCAGAATCTTCCCAGTTTGGCTATTTTGAAATTCACTCTAAATTTAAGCTTCAGTGAATGAGCATGCAGGTGAACAGGTTAATGAGTATTCATCAAGTAGAACAGTCAATGAAAGGAACAATAAATTAAAAGGACACTACTAACTCCCAGAGCACTTCAGCTTCATGACGTGACTTATATGTGACTAGCATGTCCTCTTTTTTATTTTACAAGAAGTGCAGTTTCCAAAAGAAATTGCCACTTTTATAAATAAACATTATAATTATTTGCCCCCCTGGCTGTCAATCAGACAGTGGGTCCTGTTACTTCCTGGTTCTTTAGCTCAGTGAAGCTAAACTGAAGAGGCTGCAATTGCCCAGAGCACCTGCCTTACAAAGACTTCTTATTGAGCTGAATTAGAAAGTCTGTGATTGGACCCAGCTGTGCTGGGTTAGAAAGGGTTACAAGAGGTCTACACATTTTACAAGCGGTTTTTAGCTATAACCCAGTGGAAAAAAACCATACATAATTAAAAATGCATGCATGTTTTCATTGTAGGTATATTTACTAAACAGTGAATAATTTCTTTAGTACATTAAGTGTGTCATGGAAGTGGTTTCCCTTTAATCAATGGAAAATGGAACAATAGGTGAAAATAGTAAATACTTTCTGAATTTGTACCTTATAGGGACATAGTATGTGGTATATTGTCTATAATAGTAGAGAATTTGACATTTCAAGATCAATGTCTTGTGGATTCAGAAAGTCTACAATCAAAACAAATGTATATATTAACATCTGTTTCTGGCATGCAGGGATATACCGCACTAAAGGAAAAATCTCAATTTAATTCTACTTTTATAAGGAATAATCTTGAGAATTAATTCCAGAAGTCTGCAGAAAGGGAACTGGCCAACTGTTGAACTCACGATAAATAGAAGAACTTAAGTCAGAAAGAACTTGAAGAACTTACAGAATTCACATCCTTAATTATAAAAAAAAACCTAAACTTGTGAAAAAAAAGTTAGTGAGAGGTGGAAAATGTGGGATCATGGATAACACTGATTACATCATGAAAACCAAGAAACGATTAATAGACCACCAAACGTATGTCCGACTGCTTCACATAGTTATTGTTGGAAACCATGAATTAAAGGGACACTTTAGGCACCAAGACCACTTCATCTCATTGACGCGGTCTGGGTGCACTGTCCCTGTCCCCCTAAGTACTGCGATGTAAAACATTACAGGTTTTGAGAAACTGCAATGTTAACATTGCAGTACTAAGATTGTCTCTAATGATCAAATGAGATTATAACAACATTTTTACGGTCTTCCTTTGACCTCAATATATGATGTACTTGGGTAAATAATTTAAAGTTTGTCCTTTAGGAGAAGGCCATGGTATTTGTTTTTAAGAGACTTGGGAACTGTTTTTCTTACCGACTTGGGAACAGTTTTTCTGCCTTGTTTTGTGGGAACAAAATTCATTCACATTTAGGAGTGGGGTACTCATTGCTTAGTACCCAGGAGACAGAGAAATTATCTATTCTATATTTTAGAGTGTGTAACAGACTGCTTGGTTTTTGTTTTTTATGGCATTGTTGGTGCCTCTTTTAATTCAGTTTTTCTGCAAAAAGTTTAAAGCCAATTGCAAACGCTATTGCAACATAGTTTAAAATGTGTATCCCTAAATAAACACATACAAACTTTTGTAACACATTGATCGATGCATACACAATGATCTATACCTGCTTCAATAAAAATATACTGATAAGTTTAGTATGTAAATTGTGCTGGATCTTATTAGACTATTTAGATGATATACACATGCAGGGATTTTTCTTTCGAATGTATGTTGAAGAATTTGATACTTGTTTTTCCTCATAGATAATGAAGCCAATGCACCACATAAAAATTCCTACCTTTAGATTGTCTGGAAACTTGCATTTTCGCTAAATAGTTTTAGTAGAAGAAGTTGAAAAAAATATATTTTAAATTCAAAACAGAGACACAAAACACTCTAGGAATCTATTTATTGGACGGAGGGTTAAAGTGCATTTGTCAGCTTTGAAATGTTTGGCTCATTACGCATACCTTCAGACACTGTCAGTACTTTACTTAAACAATTCAAAGTGGAAATCTTGCATCTATAGTTTCTTTTCTTTATAGACTGCATATAATTCCCTAATTTGTCTCAACATCACCATTAAACTTGTGCATTCAGCAGTGCCGGCGCTTCCTATAAGGCGAACTAGGCAGCCGCCTTGGGCGCCACATAGGAGGGAGGGCCCTGTGTCCCCATCGCCCGCCCATCTATTGCTGCAGCCGCCTGAGCACTCTATAGAGAGCCTCAGGCGGCTGCAGCACTGCCTCTCTCCTTACCTCCCCTTCCCTTTGTAGCATGGCCGAGCTCCTCTCTGGTCTGCGGTATAGGAACATCCATTTCCTGTACCTGGCCGGAGTGATAGAAAGTGCTCACTCAGTGTGCACTTCCTGTCAGTCTGGCCGGGTACAGGAAATAGAAACTCCTGTACCACGGACTGGAGAGGAGCTCAGCCATGCTACAGGGAAGGGGAGGTGAGGAGAACACGGGGGGGAGTAAGAGGAACACAGGGAGGGGGGGGAGTAAGAAGAACACAAGGCGGAGGGGGGGAGTAAACAGAACACAGGGAGGAGGGGGGAAGTAAAAAGAACATGGGGGAGTAAAAAGAACACAGGTAGGAGGGGGGAGTAAGAAGAACACAGGAAGGAGGGGGGGGTAAGAAGAAAGCGGGGGGAGTAAAAAGAACACAGGGAGGAGGGGGGAGTAAGAAGAACACAGGGAGAAGGGGGAGAGTAAGAAGAACACAAGGAGGAGGGGAGAGTAAGAAGAACATGGGGGGAGTAAGAAGAACACAGGGAGTGGGTGGACCTTATGGGCATACTCACTGTCAGGCCCTGGGGCCCAGACCTTGAGCTGTATAAGGGGCCCAAAAAAATGGAGCTGCTTCCCGTTCTCCCAGAACATTGAATTTTGTGACTACAGTACAAACAACCTCCAGAGATCCTGTTCTACACCAGACCAGTGGAACCAAACTGCAGCCAGAGCCCATCCCCATCCTCATCTGGTTGTAAGTAGACAATCTACTATATTATTAGTGACACTAATCTCTAATTTACCTATAGTCCCCAGAACCACTGCAGCTTAATGAAGTGGTTCTGGTGTCTATAGCCTGTCACTGCAGGATTTTTAATGTAAACACACACTGTGTGCAGCACTGGCGTTAGTTCATATGGTAGATCTTATGGATGGGGTGGAACGGCAAATTTTTCTTTTGCCTAGGGCAGCAAAAATCCTTGCACTGGCCCTCAAACCTTCTTTAGCTTATGGTTCTGTTGGGACAGACTCTAACCAACTCTAACCGTGTTGTGACTCTGGCATCATGCTCGTTTTTGCTCTGAACAAATTTTCCATGAGTGCAAAGTTTACTCAACCTTTACCTTGCAAAATTCTCATAATTATGCAGGATGTCATGCTAAATTTGAATACCATATTCACCATCACCTAGGGTTTCATACGGATATTTTATGTAGGGCCCTGGACTATTCCTATGTCTAAGTCACCCTGTGTCTATTGTGGGTGCAGGGTGTGTGTGTAATGTGTTTGTTTGGGGTTAAATGTTAGTGTGCTCTCCTGTCTTGCTAATGCTTGCAATCAATTAGGTGGATTTGGCTGTGGAGACTGTACAACGCCACCTGTTGGTTGTAAGGATCTAGCAACTGCTGTATGCACTACCTGAATAGTAAGGATTGTAAATTTGCATATATTTAGGTAGATGTGCATACTGCTGTTTCTGCAGGCAGGAGAGATGTTTTGTGTTTAATATTGTCTTCCCCACCCATTTATAAATATGTTGTTATGTTATTATAATCCCCTGTATGTTTTCTGACATGTTTTGGTTATTTTTATTTTATTAAGTGTGTCACAGCATAACGAACATATGGGCTAGTCCCAAGTAAAATAAAGTATTGCAGGTCAGTTACTTTTGGAACTTGTGCCCTGTGTGGATTTTTAGGGATCCCAGTGACAGAATCTCTGGACCTGTTTGCAGGTTGCAGGATCCCTCTAGCCCTGGGATAAAGTAAAAGAGCTAGGCCTGAGAGCCGCAAGTGCCTTTGTAAAGGCAAGAGTATTCACAAGGAAAGCTGCAGAGGAATATGCAGAGGGGATAATACCTGCTTGGAAGGAGAGTCCTGCCTGGTCTGGTGGATGAGCTCCGGAAGCATTCCAGGGTCCCTGTAAGCGGCTAGGAAGCAGATTGGATGGAGGTACTTGGTCAGAGTACAGGCGCTCCTCACACCATGATATCCATGGTAGCTCTCATCATTTTAAACAAAAGTATTTAAATAGTAAAGTCTATTATATATCTGAGTTACGTATTTGTTGCCATACTTATAAGTATGTTCATTTTTACCTTGTTGAAAGCTGACTGATGCATCATTATTTGTCACTGCCTCTACAGAAAAGACATGTTGAAGATACCTGGCGTATATAGTGCTTTCTTCAGGGTTATAAACACTCCATTTCTTTTGCTGTCAAGTACACAAATCTCCACATCGAATCCTCTCAGTGCCACACTGGCTGTCTTTTTCTCATCTACAAGCTCTCTGGTATAAATGTGTCAGCAAAGCTCTTAAATTTTCCAGTGTTAGTAATTGTATGGGAGGTTGCCTCTGTGTCAACTATTAGCCCTTTTGGTACAAACCCATCTAGCTTGCCATCTCTTTTTATAAAAACATACAAGTGTATATCACTATTATTTGTCTCAATTTTGAGTGTCCTTCATTTTGTGCCTACAGTTTGTATATTTAAGTGTCAAGCTACACCACAGTGACTGGCCTTCATTTTGACTATTTAACTCTCTGGACCTATGTCCCCTTTGCACACAATTGTAACAAATAATGTTAGAATCATATCTCACTTTTAATCTAACAGTTGTGTCATCTACTTCAACACTAACGACATTTGGGCTAATGCAGTATTTTCAACTCAACTGTGTATAAAACTCTGGTAAAGTGACTTCTCCATCACCCTGGTAAATGATTTACAGATTCAGGCAAACCTTGCAAAATTATCACAAGCAGTACTTATTACAATTATTATTATTTATAAAACGCCCAAAAATTCTGCAGCGCTGTACAATGGGTGGGCTAACAGACACGTATTTGTAACCAGACTAGTTGGACACACAGGAACAGAGAGGGATTGAGGGAGTGGGGTATAGTGGCACAAAAGGCAAGGATAGGGTAGAAAAGTTGGCTGCTAAGATAGTAATCCATCATGCAAGAATTTTCCAGCTTCTCTCAGTGTGGTAATGGTTGTACCTGCATGTATAATATAGTCTATCACACTCTCATTTGAATCCTTCTGAATAGACGTTACCTCAGTGTACAAACTAATTATCCGAGACTCCCCTTTGCCTGCATATTAATCTCTCAATATCTGGAGCACTTTTCATTAAATAGCTGCTGCTTCCTTTATTATCAAAAACTAACTAATTATCAGAGTATGCATCCTCATTTTTATAACCAATCCACTTCCTCATCTTTGGCGTTTGCCTGCTCACTTAGGATTGTTTCTTTGAGATTAATTAACTATAGATGCCCCTGTAACTTTGTCTTCCATAGTTTGTAATTCTTTTCATCTCTGTCAAAGCAAGTCTGCTCCATCAGTTTCCTGCATCCCTTCCGGGCCCATAACCTCTTGCCAAGTGTATTCTAAAGGTCGGATAACTGGGTGTATAAGGAATCTCATATAATGGTAGAAGAACAATATCACACACATGTACTACGCTTCATTGCTCCACAGAAAGGGGAAGAGGTGAGATAAAACATTATTCAGGCTCGCTGCCTAGGTGTTCTCTTTGACTCCGAGCTCTCCTTCACCCCTCATGTCCAGTCGATTGCCAAATCCTGCTGCTTTCATCTCAAAAACATGGCTCGCATTCGCCCCTATTTAACACCAGATGCGGCTAATGTGCTGGTCTATCCAGTTGTTCTCTCTCTCCTTGACTACTGCAATCCCCTTCTTAGTGGTCTTACGTGTTCCCAGCTTGCACCGCTGCTAATATTAATAATTGCGGCGGTGAGGTTCATTTTCCTGTCAGCCCGCACCTCCCACACCTCCCCCTTTGTCAGTCCCTACATTGGCTTTTAGTTAGATATAGGGTTCAACTTAAGATTCTGGTGCTTGCTTACAAGTCCCTACATAATGCTGCTTCAACCTACTCATCCTCCCTAACACACAATTATGTCCCATCGAGGCCCCTGCACTCTGCCAAAGACCTACATCTATCCTCTGTCCATGCTCCCACATCTGATGCTCGCCTTCAAGACTTCTCCAGTGCTGAACCTTTTCTGTGGAACTCCCTTCCCTGTCAGACTTTCACCCAGTCTCCAATCCTTCAAAAAATCTTTGAAAATACACTTCTTCAGGAAAGCATATAAATTAAGCTGTTAGCAGGTTTTCTTCCCTTTCTAACTCCTGAAATTAAAGGATCATACCTTGTTTTTTTACAAAGGAGTTTAAACTTACTGATAGCATTGCTATGCTAAATGATCATGTATACATTTCCTTTCCCTTGCCTTTATAACCTTTGCACTAGACTAGAACATCATTTTCTTATGGTTTATTTATTTATTTCATTTTTGATTCTATTTAAACAGGAATTTTATAGATCACCCTTGGTTCCATGTAGTGATATAACTTGGATATCTATTTTTAACTTCTAATAGGGGTTATAAATGTAGTGATATAACTTTGATATATATTTTCAACTTCAAGTAGGGATTATATAAACTCTGCAAAAACTTGTAACTCATATCTCCTGTGACGAATTGCACTTTCCCACTGGCTTTTGGAGAGACCTGCTTGACCCCTTCTTGAAGCCTTGGCTGTTTGGGGGATGTGATAACTACACTCTTGGGGATTGCTATAATCACAATACTCCCCTGAGTATAGGCTCTTGTAAGAGCTTGTTCCTGATATGCTCTCTGGAGTAAGAGAGATTTACCCACTGGAAGCTGGATCCTGGTCTTGGGTCCAGGGAGGGTGGAGGACGACGAGACCCCGGCGCAGCTGCATCACTGGAAGTGGGGTCTGCAGAGCTTATGGTGTTTGGTGGAGTGCTTGGAGTCCTCGATAAGCACTAGGAGCATCGATTGGAAGATTTACTCGGTCGGAGTGCCAGCGGTCCGTCACATTTGGTGATAGCGGCGGGATGGCGTCCTAGTGCAAGGAGAAGCAGCTCGGAGACATCGGTATGGAGCTACAATTGAGGGCAATGCCAGCACTCGTGCAGCGCCCCTGTCTACAGAGTAATTCAAAAGGTGCGGATCGGAGCGCTAGTGGCCCAGAGTGGGGGCCAAGCAAACATGACATATCGCTATGAGGGCACTGCTTACTTTAATGAAGTCAAGAGGCGGCTAACCAGGTATGGCCCGGATCCGCTGTCGGAGGTGTCCGTTACATCTCCCACTAATCTCGAAAAGGATGGGACATGTCCTAAACTGTCTTGAGTTTACATGCCCCCTATTGCATGGTGTCAGCCAAACAAAACATTACTGAGAACAGTGCATAGTTGACATCACCCACCACACATTTAGGGCATAATAAGGACACTGGTTCAATTAGTTTCTCGATCTGCTTTCACCTACTGTGAGAGCATGAGAAACCCAACATTAGAGATTTGTTTTTAATTTACTTTTTAGATGGGAGGGAAAAGCCAAACAGAACAGCCTTTTCCACTTAAATAAAATTAACTACACTGTATTGCAGCTTGGCTTTGACAGGCTATATTATTAGACAAACATATTCAACACTGATGAGTTGATATACCATGAAAAGAAGACTTCCTTGGAGGGATGTATATAAATTAGACTGGGTGAAATAAACTGGGGGAAAATCAGGCAAGTTATTACATAGAGCCACACAAACTCTATTTGGAGGCCTCCAATCATAAAGTCCTAAACATTAAAGATTTAAAGAATGACACATTATTTAAAAAAAAACAAAAACGGTTGTTATTGCAGAATAGGTCAAATTATGGAATGATTATGACCTATGATATGAGATCTGCTAACAAGCAAGTCATAACGAAGGGAGTGAACAAAGAGATAAAGTACATAACTATACACCATTAAGTGAACAAAGGTAATTATACTTTATAATATACTGTATTGTTGATTTGAATTGAAATATGCTATTTATAGACAGTTTGTTTTACAAAGATTTTCAGAACCAGGAAACATCTGAGTTTTCTCTATTCCATAGATTTAGATGTGATTTACTAAAATATGCTATAGGTTTGCCTATTAGTCAAAGGAAGCATGAGCTTAGAAGCGTGCTCACACACTGATTTAGTTAATTATGGGATTGATCTATTATTTTTTAATTTTCATTTAAATGCACTAGCATAACATAAAATAAATCCTTTTTTTCAAAGATGTTTTTTGTATTTCAAAGTTGAAACCCCTTAACTTGCAAAACTACAGAAAATCTGAAAAAGTAAAAAATAAAAGCATTCAAAAACTTTATAATGGCATCCCCTCCTATTATTTCTACTAATTATCTATAAAACAGTCATGCAACTTGTGGTAAATCATTTAACTGACATATTTAAAGCTGTTTTCATCTCAAGGGATCTTGTACTGGAAAGAAATCCGGGAAACACAGGGCTCCTGTGGTTTGATGGATTTGCACCGAATTTTTAAAAGATTAAAAACGCTCATCTGTACCTATTAAAAAGGGATAGTGTTTGATGTTGTGGGTCATGGAATTAATCTGGTAATACCCCAATGGTAAACTCAGGCATTCATGCAAAATACAATGCATTTTGTTAAATTACCATGAAAATATGTAATGCTGATAAAACAGAATCTTAAAACATTTTTCAACAACACATTGGGTGATATATGATAAACAATAAATGTGATGTTTCATGCAACATCAAAATATATTTAACCAGAATGACTCATGCATAGCTTCACGAGAATATTATGAGAACGTAGCTAGCTTTTAGATAAGAGATCATTTACCACACAGATCTGGCATGGACTTGTTGGTGGGTCCCATCCAACACCTTTGCAAGGTCTTTGCTGGGCTGCACTGATTTGGTGGAAAAGTACAGACTATTCACCCCATTGATTATTAAGTTTGTTATAAAAGACGAAAAAACTTGGCACTCATTGGAGTACTACCCACCTGTAATACGGACGCGTATTGCTGGTTCTGATGATTTCCCAGTAAGAGAGGGTCCCCTTCAAGCCTGACTGCCAGAAGTTCTCTCAGTCGAGAGCAGCAAGCCTCTCTTATGGTGATGTATACTTAAGCTGTTTCTTTGAGCTGTTCCATTAAGCTGAATATTAAGCTGTATGATTACTTATTAAGTCTCTGTTAGTCAATAAAGTTTGTATTGATTATTTAAAAGTACTTGATGTCAGTGTCTTTCCCTTTCTCAAATACTCAATTCACTCATCCCGAAAACGATTTTGGTGCCCATCAATATCTTTAAAAACCTTAGGGTAATTGATTATTGCTTTTTGATATTGGTGCTTCATGAATTTATCAATTAGGCACAACAAGGAAAAAACACAGTGTCCTATCAGCTCATACCAGCTGTGGTAATAAGACTCAATCTGACAGGCCAAACCACTGCAATGAAAGGCATTTGAAAAGGAGCAGTAATAGTAACAGGAGTTATATATGTATATTTTTGAGGTGGGTGAAGGGGTAACCTTCAGCACCACCATCACTACATTTTTGAATAATTTTTTTCTACAAAGTGGTAAAAAATACCTTGCACATGTAGGGTTCACTTTTGTGGTAAACTGCAGCCACACACTGAGTACATTATTGAGGGAACTTTCCAAAGCACAGGCAGCGGCACAGAAGCACACTGCAATCTTTGTCTCTTACTAGAAGTTAAAAAAAAGTAAATCACAAATCAGTAAAATTATTCTAAATAAGTGAATTAAAGTGGGTGTAAGTGACACTGGAAGTTGCAGCTGGACCTGTTGCTTGCGGTAGTACTTTCTTGCTTTGCTTCTTCCCTCAATAACAAATGTGATGTCTTTGCTGGTTTTGCTTCATACTGGCACTAGAGAGATGACCCTTAATTCACCCCCTTCTCACTTTCTTGCCAAACAGTTTGCATTTTGTAAGTCAGTCTTGGAAGCTAGTGGCAGATGATAATGCATGTGGATTTGCATTTGTGGCAGTGGAAGCTTTTGCAACACCAACACTTTGTTGATTAATGATAACAGTTGTGCTGTTATGGGTATTGTCAATGGTGATCAATGGTGGCGCTGTCAGTGGTGCTGGTAAACTTGACAGTGGGTGAGGTACTTGTGCCAGCTGATGACACAACTGTCTGTTAGATGAGGTAATTCTTAGTCAGGTACAGATGGACGTGGAGGTGGTGGAGAAGGTGGAGGATCAATGACAAGGGCTAGGCAAGGGTAACTTGTTTTTTTTTTTTTTTTTACTGAACACCACACTCTCCAAAAAAATAATTTTTCTTTATCCAAACAGTAAACAAACAAAAAAAAAACTTTAAAAACCGCATACTGGTAGTCAAGTATTTTGCCATATGCCACTTAAAGTTATTTCAAGTGCACCTTGCAGTAGCTAGCTACATACAGCAGCAAGCTAAACCTAGTCCCACACTAGAATCAATGAGCCAGGCTCTCTCCCACTCCTACACAGGCACAGCAAGGGTAAAACACACAGTATCACCACTAGTCTGTCTCTCTCTGTTAAAGTGTCTGCTAAATTTCTGCTTGGAAATACAAATTGTTTACGGCTACTTCTTTTTTTTCCTCTCTATTGGTCGGTTGTCATGTGATCTGTGAATAAAATCAAAATGCAGTGGCTGTAGCTACCGCTTCATTGGGCAGGAAATCCAGCCTCTCGTCCATCATGGTAATCTAAGCAGCTTTTTTTCACCTGCCAAAACAAGAAAAATAAATGTATTTGTTGTGTGTGGTAAACTATGTTACTGTACATAGATCTGAAACAGACAATAATCAATGTGACATTTTACTACAAACAAACTACTGGATATGACCAGCTAAGCAAATTTATACATAGATAGGTACTAATTTTAACTTTACCTTCCAATTCATGAAATTAAGTGTGTTGCGCAAGATGCACACATTTTAGGACTAGTCTAAATAGCAAGCGGTTTTACTACTATTACTACTAATAATAAAAGTAATATTAATAATAATGTTACTAGAACACACTAAGAAATGTGAAAGGGGACTTCAGAAAAAGCATAAAGGAATCAGTAAATATATGTCAATACTCAATACACCTGAGCACTGAGTAACGTACTTACCTGCTCCTCCCCTCTTTGTGCCGCGTAAGCTGAATGCTTTGCGTGTCCTCGCTACTCCCCTCCTCAGGACGTGTGGCCCAAATGCTCCACATGGCCGCACAGCATGAACACGGAATACTTCATACTTACCAATTGGCCTGGCAAATAGCTCCCTCTGCTGGTGCCCAGGCCGAAATCCTCTTAGCTGTTTTCTTCCCTGGATAATATTAGACACTGCATGTTTGAATGGCGTGTCTTCCAGATCATTGTTCTTTATGCCATTGAAAAAAAAAAATCAAGCTTGCTACACGATGGGGCTACATTTTTGAATACACTTAGTTGCTTTTCTAAATTGGAGCTCAAACAACCACAACATATAAATTATGAATGTGATTTACTATACTTTTTGCACAGTGAATTTCTGTTTGCATTATAACGTATTGTGAATTATTATATTTAAATGTATGAGATTTACTCATAAAACAAATACTTCATGATGTAATATTCCAGTAAATAAACAACAAAAACATAATGTAAAAATTAAAAATATAATAAATTAAAAAGGAAAATGTGCCAAATTATTTGAAAATTAAAACATAGCTACAGATATATGTGCTCTCTTACATACAATAAACATTGTCTAAAAAAACAACAATATTTAAATTAATACGGACATACCCTCTAATTTTAGGTAATTTATTTGAATTTTTATTTAAAAACTGTTTCCAAGTTTTTGTCATCAACTCAAATAAACAACATCATACCGTCTAGCACTGCAGAATTTAAATATAAGGCTAAAACATAAAAGCAGTTACGAGTCAATAGTAATATTTATACATTTCTAAAATTGAGTTTAATTTAAAGTCATGGATTTTCATGCAATAAATAATCCATTCTTCCCGAGCAAGTCATAAGAAAAAAAATTCAATGTTTTGATGTTCTGTTTCAGTTTATCCCCTAGAAGGCTTGTGTTGGTTTGCAATAAGAATAAGCAACTAACTCCCTAATTACCTGTTTATGTTATGTGGCTATATCCTGGAGTTATCAAAATACCTAGATAGTTGTCTTGCTTTTTATCTTGTGCTTTTGTCTATTAAAAACATTTATAGTAAAGCTGTTTTTTTTCCATTATGCATTCATTTGATAAAGAAAACTTGTTCTGACTTGCTCCATAGTTATTTAAATCTGAATTTGTTAATAGAATAATAGAGTAATAGAATTTATCTTCTTCAAAATAGAGAGAGAAGAAGGAACCCTCAAACAAGCAATCCATAGTCTGTAGCCTGGAAAGCTTAATTAACTCACAGTGGTGACCAGTGAGATTTCAAGATGGCAGTGTACTAGACTCTACCCTTGGATTTTAACACTGTATATACTCCCCCCATGACCCAATAGGCCATCATGCTCTGTCCAACACCATACGCTTTTTGATGTATTTGAGAGACAAGTGTACAGGATCTGATGGACAAAGGCAAAGCCAATGGATGACATTTAGAAGGGGGCATTTTTTTACATGTCTCAAAATCTGGACAGACTAGTTAGCCAGCCTCTACAGCCTTTCCAGCCATTCTGTCGCACACGTATCATATTATCATATTAACTCCAGTAGATTTGTATTATTATTACAACAAAAGCTTGGCACCTGCCAATAAGAACCATCCTTTGCTGCTAACTCTTTTATTGGACAGTTGCCATGGTATGCCAGGAGTGAATAGCACAGTGCCAATCCCATAGGATGACATGCCTAACACATTTTGTTACTCATAGACAAAAACTATCTATAAGTAAGTTTTAGTTTACTTTAATATACCTTACTTTAAACGAATTTAGTGATTACACTTATTTTAAACTTCTAAATTGGCACGGAGTTTAACACTCAGTATAAAAATCCAGCCTAATGTACGAGTTTAGTTATTAAGAGTAGTATCTCCTGTGAGAAGCAATTCTAACAGCATCTAGTAATATTTTCAATGTGAAAAACTGTTAGTTGTGTGGAACATTGTGCACTATAAATTTTTCACAAGAATACCAATGTAACAAGAAATGCTGAATGGTGGGATATTCTATCTATCCCTTCAGCTGTTCATTAAGCCAACAGTTCTTTACTAGAAATCACCAGTGTGGCTGGTAAAAGCGAAGATACCATGTGTTTGGATTCTGCTCAACACATCCTCTCTGACAGTCTGGGGGCAGATTTACCAAGCAGCAATGTGGTCTGTCAACACTCTTCATTCCAGCTTGATACATTCTGCCAATAGTTTGAATGAATGCATTAAAGACATATGTCAAACTGTCATCTGTTACCCACAAATCACTGTTCATAATAAACATGAACACAGAGAAAGAGATTTCCGAGCATTTCGGTAATTTCCAGCCAAGGCAACCTTATTGTGTAATACAATTAGACTTTTTTTGGCTCATGCAGGACAGGGAGGGCATGATTTCCTAAACTGTAAAAACAAAGTAATTGCTATTTAATGAATTTCCTATTGGCCTGAGTGAATTACAGAGCATATAGAGGAGTACATACATTGGTGGGTTTTATGAGATTGCATAGTAACTTCTGTAACATGAAATGGCAGGATATGCTATAAGTTCCTTGTTTAATGTAGAAAACAATTCACTGAGTCTGAAAAAGGCATAATAAATTCTAATTGAAGTTAAGTGTCATTTTCAGAAGCATACATTTCACTTCACTGGTTTTACAAAACAGTTACATGCAAACTAATTATCAAAACATCGCCTTACTACTCCATTTTATAAAACGTTCTAAGTCGTCTTTACTTGTTCAGAACCTGTGTTCTAACACCAACAGGGTTATTCAATAAATTGAGAATTTAAAGTGAATTTCAAATTCAAGGTAAAATAACTAAAATGGATAAATTCTCAGTCAGGTATGTTTCTAGTTCATCTACTGGGCATAATATTTGAAAGTTACTTTGAATTCTCATTTTAGTAAATATCCCTTAGTTGTTTAGGCCTAGTTTTCTTATTTTATGTAACAGTACATCTTTAGTTAATGCAGCATAACAGTGTATACTAAGGGTGTTCTATCAGTCTGGTATACCCCGTCAGATTGCTATACCCACGTCACTTCCGGGGAGGGGAATCAGCTGGATCCTGTGTTGCACATGCGTGCTAGCACTCCTGCTACTCCTCCACAGCAAGGTCCTGGAAGGTAAGTAAAACTAGTTTTACACTTTCATTATATTTAGTGCATTCATTAAGCTTAGGCACACGGGACATTTAGGGTTAATGTTAGGGTTCAAATTAGGATTAGGGACTTGTTCCTATTTAGTGATATTTCACATTAGGGGAATATCACTAAATAGTGATTTCTCACACTTTATTTTAACCCTTACCCCAAGGGTTAGGGTAAGAATAGAGTGTGAGAGAGGTTAGAAGCACTTACCTAACCCTAATTTGTACCCTCACTTAACCCTAAATGTCCCGTGTGCCTAAGCTTAGTGAATGCACTAACTATAATGAAAGTGTAAAACTAGTTTTACTTACCTTCCAGGACCTTGCTGTGGAGGAGTAGCAGGAGTGCTAGCACGCATGTGCAGCACAGGATCCAGCTGATTCCCCTCCCCGGAAGTGACGGGGTATAGCAATCTGACGGAGTATACCAGACTGATAGAACAAGGGCACAAAGCTCCACCTGGGAAAGTGTGGCTACATTTGAGGGGCAACTTTGTGATGTAAAGAAACCATATATATGTAATTCTAAACATATAAGTGTTGCAAAGTTATTCATTTATATATTTAATGTAACAAATCCTGAGAAAAGCTATGTATAACTGAGATGAAGGAGGTGTATAAAATTGCATTTATGGTTTGCATGCTGCACACATCTATCGATGACTGTTTTGTGACACCGAGTGAGTGTTGGGAGGTGAGGACATGTAAAATCCAGTGTCACTTTTCAATATTGTACCATCAAGATTGTATAAAAGCGGCTCTGCCCGCCCAAAAGAAAAAAACAAATAAATGAGTATTTTATAAGGATAATTTCTTTATGATTTACTCATATTAATTGTGTTGGAATGTATCTAAAGTCCAACACAGTCAATAGATATCATGAGACAAAGTAGTCTTTGTCTTTATGCATTTTCCCTGCACTTGAGAAAACTTGACAAAAAGCAGAACTACCATTGTCAGATTGTTCCTAGACATCACCAATGATCGCTGTGAGGAAAAATACGTTGTTTATGGACGCTCCCTGCCGTCTTGTGGGATCCCCCATAAACATCAGATGAAGCATTGAGAGGAGCTGAAGAGGATCACCCAGATGGAGGTGGCTGTGAGAGACAGATTAATGTATATAAAACCTACTTTCCCCTGCACACCCAGGCCATCGCATACCAAGCAACCATGTCAACATTAGGGTCTCTGCAAAGAACTTAGAACATGAAATAGCTGTCTTAATAGTCAATGTGTAGTATAATATGCAGACAAGTGTTCATATGATTTATTCTTTATTTTAATTTTTTTGTACATCTTACCCTGTTTGAATAGCAGCTTTAGAATAGTTTTTTTTTTTTTTTTTTCATGAAACTCATTAGGTATCCAGCTGATATGGCCATTTTTGTTCTACTGCATCTTAATATAGTTAAAGACAAATATTTCAGTTTAGAATTGTGTTAATGATTTCATAATTGCTGTATCACAAAGGTAACCTGCACCTCCAACTATAACTAACAAGAGACTAACTAGGACACAAATTCCATTATTTTATGATTGAAGAAAAACACAATGTAAGCGGCTGCCATATTTTACATTTCTAGACTGGGGAGCACATGTGCACACAGTCACATGAGACATGATGCAGTCAGCTGTCTTTAAATCAACTCAATGAGTCCCCAAAAAGCTATTTTAACAATAAAAATATAATCCTAATATAATGCAGACCATATGTCCAGTGCAAGAATGTTGAATTAATGCCATATAGACCTGGAATGTCAGTCTAACGTCTAATGTGCTGTTTCTGTTGTTACAGCTGCACCTAGGAGCATGTTACTGTTTGAATCATGCAGAGTGGTGACATTTATTTTTCTTTTTTTTATATTGTTTTAAGGTCCACGAGACTGCTCAGCATACCCCCTCTAGCATGGAAGTGGTTAATCATGATTTATAGTTTGGAGGAAGTGGCAGACAGTTTGAAAATGATAACAACAATATTTTGTATTTTCTTACTTGTGGAGCGTATTGAAGGGTGCTGGTCTCTGTGGCCAACGATATACTTTGGGAATTATTCTAGAAGTTGAAAAATTTGTCTGGATGAGAAAATATTTGTGAAAATGACCATATTTACTAAAGGCAAATTAGTTTGAAATTGGTCATTTCAATTGGCCATCATTTGGTTGGTAACATTAGGTGCATCCTTTTTGATTGGTTTAAAATCAGTTGTTTTATGATTGCTTTAACCCCTTAACGACCGCAGACGTAGTAGGTAAGTCCAACAAAAAACAAAAAATATGACCCCTGGACTTACCTGGACCGGCGATCCGCAGCGATCATGGTCGGGGGGGTACTGCCCGAGACCCCAGCAGTCCCCCTGCAGCAGCTCTGGCCATCCCGGCCCTCCAGGGCCATGTGATCACCATGATCATATGGCCGCAATAGGAGTCTGTGGAGCTATTTTTGGATGTTCTCCTGTTTTGCTTCTGGTTCGCAAAAACTCTGACATAATTTCCTCCCGCCAGCCATCCACACGAATACAGCTATCCAATTTACTTTCGTGAAAATTTGTGAGTATTTAAAAAACAAACGCGGTCCTTTACACGAACACAGCCCCTTGGTAAGTTTTTTATCCTGCAATCCATGAACCAGTTTAGTAGCCCTTCTCTGAACTATTTCTAAGGTATCAATATCCTTCTGAAGATATAGTCTCCAGATAGAAACAAAGAATGTGACGGCAGATAAGAACCATTCAGCCCATATAGTCTGCCCAATTTTCTAAATACTTTCATTAGTCCCTAGCCTTATCTTATAGTTAGGATAGCCTTATGCCTATCCCACACATGCTTAAACTCCTTTACTTGTTAACCTCTGCCACTTCAGCTGGAAGGCTATTCCATGCATCCACTACCCTCTCAGTAAAGTAATACTTCCTGATATTATTTTTAAACCTTTGTCCCTCTAATTTAAGACTATGTCCTCTTGTTGTGGTAGTTTTTCTTCTTTTAAATATAGCCTCCTTTACTGTGTTGATTCCCTTTATGTATTTAAATGTTTCGATCATATCCCCCCGTCTCGTCTTTCCTCCAAGCTATACATGTTAAGATCCTTTAACCTTTCTTGGTAAGTTTTAACATACATTCTTTGCAACATACATTCTACAAACTGTAAGTAGTTCGGTTATAGAACACCATTTATTTTGTACGTTGTTGCATACAGTTCGTATCAATTTGTTTGTATTCTCCGTTCATTTAAATAAATAAATTCATGTTTTAATCTGCTTTGTTGTCTATGTGTTCGTCAGATACTTCATTCGCATTTGTGAAAGCATACGAACGGCATTCGTGTGTTAATTTGTGCATTTATACCCAAGCTATTTCACATAATTGTCAGGTACAATGCTGTTCGCGCAAAATTTTACAAACACCAGCTCGTATAAAGGTTTCCCGTTCGTGTATTTTTTTTTTCTTTCTTTTCCAGGAATTGAAATTAGCTTGCTTTCCATATTAAGACTATGTCAATTCACTGTGTTTTATGCATTACTGTTCGGCTATAATTTATTTAAATTCTTATACTTTAAATATGCTGTTTTTAATTTTAGGTCAGTTTAAACTGTTCATAAGTTTAATTTCCATTAGTGTTTCATTAGTTTCCATTCATAATATCTTTCGGTTCAGTCTCTGTCAATTTCAATACGTTCACATAATTCATTCGTATGCATATATCTGTTTCACATAATTGAAAGACTGTCCATATAATGCTAACCTCCTTCTCATACGTGGGTCTTAGGATGGATATTTTATTTTGTTTTTATTTATTTTTTTATTATTTATTCTGTTAGATGCTTGTATTAAAGTATTTATTTAAAAAAGAAATTAGTTCGTTAAAAAAAACAGCATTTTAAAACTCGCATTATGTTAGTTCAAGTTATATAGATTAAAGGTTTTTTTTTTCTCTCTCTTTTCTGTTTCTCCTTCCCTCCAAAATAATATGGTTATAGGTCATTACGCCATCCAGTTATAAGTTTAATTCAGCGATTATATAAAAAATCTATTTTTTTGTGTTTTTTCTCCCTTTCCTCGGTCATTCTGTTTATAACAAACTAAAGTACATTTTAAAAAATAAGTTTTCTTGCCTTTTTGCTTTTCCCTCCATAAATAGATATTCAGGTTTAGTACACCTTCCAAGGGCAAGTCCAAGCTCTCCTATTTCAACCTAAATACACCTAAATCTGGTTAGTAATTTTACATTCTCATTAAAAGTTTCTCCCCCCTTCCCCTCTCCTCCCTTGGTACAATTTTACTTCTTACATTATCTAACAATAATCTCATGTATACTGTCTATAATTACTTCTAGGCTTACAACGGTTATAACTCATTCAATAAAATATATTTTAGGTGGCATGTGTGATGTCTTCTTACGTTCTATCTTGTTCTATAAATCCTCATAAAAAAATAAAATAAAAAATATATATATATATATATATATATATTTGTTTAGGTCAAAGGAAATAAATGTGTCAAATACTTAAATACGCCCTACCAATACACTAGCAAGGTACGTGCTAAAAAAAATAAAATAAATAAATAAATATATATAAAAGACTAAAAAATCTTTGCACTCACGCTATTTCTGATAGTGCCAGGTGCCAATGCCTGCAGGTTGGTTCAAATAGAATGGCATGCATTCTTCGGTCTTCATAAAATTCAAAATTCTTTATTTGGTATGCATTAAGAAGATCAATATTTCAGGATCCTCAGGATTAAAAAGTATGAACACTACCATAAACCCACCCCTGTACAATAAATAAGAAAAATATGATTAGTGAACTCACCCCAGTTGGACCAAGGACCGCTGGCGTCCCACTAGGTGCCCTGCGCATGTGCCCACATGGCATGACATCATCATGTGATGTCGCCTCTCCCAAAGTGCCTGTCCATAACATAATCAGGTCGTCGATATAACAAAAGTACCCAGCTATGTTGTGCCCAAATTGTAATAGAATATATTTTTCTTTATATATACATACATATACGCATTGGCGTACATGGGGGCCATCGCTGCCCCCATTGAAGTACCAGCCACCTGCAAAAACCACTTGTCCTTGAAACAAAAATAGTTATTTTTTAATTCTATGGGAGGGCCTTGATAGTTCTTTGCTTGTGTAAGAACAGATCTCATAGCATCTACTCCTTCTTTATGAGGGATCACAGTGTACAGGCTCGCCACATCCATTATGATTAACATGGACCTAATCTCACCAAACTGCAATTTAGAAATTTCACTAAGTAAAGTCTGGGTGTCCTTGACACAAGTATGTAGAACTTCAACCGGCCCTTTAAATATATGGTCCAGCCATTTTGTGATGGGTTCAAGGACACCATCCACAGCGGACACAATAGGATGTCCTGGTGGTCGCTCTGGGTCTTTATGTATCTTCGGGATACTATAAATGATTAGCATGCATGGATGGTCCTTATGTAAAAACTAGTACAGTTGAATATCAATATATACAGCCCTGAGTGCCATCAAAAGGGTCTCATCGATCCTAAGTTGAATTTCTTTAGTGGGATCCACCTGTAGTGGACTATAGGTGTTATGATCTCAAAGCTGTGATTTTAATTCTTCAGTATAGTATTTTTTGTCCATAACAACTATACCCTCTCCTTTGTCCACTGAACGGATTACAATGGATGGGTCATCTACTAGTTGTTTAATGAGACATCACTGTTGTTTCGTGATATTATGTGATTTATCCTTATTTTGTGAAAATATTGTCTGTGTTAGTTTGTTCGTGGTTGACAGTAACGTTTTAATGGATGCTTTGATTGTGGGTCAAATGTTGACTTAAGCCTGAATCGATCAACTGTTTCCACGTTAGTTTTGGTCTTAGAAACTTCAGGATGATTAAAGAATTATTTTAGTCGTATTGATCTGCTGAAGTGAACCCCTTCCCAACCGCGGACGTATCAGGTACGTCCGGCAAAAAACGGTCCATAATGACCTGGACGTACCTGATACGTCTGCAGCTATTTTCTCTGATAGTATTGCAGTGATGCTCTGCATGTGCTGAGTGCCTCAAGGGGTCCAGGCACTCAGCGAATATATAATAATATATATAAAAAAAAATATAAAATAAATAAAATAATCAATATTAACCCCTTTCTAAAGGCAGTGAATCATGGGGCTTCCGAGGGTGTCCCTAGCCTGCCTCATAATAGGGACAGGCTAGGGTCTTCCAAATAAAGCTTGCCCCATTAGCAATTTTATTCCAAGTGTGTTGCCCATTTGTCTGATTAGTGTGAATCTCCCTCCCTCTCTTCACTTGTGTTTTAGTGAGAGAGTGTGAGAGATCTGTGTTTTAGCTAGATAGATTTAGAGAGATTTAGAGATTTAGGTATTTTTAGATAGGGATTTGTAAAATCTTGAGACCGAATGGCTCTTTTCAGAGCCATTAACCCCTATCTTGCCAGTGATCACTATAATCACTGGCTCTTGCACAGCAGCACATTTTTGCTGTCTGTGCATTTTTTTAGGGGTTCATTTTTTTGTGATTATTTTCTTTTTTTGCGAGACCCAAAAGCTCTTTTCAGAATGATTAACCCCTGTCCAGCCAATGCTCACTATACAGATCACAGGTTCTTGCACAGCAGCACATATTTTGCTGTCTTCATTTTTTCAGTGGATAATTTTTTGTGTGATATTTTTTTTGTGACAGGTCACTAAGTAAAGTGATTGTGATCATGTCACATTGGTCACGGAAGTCAACCAGCGCTGAGCAGGCATATGCCACCTTTGCGCTAGAGTCAGACTCCGATCCTGATTTTGACCCTGCCAGGTGCTCAGATACATCGTCACTAGATATAGTGTCTGCTGCTAGTGATGGATCTACTTATGTTGTATCTGTGCTTGCTAGTCCAGCTGGCAGAACTGCTGAGGAGTGGGTTGTGCCTCATCGCCAGAGGCCAGACATCCCATCCTTTACTGCAAATCCTGGCATTAATTTGGATGTCGTAGGATTTAGCCCTCAGCAGTTTATGGAGGTGTTTCTGGGTGATAATGTATTGGGGAACATTGTCGCCCAAACTAATTTATATGCCCATCAGTTCTATGCTGCAAAGCCTGACTCTTTTTTGGCAACCATCGATGTGCCAGAATTTAAAAGATTCTGGGCATTGACTATGCTGATGGGCATCATAAAGAAGCCCTCCATCCGCTCCTACTGGAGCAGTAGCCTCATCTTCTCTACCCCCCTTTACTCCCAATGTATGTTGAGGAAGAGGTATGAAATGATTCTACATTTCATGCACTTCAGTGACACCAGCCTGTGCCCTCCTAGGGAGCATCCCCAGTTTGACAGGCTGTATAAAATCCGCCCCCTGATTAACCAAATCGCTGCCAGGTTTGCAGAGGCTTATACACCTGGAAGGAATATATGCGTGGATGAATCCCTGATGAAGTATAATGAAAGGCTGGGATTGAAGCAGTATATTCCTTCCAAGAGCTCTAGGTATGGTGTAAAGATGTATAAGCTCTATGATAGCGAGACTGGGTATACTCAGGCCTTCCGGGTGTACAAGGGAAAGGATAGCCACCTTGACCCTTCAGGTTGCCCAGAACATATGGGAACCAGTGGCAAGATTGTCTGGGACCTGATATTCCCCCTGATGAACAAAAGGTTCCATTTGTATACTGACAAAGTTTCCCTTTGTTCAAGGTACTGTACTGTTTTGATACAGTAGCTTGCGGTACAATCAAAAAGAACAGCACAGGTTTCCCAGGACAACTTGCATGCACCCGGCTATGAAGGGGGGAGGCCTCAGCTCTGCGTCAAGAGGAGCTGTTGGCAGTTAAGTACAGAGACATGAAGGATGTGTACCTTCTTACCACCATCCACACTGAGGGGACTGTGGAGGTCCCTGTATGTGGCAGAGCTGAGAGCACAAGGAAGCCAGTGTGCATCAAGGCCTATAACCGGCATATGGGTGGGGTTGATCTGGTAGATCAGCTGCTGCAGCCCTACCTAATTATACAAAAGACAAGGGCCTAGTACAAAAAGGTTGCAATCTACCTAATGCACATTGCAACCCACAACGCTTTTTTGTTGTTCAAAAAAGCAAACCCCAGGACGCAACTGAGTCTTTTACAGTTTCAGCTCCAGATCGTTTCGGGGATTTTGTACCGTGATGCACCTTCTCCGCGGGCGGTGATGGGAGAGAATAGAGTTGGGGCTACACATTTTATTTTTAAAATTCCCCCTACTGCGGCAAAGCAGAATCCTCCAAAAAGATGCAGAGTCTGTTTTAAGAGGGGGCAGAGAAAAGACACTGTATATCACTGTCCTGATTGCCCTGGACAGCCTGGACAGCATTGGGGACTGCTTCAAACGATACCACACACTGGTCCATTTTTAATTTTTTTTAACATTTGCCGTTTAGTTTTTTTGGTTTTGTTACATTTACCCTATGCATGGGGTGCATGGGTGTACTAAGGAGGCCTTGCAGAAAACAACCTGGGGTGTTTTCTTGCAATAACTAACAACAGGCTCTCCAAAATCACAGTCAAAAAGCAATGTGTGTGTAAAAATGAAAACTGAACAGTTACCACCACACACTTTCTCTAATTTTTTGACTAAAACGATTGCATCTAATTCATCAAAACACTCCATATACAATACCATGGGGTGTCACCTTTTCAAATATATGCACGCTCATGGCAAGAAAATACATTGGGATATCTGATAAGGCCCCCAAAAAGAAGGTAGGCAAACAAGATATGTAAACTATGAAAAACGCATATCAGAAGTTTTGCTTTGCACCCCTCAGAGAACCCGACACACCTATGCATAGTTGGTATTGCTGTACTCAGGAGATGTTGTCGAACACATGTTGAGGTGTTCTTTGGCAGTAACACCTACTACCCAATGACTACCCAAATGTTTGACAGAGACTGGTGATAGAATTAGTGCATGTAAAGTGTTAAAATGCCACCATGTGAAATGCCTTAGGGTGTCTACTTTTCAGAAACATATGGTTTGACGGGGTAAATTACATTGGCCAGCTTCAAAAATGTTCCAAATGGGACATGGGTGCATGATGGCCAGCTGTGAAAATTCCAAGTTGGAAAACTGGGATGCGCACCTGCAAATAAGGTATTTTAGTCCCCAGAGAACCAGACACACCTATGCATGATTTCAGCATTGCTATGGCATCACGTGATGACACCATGCCATGTGGGCGGAGCACATTTTCCACATGCGCAGGGCACCTGGTGGGACTCCGGTGATCCTTGGTCCAACTGGAGTGAGTTTACTAATCATACAGGTGAAACTCGAAAAATTAGAATATCGTGCAAAAGTTAATTATTTCAGTAATGCAACGTAAAAGGGGAAACTAATATATGAGATAGACGCATTACATGCAAAGCAAGATAGTTCAAGCCATGATTTGTCATAAGTGCGATGATTATGGCTTACAGCTCATGAAAACCTCAAATCCACAATCTCAGTAAATTAGAATATTGTGAAAAGGTGCAATATTCTAGGCTCACAGTGTCCCACTCCAATCAGCTAAGTAAGCAATAACACCTGCAAAGGGTTTCTGAGCCTTTAAATGGTCTCTCAGTCTGGTTCAGTAGGAATCACAATCATGAGGAAGACTGCTGACCTGACAGTTGTGCAGAAAAGCATCATTGACACCCTCCATAAGGAGGGAAAGCCTCAAAAGGTAATTGCGAAGGAAGTTGGATGTTCCCAAAATGCTGTATCAAAGCACATTCATAGAAAGTTATGTGGAAGGGAAAAGTGTAGAAGAAAAAGGTGCACAAGCAGCAGGGATGACCGCAGCCTAGAGAGGATTGTCAGGAAAAGGCCATTCAAAAGTGTTGGGGACTTTCTCAAGGAGTGGACTGAGGCTGGAGTCAGTGCATCAAGAGCCACCACACACAGACGGATCCTGGACATGGGTTTCAGATGTCGTATTCCTCTTGTCAAGCCGCTACTGAACAACAAACAGCGTCAGAAGCGTCTTACCTGGGCTAAAGAAAAACAGACCTGGTCTGTTGCTCAGTGGTCCAAAGTCCTCTTTTCTGGTAAGAGCAACTTTTACATCTCATTGGAAACCAAGGACCCAGAGTATGGAGGAATAATGGAGAGGCACACACTGCAAGATGCTTGAAGTCCAGTGTGAAGTTTCCATGGTCTGTGTTGATTTGGGGAGTCATCTGCTGGTGTTGGTCCACTGTGCTTCATTAAGTCCAGGGTCAACGCAGCCATCTACCAGGAGATTTTGGAGCACTTCATGCTTCCTTCTGCAGACGAGCTTTATGGGAATGCTGACTTCATTTTCCAGCAGGACTTGGCACCTGCCCACACTGCCAAGAGCACCAAAGCCTGGTTCAATGACCGTGGGATTACTGTGTTGATTGGCTAGCAAACTCGCCTATCTATGGGGCATTGCCAAGAGAAAGATGAGAGACATGAGACCGAACAATGCAGAAGAGCTTAAGGCCGCTATTGAAGCATCCTGGTCTTCCATAACACCTCAGCAGTGCCACACGCCGCATTGATGCAGTAATTGCTGCAAAAGGGGCCCAAACCAAGTACTGAGTCCATATGCATGCTTATACTTTTCAGAGGTCTGATATTGTTCCATGTACACTCCTTGTTTTATTGATCGCATGTAATATTCTAATTTACAGAGATTGTGGATTTGGGGTTTTCATGAGCTGTAAGCCATAATCATCGCACTTATGACAAATCACGGCTTGAACTATCTTGCTTTGCATGTAATGTGTCTATCTCATATATTAGTTTCCCCTTTTACGTTGCATTACTGAAATAAATGAACTTTTGCACGATATTCTAATTTTTCGAGTATCACCTGTATAGTGTAGATTGAATTAGCCGTATTAGTCCAGTAGCCAAAATGCCAAAATATATATAGTACTGCAATACGCTGGTATTTTGGCATTACATATATATATATATATATATACATACATACGTACACATATAATATAAATTAATAAGAAAACATTTTATTTATGACTTCCGGTTCGAGTTCAGCTCAACAGGAAATTGCTCCAACATGGTCTAGCTACAGGCCAAGTTCTCCTTGCCTCGGTCAACGGCCCCCCACCACGGCAGACCTCCATACCTTACCCTTGTTGGGGCTTCTCCTCCCGCTTGCCGTGCCTGGCTACAGGTGCCTCAGGCTTGCCCAGACTCCTTGCGGCACCAACTCCTACTTCCACACTGCTTCTGGATTCTGATTCCTGGCGAACCGTGAGTTTTCCCGAAAGGGTCTCATACACACCGCATTAGTCCGGCGCACAGCGTTCGTTCAAACGAATCGACTCATTCATACCTTTCATTCATACTTACCTCTTTGTTCAGTGCTACGCATAATGGTTGGTAGTCGGCCGTTCGGCTGAATTCATCCGTATGAATCAATATACCCAACATTACTACCACTCTGCCCTCTAGCGGTGATATTCGTGATGACAGTATTATTCAGTACTATTCTATGTTACAGGTTATGTTACCAGATTTACTTCCACTTATTCTTAGTTTCTACTGCTCCCAAATCTGCCGTTAGGTTATGATGTTTAGTAGTAACTATATATATGTTGTGTGGCGCATACTTCCTACTTAGTTATTTTCCCCCAAACATGTCACGCATGTTATTATTACTATCACATATACGTCGTGTACTATTCTAGGCTGACAGCTCGTATGTTAACTAAGAATTTTTATATGTGCAGTTGTTTTCGCGTTGGGTTAAATTACAGTCTGTACTGGCAATTCACTTAACTACTAAACTGTTATGTCGTTCTCCCCATACTCAGGGTACATATGGACAAATTCCTTGCACAAAATCAAGCATGTTGATCTATTCCATATCATAATTCGAACTCCTAAAACCCTGCGCCCAAAAATGCAACACTATTCTTACATGCTAATTATGTAGGCCTAAATGTTTTCAACCATCAACATATGTTATGTAATCCTGTCTCTTCCTACGTCAAGTGTATGGCATTTTGTCTCCAGCATGTTCAGATCTAATACTCTGTCCCCTACAAGCATGGTTGATGGCCATTATGGTCTCACGTCAGTACTGACACTAGAGGTCTCGAAACTAGACTCCTGGTATCAAGTTATGTACCTGTCATCAGGTCATTTGACTCAGCAAGTACGTATTATATCAAGATAAGGTGTTTTCAATCCCTATATGTTTACTATGCTGATTTTCAATCATCATCAGTTACACCGCAGGGTATGCTGTCTAATATCTATTATACCTATTTTATTGCTTCTCCTTAACAACCAGTAACCCCCTAACTGATCTACGACTTACTATTCACCCTCCCACTCCCCCATGTGTGTTACTCAGCATTTTCATGTCCACCCTGTACCTCAGGACTCAAATTAGGCCTTCTCTTGGCATTATATGCATTTTCCCTACACAAAGCCCTAACTATTACGGTTCAGTGTAATTTTAATAGGCCAGGGTAACCATGCCACTTACATTGTGATACGCACAATTATTACTTCTCATATAGCCCATTACCCTGCTACTCAGCTCTTACGTCATTTCCAGCTTACTAGAGGGTGCTACAACCCTATCATACCTTGGCCCTCTATGAGCTATGCAGCACGTCACAATTTTTCAGCCCCTCAATTGGGCACTCACATACATCATAAGATTTACATTTGGCATAAGTTTAATTTGGCATACAGCCTGCCACAACAATGTCTCTACATACGGCCTATACTACCCTCTGTCAGCATTCATAACCCCGGTCACAGACACTTGCTGGATCTCCAAAGTTCATTTCCTGCTAGTAAAAATATATGTACAACATACTCTCACACATACTATTGGTCCTTCACACAGTGGGAACTCACACCTAGATACAACAAGTTTAATTAGCTTCTCTATCCACATGTTGATGGGACTAAGGTTATATACATATTTTGTTCCCTTATTATCTCGATTCTACTATCTATACTTGTCACCCCTTTGTTGATGTCTTAGTCCTTAAACACAACACAGGTACGTTGTGCCCTTATCTCCATTAACACTTATACCATACTGGATACATTCCCATTAGCGTTCCCATTGTGTCATTAGGTTCCTCTCTATAAGAATCCATTCTCAAGCTCAACCACACTAGTTGGGCTAGGTGCGTTCTATATACCTTCCTTAAATTCATTACGCTCCTATTCCTCTACATTCCTTAGGGATAGATCAACTGGCTGTAAAGGGGAGTGGTGCTGGCCTTAATCTAGTTTAATGGTTATTCTGTCCCCTTAGGGCCAACAGATAGAGCCTTGCTTCAATTTCTATAGGTTATTGGACAGAGCCTCACCTGTCATGGCCACTCGTATTGAAACTCTTAATTGTCACCAAGAGGCCAACATTCCTGTCACTCCATTCGGTGGCCTCAGTCCCTTGGCCAAATTCATATCTAGAGCCTCTCAAAGCCACTTGGCAATTAGTAGGGCCTCACCTATCCCTGATTTAGCTAATTTCTTTGCCATTTGGCACTAAGCAAAATGCCAGTTGATGTAGGGTTAAACTCTCATAGCCTGGCTGTTAAAGTACACGTTATTTATTACCTCATACTACATCTCATAACTAGGTGCAAGCAGGCTTTTCACCCTTGAGTTTCCCTCCACCCCAGACAGATCATAAACTCAACCTAGAAATAGGATTCCACTAGACCAGTCCCTTGCGATCCTGAACCAGTCCAATTACTGACGTCCAGACATAAGGTATATCATTCCCTTTTATGTATTACGCCACATCTGCTCCCTGTTTCTCTGCTACACCATACATGAGCTCTATCCTCCTTTTCACCGACCATGACTTTTAGAAGTTAACTTTGAAAACTGGCCGATACCTCTATTACTCCCCTGCCCCTTTTACTAGTCGAGTTATACTTTGTTTAAAAGCACCATTTACTATGCCCCGAAGCACACAAGTACACATGGCCCTACTTTCTTCCCTGGGGGTTCCAATATCTCAAGTTTTCCATAGCCTCTTCCAGCAGTCTAATTTGCTGTGTATTAAACTGGACTCAATTGGACAAAGTACTGCCTAACCATAGGCAGGGTCCGGTGTACCAGGCAGCATTCAGACAGTCTCTGGCGAATGCCTGTTATCATAGGAATCTTCAGTCTCCTTGGTTCTCTGAACCTTGTCATGCGCGCCATACTGTGAGGTCGCAAATACATTATCACACTACTCCGCCAACTCCCTGGTCATCCGCGTACATTAACCCTGCCATTTTAGTCACACCTGTTCTAACAGACCTGTCCAGGTGGTCAAATTTTTATTTCTTATAGGAACAGGATGCCTTGTCCATTCCCACAGTCTGTTAATTCCCCCTTTAAATTGCAGATACAGCTGCCACACAGGATCTACTGCCATTTTAGGTCACTGGTTCTGTGACTTGTAGCCTACCTTGCTCTTTAGTATACTTTGGGCTCTTTGTAGTATATCCCACATAGCCAGTATAGTAGTATACAAATACTTATGTAGTGAGTATTTGTCAAATGCTACCCAGACAACACATCAGGTTGTGAAGTTCATCAGGGTCAGTTCTCCCTACTCTGCTACATGGTTACTTTCGAAGTTCACTGGCTTGCAACACAGCGACTGTATATTGTCCACACACTTATACAGGCTACCTTCCATGGTAGCTGTTGATTTGACTCGATCCCACCATACATTACCAAACGACCTACAATACCCCAAAGCAATTAGAATTATACTACATTAGGTCATATTACAGCCTTGTTCCATTGGTGGCACACCTGACACTCTGCCAATATCTGCCGTTAAAATAACAGAGCTCTAACCACTACCTACATGGGGCCTATAATTTTGTCATCACGTATTCCATCATACTTTAGGGGTGTTCATATCCTTTTGCCACCTCATCCTTAAATTAGCTCACAAATATTACAACTTATGTCATACCACCTACAGAGATAACCTCATCCCAATCAGCATGGTTTCAGGTCTACATACTAAACCAATTATGTGACACTCACAGGACTATATGCCTGTCTTAAGATCACACAAGAATTCACTCACAATTTCAAGACTTTTCCGTAACTCGTACACGACTCTTCAGCATTTTGCAAGTCAATCTCATAGTATTAAATTACTTTCTAGCCTCTAGTAATACCCCAGTACACATAATCAAACCCTGGGACATAAGAATCCACTTTAACATATCTCTCAATAGAGAGTGATTTGAGGAAGGCGTTTAAAGTTTTGGTGATGCATTGTCAACACATATTAATGTGTTTATCCATTAAACTTTTTGCCCTCTTTATTTACAGGCCTAACCGAACGTCGGTCCTGGCACACCACAACCAACTTGTAACACATCCTACTTATACCAACAATGCCATTACTTGGCTAATTATCCCCGACTATAAATAGAAAGGTGTAACCCATAATTGTGGGAGGGGTTACCCGGCTATAAAAACACATGCCACCCCTCTCATTGGGCCATTAACACTGGGTTCAACCCACCCACCACTCCCCTTTTTACAAGCCATTTATTTGGTGGGCCCTCTTTATTTACAGGCCTACCCAAACGTTGCTTCTGGCACACCACAACAGACTTGTACCACATCCTACTTATACCAACAATACTATTACTCTGCTTATTGTCCCCGACTACAAATATATATATATATATATATATATATATTTATATATATATATATATTAATTTTACATAATTTTTTGATTTTATTAATTATAATTTGCGGGACCTCTCTGAAAACCCAGGCAGACAGTCCAGAGAATTAGATTGACAAGCCCTATATTTAACCCCGTAACTTTCCAAAACACCATAAAACTGTTACATGGGGGATATTGTTATACTCGGGATACTTCGCTGAACACAAATATGAGTGTTTTAAAAAGTAAAACTTATCACGATGATGATATCACCAGTAAAAGTGTCGTTTTTGTTTTTGCGTTCGTGACTAAGTGGCTACTACAAAAGACTGGACATAACCCATTTTGAATACCCTGGGTTGTCTACATTTGTAAATGGTATGCCTTGATGCGGTTAATTCATATTCTTGGGCTACCATATAGTCTCAAAAGGCAACATAGACCCAGCAAACCAATCTGGCAAACTGAAATGGGCAAGCCCTATATTGACCCTGTAAGTAACTTTCCAATTTGCGGGATCTGCCTGACAACCAAGGCTGAAAGTCCAGGGAATTTAATCTGCTAACACTATATTTAACCCTGTAAATTTCCAAGACACCATAAAACCTGTACAGAGGGGGTTATTGTTATACTTGGGAGACTTCGCTGAACACAAATATGAGTTTTTCAAAACAGTAAACGACGATGATAATGTCAGTGAAAGTGAAGTTTTTTGCATTTTTCACACAAAAAAGGCACTTTCACTGATGATATCATTGTTTTGATATGTTTAACTGTTTTGAAACACTAATATATGTGTTCAGCTAAGTCTCCCGAGTATAACAGTATCCCCCATGTACAGGTTGTATAGTGTTTTTGGAAGTTACAGGGTCAAATAAAAGGCTTGATTTTCCGTTTTTTCACATTGAAATTTGCCAGATTGGTTATGTTGCCTTTGAGAGCATATGGTAGCCTAGGAATGAGAATTACCTCCATGATGGCACACCATTTGCAAAAGAAAACAACCCAGGGTATTGCAAATGGGGTATGTTCAGTCTTTTTTAGTAGCCACTTGTGGCGAAACCGACCTCGCCACTGGGCATTGGAGAAGACTGATTGCCAGCCTCCTGCCATGTGACTATGGCCCCTGGGATGCATTGCCCTTTAAAGACATTATTTGGGCTTCTTGGATTTTGAAACACTTTTTCTGCCCCTTTGAATACATGAGAAAGTGTGCCCCTCCCCTGTTTCCTGTCTATTGTTCTCCAGCAGGGCGTTGTCCCAGGGACACTGCCAGACCAGTTGGAACTTGTTGCTATGGTTTAACCCCCATGGCGATTTGACTGTGTTTGTGGTACTGAGCGCTGTTCGGATATAGTGAGCGCTCAGATCCAAGCTATCTGGGGATAGGTTGAATGTGGGGGTTTTTTTTATGTGTTTTTACTGTTGTTGTGAATATAGCTATTTTCTGTATGCTGGAGGTAATTGGCTTACCACACCCAAGCCATGCTTGCAGATGGTCACAAAGGGACTTTCAACTAACTTTTGACCCACTGGACCAATTTGTATGATTTTGACGTATGCTTGTATTTGGAGTATGCTGATTCTGAAAATGTAAGTGTGAATGTGATGTATACTTTTAGAGTTATGAATATTGTGTAAAACTGTGTAAAACTGTGTATTTCCCTGCCTGTGATAATTACATTTGACCATTGTGTTCAGTAATTATTTCACAGGCAGAGGGGAGGATTTTGTGTGGGAGTGTCTGAGTGTATTGTACGTATTGAATGGTTGTTCTGCAAAACCCTGTGGGCAGTACTATGTGTGTAAAATGTGCATAAAAGCAGAGTGTTTGATTAAAAGCTTCAGTTCTACTTCACCCTCAATTTGGAGTGCCATCTCTTATTGGGGGAATCTGCTACAAGGGATTGCTATGCTCTGCATACTCTCTTGCTATATTCACTGCTAAGCTCTTGTAAGAGCTTGTTCCTGTTTTGCTCTCTGAAGGAGTCTATGGTGGTTATGGTGTCTGCTGCAGTGCTTGTAGTGCTCAGGAAGCGGTAGGAGCATCCTTTAACGGAGGTACCCAGTCGGGGTGCCAGGTGATCCGTTACACCACTTAGTCAGAAACACTGGCCAAAGTTAGCGTTCATAATTGGTTTTTGCATTTTTAACACACAAACAAATATAAATGCTAACTTTGGCCAGTGTTTGTGACTAAGTGGCTATTAAAAAAGACTGGACATACCCCATATCGAATACCCTGGGTTGCATACTTTAAAACAAATGCACATGTGAGGTGTTATTCAGAGATTTATGACAGATAACAGTGTTACAATGTCACTATTGATAAATTTAAAAAAAATATATATTTTGAAACAGCAATGTCCTACTTGTACTTATAGCACTATAACTTGCAAAGAAAAGCTAAGAACATGTTAACATTGGGTATTTATAAACTCAGGACAAAATTTAGAAACTATTTAAAATTGGTGTTTTTTGGCGGTTGTAGATGCGTAATAGATTTTGTGGGTAAAATTTAGAAAAAGTTTGTTTTAAAAAAATATTTAATCATATTTTATAATTTTTTATAGCAAATTATATTATATGATGAATATAATGGTATCTTTAGAAAGACCATTTAATGGTGAAAAAACAGTATATAATATGTGTGGGTACAGTAAATGAATAAGAGGAAAATTACAGCTAAAAACCGCCCTGGTCCTTAACGGTAAGAAAATTGAAAAACAGTCTGGTCACTAAGGGGTTAAAATCAGTTGCCTAAACATCACACACAAGCCACTACTTGTGGTTTGGAATTTGTATGTTTCTGTACTCAATTATATACCCAGTGTTTGACTACAGTTTACTGCACAAGTGAACACTGCCTATACTGTTGGTTTTCATATATTTTTTTTAAATCTAAAGGTGGTGGTGCCACACTCTTTTGCACCCACCTTGTTAAAAAAAGTCTCAATTAACATTTATTTATTAAAACTCCTGCAGCCCCTCTTTTTTTTAAATGCCTCACATTGTGTTTTTGTCCTAACTGACTACTTGAGACCAGTGGTGCCTGGTACCTTCATAAACACAATTGGGATAAGCTTATAGGGCACTGTTTGTTTCCACACTAAAGGATGATCAATTCTTTTTCTAAGGAAAAAGTAAATGGGCATGGGCAGTTGATGGTCTACTCACCCTTTCCACCCTGAGAAGGACATCTAGACTGACCATCTTTCAGTGCCGTATCATCAGCTTCTGACAAATGTGCCTGCGCAGGTAGCAGATATCGAAAGGCTTAGAAACCACTACAATGTAAGGCATCTAAAGAAAGTAGGACAGTTGTAATTTAATGTGAGAACCTGTGATTTTTCAAAAAATTAAAAGAAAAAGTGAGTGGATAATTGATAAATCAGTTGACTTTCATTTTTTTTTTTTAAACCTAAACAAAAAGTCTAACCTTAAAAGGACACAAATGTAGTAATTTAAAGCAAATAAAAAGAACAAAAAATGTTGCACAACCTTTATTGAGATCTCTATTAAACAAATAAAAAATAAGTGAGACATAAACACAAACATACTGAGTGACAAAAACCAAAACAGGCAGAGGAAACTATGGATAAGTGTGATTGGGTCCTAAGTGGCAAAAATATCTAAAAAGATACAGCTATTGGCAACATATAGACCTGACTCATAGGATTTTGTGGACTTCATCCCCCCTGATGCTTTGCCAGCATTAAGGCTGTAAAAGCATAATGGGAGATTTAGTACACCTGGAGTGCCAAAAGTTGCCTTCCTGTGGATTAAGCCCCAGTGTCACAAAGAGCTAAGTGCTCAACAAGCTAAAAACAATGTCTGATGTTTGTTTCTGTGCCTCCCTTCACCTTTGTCAGGGGCTGAACAAAGAAGGAAAAAGATTATAATTAAACATTATAAAAATAAATTCTCTAATTTTCAGCTTTTTTTTTTTGTTTGTTTGTTTGTTTTAAATGTTATTGCCTTTTGGTTATTATATTTTTTTCCCAGATATATAATAATATAAAAATATGGCAACTCAGAATTGATTTATGCAAAAATGGCTGGTATTAGATCCATTAGGCTGTAGCTATTTTTGCCTATAGGGACAGTAATATGCAGCATTTTTTTCTGCTGTTCTTGCTGCCTGAATGGCGTTCCTGAATTTTCTTTGGTACTGAAATTAGTCTGAGTTAGTCTGAACAGCAGCATGGACTAGATTTTAAAAACACAAAAAAAATAAAAATATATACATCCTGAACAAATCTAATTGCTTCTAAAAGTCAAACTCTAAATTGGAAACGTATTAAAGAAAAACAGAAGCAATGTTCTAAATGTTGACATTCTATTGATCTCTTCAGTGATTGTATCATAATAAGCACTCAGAATAGCACTTGCTTGGGCCATGTTGATTCTTCCTGTATTTGTGTCTCGAGTATGGTAAGTTCAGGAAAAGTAAGCTAGATCATACCATCTTGAGTAAAGCATGTTATAGATAAAAAGAATCATATAAATTCATAACCTAGATCTGAATCTAGAACCCACAGAAAATTCTTAACAAAATAGTTAATCATGCCACACACCAGTAATTATTATTTATTTATAAAGTGCTAATAATTTCTGTAGCTAATTCAAATTAAATCTGGTTTTGCAAATTTACCTCAAAATAGACTAGTTTAATGAATTTTATTTTTGAAATGTTTTAACCCCTTAAGGGACACATGACATGTGTGCCATGTCACGATTCCCTTTTATTCCAGAAGTTTGGGCCTTAAGGGGTTAAAAGAAGCATTTTTTTTTTGTTTGTTATTGTTACAAAGACTCGATATGACGTTATTATTGTTACCACGTCTCGCTTCTGTTGCACCCTAACTCCTTGCATAAAGAAACCACAAACTAATTGACGATCCCGGAGGATCCACATTCGTATACAATTTACCGAATGGAAGCTGCTGAGAGACTCACGAACGGAGACCACCTACAGTTTGACGTGTGGCAGCAATTAGAATGTGGTTTCTGTGGTTAACCGCAGGTGATGTACCCCCCTACCGGGAGGTCCCAGTTCGTGTGCCGAACGGTCAGAATAACCAGACTGATAGCGGGGATTCGTATGACTATGTATCCGATTTCCGTTCCATAAGTGTGGAGTCGAGGTCCTGCTGCCTATTGAACAGCCTAAAAACATGGTCGCCATCAGGGACTAACGGCCAAAGTGCCGAACCAGACTTTATACGGCAGAAATCGCCCATTCCGTTCGTGGGTTCTGGGCGCAATTCGTATACTTAATGTGCCCGGACCCGAGCTATCGAATGAATGGTGGAATGAACCGTTTTCTCCCCAAAACGTTGAAGTTATAAATTTTTATACTGTTTTATGGGACATAATAAAACGTGGTCTTTTGTGCGCTTGGAGATAATTAGATTGTATAACCATTGGCCTCATTATCTCCAAGCTGGGCGGGCACTAATTCAAATGATACATTGTATTGTGATTGGTTAACCTTGTGTACTGTACCTGTATTCCATCAGGTCCATAGGGGCTGTCCTTGGACCTGAGGAATTGCATAAATTGCCATGTTTGTGTGCCAGTAAAGTTAGTTCGTTTTGACCCTCAACTCGCAGCCTCGACTCGTGTTGTAGGGATCCGGGAATATTAGCACTCTCATCGCTAGTGGGATATTCTACACTTGCAGATTCTACCGAAGGAAACTACGTTCGACTCTCTGACTGCGGGAACCAGGACATCCAAGCGATCAACCCCCCTGCTAGACCGGGGGCAATCGTAACAGTTATATTTATTCACACTCATGTAATATAGGTTATATAAAATTACTTTATTTATTCCGTTTTAAATTATTTTAGTACGGACATCTATAGCATCCACTGACAAGAAACAATCTGCAAGTGCACTAAAATAGCACCAAATTTCTAAAATGGCACATAAATGGATGCTAGTGTACAGCATTTTTAATGATACTTTATATTTAAGTCATGACAAGAATATAATAGATGAAAAATCTATGACAAAATTAAAAATGACCCCCCCCCCCCATGAAGCATGGAATGATTTACCTACTCACATATGTATTATATATGGTGTGAGCTGTATAGGGAAACTTTAAAGCAATTATACATATGAATTTAATTTTATATTGAAAGAACTGGTAAAAGTCCATATATAATTTCTTTTCTACTGGATACATTAAGACAAATATAATCCACCCAGAAGATTGATTAGTGCTAACATATCACTGACTGATAATATTTTATTGCTTATTGATCACTTCCTTCAAAAACTGTGCAATAAGCACTCCATCTTTTCTAAATTAACGTAGAGATATTCTAGGAATATTTATTCTTGGAATTTTGAATAAAATCACATGGAAAATGCAATTCCCTTGGAAAACTACTGATGTTATTTCAGATGGATGTATTACATGTGATAATAATCTATTATCCATTAGAGAATCTTAAAAGAACACACACCGTGCACCATAACAAGTTGTTATGGTGACAGGATGTACCCACTCTCTTACTAGAAGCGGTTAAACCATTTTCAAACAATTTAACCCCAAAGGTTGCATCTAGGAACAAATCTCCAACTTCCCCAGAGGCATCTGGCTTCTGAAATTGATTATCAGGAAGCCGGAGTGCCGCCATGCAGGGGAACTGCTGATTTTCTAGAATGGTTAGCTGATGCTTTAAGCCAATCAATAGCCCTCCATTCATAATAAAGGAATGTACCCTTTGTAATTTCAAGAGCTGCGAATGTTCAAGAACTGTTTAACTCCTTCAGGTAAGAAAGCATTTGGGTCATTCTTGCACCATAACAACTTAATTTCAATGAATTTGCTATGGTGCACAGAGGGTTCTTTTAATATATATTTTCATCACAAAACACACAACATAAGGTTTGGGATGACTATGGGAATATGGGTTCCATAAAGCTGTACTGCAATATTTATAATTTTTAAAGGACTTTTCTGATCCCTAAATCACTTCAGCTTGCTGAAGGTCATATGTGTGAAGAATGTGCCCTTTTTTCCATTTTATAAAACTTTATTAATGAGGGTTGCTTAATGGCATCAGGCTAAATAATTAGATTTTTGAAGTGAAAGCTGTCAGCAGGTACCAACAGTTAATCTTCCAACAAGTACTGCAATGCATGCGTAGTCATACTAAAAAAAAAAAGAGTCTAGTTTCTGAATTATACAAAACATTCTCCCACTGAAAATGTGAATAAAAAAATATTCTAATCTCTGGATCCCTACCACTATTGCTCTACCACTATTCCATTCAATGTTATTTTTTCAAAGCTTTATGTAAGACATATCTGTGTTGTAAATACTATATAAAAATATAAAATTGTGCTTCAAATCTTACACCTATAAATGTCAATTGTGCATCAAAAGTGGAAAGTGTATAGAACAGCACCTTTGAACAGTGCAACATTTGCTAATACACTTGATAAAAAAAATAAAATAAAGTGCAGTGATACATACAATAATAACTATGGTCTTAAACCAATATTATTATAAAAGGTAAATAGTAAAACTCTTTTAGTTCAAATTGTGTCAATCTAATACCAAAAGATAAGTATCATCATGGGTAGATGGCTTTAATTTGACCTTGAAGAGTAAAAAAAAGCATAAATTAATATGAGATTGGAGTGGAGATGTTGGACTAGCCAAAGTCAGAACCCCAAGGTAGGTTACAAGAGGTAACACGGGGGCTTTACCCCACAACAAGTAAATAACTACCAACTGAAAGAGTGAGATAGAAAAAAACACTCACTCAAAAGTGAATGGGATTCAATCTCACTCTAGAACAGGGGTTCTCAACCCAGTCCTCAAGGACCCCCTACCAGTCCAGGATTTAGGGATTACCTGGGTGTGTCTAAGGTGTTTAGAAAAAAAACACCTTAAACACTTTAGACACACCCAGGTAATCCATAAATCCTGGACTGATAGGGGGTCCTTGAGGGCTGGGTTGAGAACCCCTGCTCTAGAAGATTACCTCCTAAAGTAAACGTAACAAAGAAACTGGTAATAACCTTTATTGAACTAAAATTAAGCAAAGAAAATATATATAATAGGTATAAAGCTTACCCTGGATAGAAACACCATAGAAAGTTGTATTAGTGAAGAATTAAAAACCTGGGGATATGTTCCTTAATCTCATAGAAAATTATATATATATTGTATGTGTACATACGTATAGAGTCCGCTAAAATAAATAGTAGTAAGGCCTCTAAAGAGGACCAAGTAAGACTATAGGGACAACCGATATGTGGACCAATATATAAGAGAAACGGAACATAAGAACATAAGTACAGACTGCTCCGTACAAAAGATGAAAATTAAATAAACCAAGTCGTGCAAAAACGGTAAAATCTGTAAGTGATATATATAGCTGGGATCGTGGTACCTAGCCATAGTAGAAATGCCGATATGGTACTGAAGTTAAACTGTGGTCATTATAAATAGTGTCTCAATAGAGTATACCAAGATAGTTCACTGGTGGAAAATAAATTCACGAAGAAGCACAAATGGGTATAGAGCTATGTAGCCGACCCTGCTGTACAGACTCTCTGGGAAGCTATATCTCTCGTTTGGCAATATAAACTATAGGGGAAATCCAATAGTGATATATCCCCTAGTATGAGACTAAAAAATACATAAAATTCACAGCAATATATGACAGCAGTACCTTAAATCAAAAAAGCCCCCCCGAAATTAGTAACTTTAGAGGAAAGGAGACAATATCCTAGAAAACCCTGGGCTTACTATCTAGCCCACAGCCACGTCAAAGATACTAAACTGCTGCTTCAAGGCAGCCTAGAAAATCCCTATAAGTTTATGTAAGCACATACTTGGAAAAAATAAATAAATAGATAAATAATGAAAGCGGACATCCGTCAAACCCAGGTAAAAAGTAGAAAAGAAATGCTTAGTTAAAGTAAATGCATCGGCAAAATGCTCGACGCGCGTTTCAGCGTTTACATACGCCTTTGTCAAGAGCTGGAAGTTAACTGAGCTAGGAGCTGGTTATAAAGCAGTCTCAGCACGCCCCCTAGATCATCAGAATCCAATCAGTGAATACTGATCGTCAGTGAGTTAATCAGCATCACTATCATTGTTAACTCCTCCGGTGCCATTGCACCCTTTAAATGAACTGCAACCATAATAATGTTGTCTTTCATTCTGTAAAGGGGGAGAAAGTTATGTTAAGTCATTTGTAACCCAATGGCTACATAAATATCAGTAAATGGATACACTTCATGTATCCAAATATTATCCATGAGCGCGCTTTAACCCAAACTATCCATATCGATATAAATTAAAATATAAAGTTAAATATTCAAGGGGTAAACATAGTTTGAAACAAAACAAAATAAAAAAACAACCCCTACATCTTAAATGTCTGTATATCGGCACTATGTATCACCCACCCGACAATAAAAATGGGCCAATCATAAGAAGGTACAATATACTGTATGGACCCTCCATGTCTTTCCTTAAGATGCCTGGAGATTGGAGTCTCCAAGTGATTTTTAGTGGATCTAACGTGTTCCTTGATACGTTCTTTAACCCCTTAAGGACACATGACATGTGTGACATGTCATGATTCCCTTTTATTCCAGAAGTTTGGTCCTTAAGGGGTTAAAGGGACGGAAGGTTTTCCCTACATACATTAAACTGCAACTGCAGGTAAGGAGATAAACTACCCCTGCAGAATTAAAGTTTAAAAATGGTTTATATGGAAAGATTGTGAACCTTCGCTATTCCTCACTTCCTTAGAATTCCTAAGGATATATTTACAGGCCACACATTTTCCACACACATAGGTCCCTGTTGGAATTCTCTGTCCCAACCAAGTTGTTTGGGAGTTTTGTTGGACCGTAAAGTGACTATCATGGAGGTTCTTACCCCTCCGTGCTGTTATGGCCACCTGGGGACCCAGGACTTATTTCAGGTGAGTATCTTTGAGAAGGATTGGCCAGAATTTCTGCAAGGCATCTTTAGCCACATCCCAACCTGTGTCAATGGTACCAATCATGCTTATAGTTTTATTTATCGGGATTTTTGGTTTGGCTTGGTCTGACAACAAGTCTGTCCTATTGTTTGTAAGTGCTCTTTTATAGGCCCTTTTAAGGCACTTGTTAGGATAACCCTTCTCCTTAAATTGCTGCCTTAGGGCTGTTGCTTTAATTTTAAAATCAATTGCGTTGCAATCTAAGGTACTGTCGAGTTGGAATACCCTTTTTCAAAGATCTCGGGTGGTAACTGTCCCATTTAAGGAGGGAATTTGACGCAGAAGGTTTCCTAAAAAGAGTGGTCCTAAGGGAGCCATCCTTACAAATGGAAATTGTTAAATCCAAAAAATTGAGGGTTGAGCCCCCAAATTCTGCAGTAAATCTCAAATTATCCTCATTGATATTGAGGGTAGAGACAAACCTATTGAATTCCTCCATCCTGCCATGCCACACTATTAGGACATCATCAATATATCTATACCAAGATGAAATCTTGGATAAGAAAGGAGACAAAATTTCAGAGGTCCTGATATGTTCCTCCCACCAACCTAGGTGGAGGTTGGCATACGATGGCGCACACGCCGTGCCCATTGCCGTATCTCTCACCTGGTAGTAAAATTTATTCTGGAACAAAAAATTATTGTGTGACAAAATGAAACCCAACAACTTAACAGTAAAGTCAGTATGTGCCTCGTAGTTCGAACCCCTTTTGTCCAGGAAATATTTAACATGCTCGATACCCCTCTTATGTGGAATGGAGGAGTATAGTGCCTCAACATCGAGGCTACACAAGTTGGCTGTAGGTTTAATATGGAGACTCAAAAGGGAAGAAAGTGCCTGTTTTGTATCCCTGATGTACGAGGGTAGTAACTCAACAAATGGTCTAAGGATCTGGTCAATATAGAGGCTGCCATTTTGCGTCAGATTATCAACCCCTGATACGATTGGACGGCCTGGTGGATCCTGTAGGTTTTTGTGGACTTTTGGCAAGCAGTAGAAGGTTGCTATCCTAGGAGATAGGTTGAGGATAAAGGTGTATTCCTTATTGGATAGCAACCCTCCACTGCGGCCTTCGTCCAAAATATTCTTATAGCTGTTGAGGAAAGCATTGGTAGGGTCAGAGTCCAAGATGGTATATGTATCATCATTACTTAGTACTCATAAAACCATTTGTTCATAGGTAGTTTTATCCATAACCACCACATTGCCACCCTTATCTGCCGGTTTGATAATGAGATTAGTGTTATCTCTAAGGGATTTCAAAGCTGTCTGTTCCTTCCTGGAGAGATTATCACCAGGTAAGGAGTCAAGATTATTAGTATCAATGCTGTCAATCTCACTTTTTACTGCCTCCAAGAATAAGTCAATATTTCTAAATGTTTGAAAAATTAGGGGTAAAACGGCTTTTAGGTTTAAGTTCTGTATATTTTATAAGAGGTTGTGTCTCATTTTCATCAAGGAGAGACATCAAGGCATTAAAACCTTCGATGTCGCTACTAGAGAGGCCCATAGACCTTGCCTTCTTTTCTTTATTTAGTTCATTAAATTTATGTAACGCCAGTTTCCGTACAAATAAATGAAGATCTTTTACCCAAGTAAATCTGTCAAAGGCAGGGGTCGGAACAAAAGAAAGGCCTTTTTCTAACACTTTAAGATGGAACTCATCCAACTGATAGGCAGACAAATTGATGACTTTGGAGTACTAATGAGATGTAGAACAGTTTCAGATGCTAATAACGTCTCTTCCTCCCCCCTCTTCTCCCTTCCCTCCCACCCTGAGTTCTGGATTGGTATCGCGTTTGATAGTTTGGGAATTCCTCCTGATGGTCCTTCTCTAAAAAATCAACTCCTTTCTTAAGGATACCCCGGGGGTTAGGGACAGAGGGGGTTGGGGTTTGTAAATTAGGGGGTGTCGTACTAGAGTCAGTGTCACTCAAAAGAGAATGGGATTCAATCTCACTCTAGAAGATTACCTCCTAAAGTAAACGTAACAAAGAAAATGGTAATAACCTTTATTGAACGAAAATTAAGCATAGAAAATATATATAATAGGTATAATGCTTACCCTGGATAGAAACACCATAGAAAGTTGTGTTAGTGAAAATCACATAAAGGTGAGGAATTAAAAACCTGGGGATATGTTCCTTAATCTCATAGAAAATTATATATATTGTATGTTCACATACCTATTGAGTCCGCTAAAATTAATAGTAGTAAGGCCTCTAAAGAGGACCAACTAAGACTATAGGGACATCTGATATGTGGACCAATATATAAGAGAAACAGAACATAAGTACAGACTTCTCCGTACAAAAGATGAAAATTAAATAAACCAAGTCACGCAAAAACTGTAAAATCTTTTTTTGATTTAAGGAACTGCTGTTATATACCGCTGTGGATTTTATGTATCTTTTAGTCTCACACTAGGGGATGTATCACTATTGGATTTCCCCTATAGTTTATATTGCCAAACGAGACATATAGCTTCCCAGTGAGTCTGTACAGCAGGGTCGGCTACATAGCTCTATACCCGTTTGTGCTTCTTCGTGAATTTATTTTCCACCAGTGAGCTATCTTGGTATACTCTATTGAGACACTATTTATAAGGACCACAGTTTAACTCCAGTACCATATTGGCATTTCTACTATCGCTAGGTACCACGATCCCAGCTATATATATCACTTACGGATTTTACAGTTTTTGCGTGACTTGGTTAATTTAATTTTCATCTTTTGTACGGAGCAGTCTGTACTTATGTTCCGTTTCTCTTATATATTGGTCCACATATCGGATGTCCCTATAGTCTTACTTGGTCCTCTTTAGAGGCCTTACTACTATTTATTTTAGCGGACTCTATACGTATGTGCACATACAATATATATATAATTTTCTATGAGATTAATGAACATATCCCCAGGTTTTTAATTCCTCACCTTTATGTGATTTTCACTAACACAACTTTCTATGGTGTTTCTATCCAGGGTAAGCTTTATACCTATTATATATATTTTCTTTGCTTAATTTTAGTTCAATAAAGGTTATTACCATTTTCTTTGTCATGTTTACTTTAGGAGGTAATCTTCTAGAGTGAGATTGAATCCCATTCACTTTTGAGTGAGTGGTTTTTTTCTATCTCACTCTTTCAGTTGGGAGAAAGAAAGCATTCAACAGTACAGATAATTAAGGAACAAAAGCACTAAAACAAACAGCTATATTACTTGCCAACTCACATTTACCAGACTCCTTAGAATGGTTTCGTCTTCTCAGCTTTAGAGTCAATTATTGGTGACTCCTCCCATTTCTATTGATTTAAAGGGTCACTCCAGACCTTTATGTGTGAATAATGTGTCCTTTGTCTTTTTCACTTTGCAAAACATGCAGATTTCAATAGAAATTTACACTTTTGTAAATTAACCTGGTTACACCCCCTTGACTTTCAAGCAGACAACAGCTAATACAACTTCCTGGTTTTGTTAGCTCAATGCAGCTGACATCACGAAGCAGCAATTAGCCAGAGCACCTGACTTCTCATTGACCTGTATTGGGAAGTATGTGATTGGACAGTTACAGAAAGTCTGGGTGGGGTTAGAAGAGGAGAGCTTGCAAAGGCAGAAGACAAGAGAACTGCAGGTTTTGCAAGTTGGTTTTAGATATACCCTCAATGAAAAAAATGCATAATGAAATACATGCATGTTTCCATTTAGGGTATATCTACTAAACAGTGATATTTATTTATTTTGTATTTTGGTAGTGGAGTGTCACTTTAATCTTCCTTCCTCATTCAATACAGGAAGTGTCAAAAGGAGAAAAATCTATATAGTGTAATATGTGTAAGATATTTGACAATAAAATGTAAAATACTAAATTACACTTGTATGTCCTAGAGCCCAATTATCTTGGCTCAATTTGGCCTTTAAGGGGCTGAAGAAAAGTTTGAAAAAAAAGACTCCAGAGAGATATAATTTTTATTTTACAGTTTTATTGTCCCCTCACTATTATTAGGGTAAGGGGGAGTTGGTAGGGTTGTTTATTTTTAATGGGGAGTGGCAACTCTTTGGGGAAGCTAACAACACCATGTCTACACCCATTGTCTAATTGATTAGAGCTCCCACCTGCCTTCCAATGAGACACAAGGTCCTTCCCCTTGAATAATATTATTATAAAAGCGCCCATCCACAGATGATATATGGGGGTCTATTATTGCACTGCCTAGCACTGTAAGCAGGCAAGTAGTTCAGATTTTTTAAGTCTGGGCCTGGATTTAAAACATTCAGGTCCTGTTTTCAATCATCTGGCAGCATTTGGTCATTTGGTGTCTGAATCTTTAAATTCAGACATTGCTGAATAGTGTAAACAATGTCCAGATTTTGCAGTCCAAATTGTCCCATTTTGCCTTGTTTGAACTTTAGTGAATAACCTTGTTAGTTTTTCCTGACAACATACACAAACCTTTATATTCATGTTGCAAATGTCTTCTAAGCATTTACTTTTTATTTTATTTTTTTGACAATCTTTATTTATTATTTTTTTTATAACAAAGATAAGCAATGTCATTTGTATCATTAGTTATTGTTCACAATGTAAGTGGAGAAGAATGGGTGGACACAAACCCAATCTAGTCCCACAGCTTTATGAGGTTACACTACCCTTACAAGCCTAGAGTAGTTGTTAGGATTATATAAGCACTACTATCACTTAGAGATACACAAGTAATATTGCCACATTCTCCACACTTTATCGTGTTATCTAAACATCCTTTTAGGGTCGCTATACTCTATTCCATAGGCAGTTCTCCTCTGCTCAACCCAGCCAACTCTGACAAGTCGGTGGGTCCTGCTGCAGCCAGAAGGCAGGGATCAAGGATTTTGCGTCTGTCAGCAAATGTTTTAGCAACTTAGTATGGTTCAGGAGCATATCTGTAGGTTGAAATGCACTGCCTCATCAGCCACTGTGGTCATGACATCATACACTCTTTTCCAGAAAGGTAACAGAATCAGACATTCAAATAAAATGTTTAGTAAGGATCCAACCACCCTCGGCATCTCCAGCACCTATCAGTTGCCTCCGGGAAAAATCTATGAAGCTTTTGAGGGGTATTTGTGCCAATTCGTAATTATTTTATAATTAATTTTTTGATGCTTCAAGCAGTGAGAATTGAGATGCGTCAGTGTCATCATTTCTGTCGATTCTTGGTCCATAAAGGAAAATTGCAGGGCCTCTTCCCAATATGTCTTGAATCTGAACGGGGTACATTGGGCCCCAACTAGGACTATTTGGTATAAAGCGGAAATGCTGCCATACAGAGGTTCTGTGCTGTAACATAGTTAGCATTTACTTTTCAATATATGAATTAAAATAATAAAAATGCTTACATTTAGGGAAATAGATGTTTTTAAAGAGACAATGCAAGCACCATCATCACTGATATGATATTTCCAGAATCAAGAATGACATTTTTCTCCTATACACATTTCACAGGGAAATATTGTTGATAACTTGGAGAAACTTTGCACGGCATGTGGTTGTGCTCCAACCAGATGGTCAGGTGATGAAATGACATTATAAGAGTGGGGCAATGACATTTATTGTATATTATATTAAACATGAGGATTCTTTTTGACATTTTTAATCACTCTTGCCAATGTAATCATTGGCTATCTGGCTCATGTGGGTCTAGTGTAGTGATTATTATTTGGCTCATTGACCACCTTCTGAGATACTCCCCCCTTTTCTTCGCATTCTATCTTAGCGAGAATAGGGATTACCACAAAGTGTTAATCTTTATACACTATTGCCCATGTGTATCTTCTCCATCCTAAGTGGGCGGGATCGGTGACTTCCTTGGGGGGGGCTTGTAATATCACGTCACCCTCCCCATGGACGGACGTGTCTTGCTCGCTAGCCGAATTGAGGTGGGCATATACTATGGTAACAAGGGGGAGCGTGATGGATGTCAACCCCCTCTTCGCTTTGACAGACACTTCAATTAACCAATTGGATTTGGTGAATGTAGAGAGGGGGCGTGACGGATAACACCACCCTCTAACCGGATAGGCTGCCTTACGGATCAGCTGCAAGGTATTACCTGTTTGGGGTGTTTATATACTGGCTTTTTGGGCACTAAGACTTAGTAACTCCTGACGAAAGGCTTGTAGACAAGGCGAAATGCGCGTCAAGCGTTTCTCTTCACTTTTTATTTTATTTTTTCACTGGGCAGCACTTATGTAGCATTTATTTATTCACTAGTTGGCCTTTAGGCTTAGCAACCTTTATTTAGCTAGGCTAAGGGTATTTAATGCTCTAGGGAGATTAGTCTAGACTAGTGTGGTACAGGAGTACCATTAGGGTTCGTTTCTTTTTTACCCTGGGTACTTCACTGTTACCTTAGCTCTACGTACTCCTCATATTGAGCATTCATATTGAGCATGTGTGTGTGTGTGTTTTTTGGGGGGTGTATGTTTTAAAGGTAGGAGAACCCAGCTCTCTCCTGTTACGGGTCTTGGGGGCATTATATATACACAACTATAGCCCCTGCTGAGAGCATCATTGGGAATTTCCATTCCTTGTTACCAGGTTGCATAGCTCCTACTATCCATCCCCCTTGCTCTCACTATACATGGCTTTTTTACCCTATCCAGTTATTTTCTGGATTAGGGTAGCTCCGGGTAACTCCTTTATTTGTATATGCTGTGCTCCACTCAGACCACATCCTCACACAGTATGAAAATGCACAAAGGATAGTGCCATACATTAAGCCACATCTAAAATTCCCATGGCAGATAAGCACACAGAGGAGCACACATTAACATGAAGAGCAAAATTAAAATGAACATAAACAAATCCATTTTTATGTATTCATTATTCAACAAAACAAAGTAGAAACAGAAAGCAATTATATTCTTCTTAACAACATTAAAAAAGAACTGTGCTGAGGTTTATGTGGCCAGGAGTACAATGTTATTGGCCTAATAAATCTTTGTATGACTTTCTAGCACCACAATCCTTGACCAGACATTCTTTTCCCCTGTTAAAACAAGCTTTGCACTTAGCAGGGGTAACCACATAATGAGACTAGTACAAAATGAAAGTCATAATATTTTAATAGCAAATAAAAAGGGATACCATTAGACAGTCAAACACATTCTTAGAAAAAGTGTAATATAAGAACAGATCATTTGCTCCTGAACAACTGTTTACAGATGGCTTAATTTACTAAAGGAGTCAAGATCATTTATCTTGTACATAAAAAGTTTATATTTTTTTATACTAAAAGGAATTAAGAGGGAATGTATCCACTGTATAAAAGAAGGAGCATTTAATGGTGTAATTGCAGTCTAATCTGAGATTTATGTGTGAAGATGTTAATTCTCTAGCGAAAACTGTGAAACTAATTATATTAATCCAGTGTTTGCTAATTGTTTCAGTACTTGCATGTTACAATAACATAATTATCCCATGAGCCTCAGAGGTTTTGGTCACACAGTTGTCTCTGGTGACTATAGGCTCACAGCAAGGCCTGAGTGCTTCATTAAAGGAACACTGAAGGCACCCAGACCACTTCAGCTAATTTAAGTGGTCTGGGTGGTGTGACCCTTTTGCACGTAGTGCTGCAATCTGAAACATTGCAGTTCTAAGTCTGTGAAACATTGCAGCTCTAAGTCTGCCCTCTGTGGCTGTCTAACAGACAGCCACTAGAGGGCTTCCGGAATCCAAACTGACTTTTGGTCCGTTATCTGATGCTGGACGTCCTCACGGACCCCCAGTGTCAGGTTTTCCCTATAGGAAAGCATTGAATAATGCTTTTCCATGGGGAGGACTAATGCGCGCTTGGCCATTGCGTGGGCGGAGCATGACCCAGCACCAAGGGACATTAGCCCCTTAACCCCTTCAGCCCTGTGGGGGGGGGGGGGCTGAGGGAGGGGAGCACTCCAGGAGCCTATAGTGCCAGGACAGCAGGTTTCTTTTCCTGACACTATAGGATCCCTTTAACTGTGGGTTTTGGAATAACTGGAGATGTAGGTAGTTATTTTTGCAAGGTCATGTTTAAGATAAATAATTTGGAAATGAAGCACGCTGATGAAATCAAGTGGCTACTATATTACACAGGACTGAAGATGGCATAGAGTTATTGAGAACAGAAGATGGACAATTAGTGATACAGCTAGGGCCTCTAATAGCACACACAATAGACTACCATCTGAATAAGGATGCTACTTACTCACTCACTTGTACCTAGGATGTTACTCACTCAACTTTAAACTTCATGAATCCCTGTACCCCCTCTGGTCCTTTCCTATCCAGGACTGATAACTAATGATGGAGAATATTATAGCTAGGATGTTCAATTATCATTAAATTATTGGCTGAAGGCATGAGTTTCCCATGGAGACCAGCATTACAAGGCAGAAAAGGTAAATATACCACCTTTTTTACTCCCTACAAATGGGTGCTAGTATTTAAATGGTCACCAGGGCACTGTAGTGTTAGGCATACATATATGCATCCCTAACGCTATAGTGTTCCTTCAATAGAGCCTTTGACATATTCATATTTTGTCAAAAAAACATTTTTTTGCAATGTTATATTAAAACTGTCACCTTATTGATCAATAATAATCGTATTACTTGAGTGCTATATCCCTGACAAAAACACTTATTTCTCTAATATTATTTGCAATCTATTTTATTATTCTTTACAATTACTTTTATTTTATTTTTCTATTCTCTATTTTGGTAGTGCAAGTGAGTACAAAGAAGCGTGCAGTGCCACGACGATGTCTGCAAGCAAATCAATTGTTGACATACGGTAACATTGGTATGGCATACTGTATGTTACATTGAGTTGTCATGCCTTGCCTTAGGTCAGCAGTGTCCTCCTCAGATGCTCGGAGGTGGTCTGTGACTGCTTGTAATCCAGTTTTTACCAGGTTGATTTCTGCAAAGAACATGTCCTGGAAGTGTGCCAGTAAGTTGTGTATATCCTGCTTTGTCACAGGTGTTTCTGCTCCAGACGCAGCCCAGGCCTTGTCTGTAGGTGCTTTCTCTCCTACCGTGCTGGGATAGTCTCAGGCCGGTGTGGCGAAGTCCCCCGCACTGGAGTCGAGGACAGCATCTGGCTAATATCATTGTTTGAGGCGGTTGCTGCCAGCACCGGTTTCGGGGATTTGTGGCCCTTCATGGGTTCTGGTGGTTCCCTAGGTGGGCTGGCTGTGAGTGGTACCGAGGCGTATAAAAAAGGCATCCACGAGTCCGGTGTATTGTCCCCAACACTTCTATCGCTGTTGGGGCACTGGCTATCGGGTGGCTCGTAAGGTTGGGGCAATAATTTGCTTCAGTGGCGGGAGCTGGAGGAAATGGCTTTTGCTACTGAACGCTGCCAGCTCCACCCCCTTACAATTACTTTTTAATGCAAGTGTACATAGAAACATAGAATGTGACGGCAGATAAGAACCATTCGGCCCATCTAGTCTGCCCAATTTTCTAAATACTTTCATTAGTCCCTGGCCTTATCTTATAGTTAGGATAGCCTTATGCCTATCCCACGCATGCTTAAACTCCTTTATTGTGTTAACCTCTACCACTTCAGCTGGAAGGCTATTCCATGCGTCCACTACCCTCTCAGTAAAGTAATACTTCCTTATTTTATTTTTAAACCTTTGTCCCTCTAATTTAAGACTATGTCCTCTTGTTGTGGTAGTTTTTCTTCTTTTAAATATAGTCTCCTCCTTTACTTTGTAAATTCCCTTTATGTATTTAAATGTTTCTATCATATCCCCCTGTCTCGTCTTTCCTCCAAGCTATACATGTTAAGATCCTTTAACCTTTCCTGGTAAGTTTTATCCCGCAATCCATGAACCAGTTTAGTAGCCCTTCTCTGAACCCTCTCTAAGGTATCAATATCCTTCTGAAGATACGGTCTCCAGTACTGTGTACAATACTCCAAGTGAGGTCTCACCAGTGTTCTGTACAATGGCATGAGCACTTCCCTCTTTCTACTGCTAATACCTCTCCCTATACAACCAAGCATTCTGCTAGCATTTCCTGCTGCTCTATTACATTGTCTGCCTACCTTTAAGTCATCAGAAATAATCACCCCTAAATCCCTTTCCTCATATGTTGAGGTTAGGACTCTATCAAATATTCTGTACTCTGCCCTTGAGTTTTTACGTCCAAGATGCATTATCTTGCACTTATCCACATTAAATGTCAGTTGCCACAATTCTGACCATTTTTCTAGTTTACCTAAATCATTTGTCATTTGGCTTATCCCTCCTGGAACATCAACCCTGTTACATATCTTAGTATCATCAGCAAAAAGACATACCTTACCATCAAGACCTTCTGCAATATCACTAATAAAAATATTAAAGAGAATGGGTCCAAGTACAGATCCCTGAGGTACCCCACTGGTGACAAGTCCAAGCTTCGAATATATTCCATTAACTACAACCCTCTGTTGCCTGTCACTCAGCCACTGCCTTACCCATTCAACAATATTGGAATCCAAACTTAAAGATTGCAGTTTATTGATAAGCCTTCTATGTGCAACAGTGTAAAAAAACCTTACTGAAATCTAGGTAAACAATGTCTACTGCACCACCCTGATCTATAATTTTAGTTACCCAATCAAAAAAATCAATAAGATTAGTTTGGCATGATCTCCCTGAAGTAAACCCATGTTGTCTCTGATCTTGAAATCCATGTGTTTTTAGATGTTCATCAATCCTATCCTTTTAACATGGTTTCCATCACTTTCCCCACTACTGAAGTAAGGCTTACTGGCCTATAGTTGCCCTACTCCTCCCTATTACCTTTCTTGTAAATGGGCACAACATTCGCTAACTTCCAATCTTCTGGGACTACTCCTGTTAACAATGATTGGTTAAATAAATCTGTTAATGGTTTTACTAGTACACCACTAAGCTCTTTTAATAGCTTTGGGTGTATTCCATCAGGTCCCATTGACTTATTTGTCTTTACTTTTGACAGTTGAAATTGAACCTCTTCATCTGTAAACTCACATGTAATAAATGACTCATTTATCCTTTTTCTTAACTGAGGTCCCTTTCCTTCATTTTCATCTGTAAATACAGAACAAAAATATTAATTGAGGCAGCCAGCTAGACCTTTATCCTCTTCGACATACCTTCCTTCTTTTGTTTTTAATCTAACTAATCCTTGTTTTACTTTTCTTTTCTCATTTATATATCTAAAAAAAAGTTTTGTCCCCCTTTTTTACTGACTGTGCTATTTTCTCTTCTGTGTGTGATTTGGAAGCTCTTATAACTTGCTTAGCCTCTTTCTGCCTAATCTTATAGATCATTTTGTCTTCCTCACTCTGGGTTTTTTTATAATTCCTAAATGCTAACTTTTTGTTTTTAACTATTTTGGCCACATCTGCGGAGTACCACAGTGGTTTCTTGAATTTTTTGCTTTTACTGACAAGCCTAATGCAATTTTCTGTTGCCTTCAATAGTGCAACTTTTAAATAATCCCATTTCTCTTGGACTCCATTTAAATTGCTCCAGTCTGATAATGACTCCTCTAGCCATATTCTAATTTTAGAAAAGTCTGTTTTTCTAAAGTCTAAAACTTTTGTTTTTGTGTGGTGTGACTCAGTCACTGTTCTTAATGTAATATTATTCCCACATTATTGATATATTGTTTTGCAACTACACTTATTGTCATTTATATTTACAATAATAATATAATTTAATTTGCACTGTGGTGTATTTTATTGTACTTAAACCCCTTAATGTACTGGCTTGAGAAAGTCTCTGCTTTAAGACAAAACATTGCCTTATTCACAATAAAATGTATTTTTATTTTTAATTGATAACATCTGTGTGCCTGCTTTTTTAGTTTTATTAAATGCTACAACAAACAGATTTATGGGATTAAATCAGTTATGAAATTATTAGTTTAAATGAAAAAGTAAAGTTGTAACTCTGAATGATGCAAGTATAATCTGTTTGACTAAGTTATATATTTGCGAAATGATTGCACACTATAAAATATGGAACAATATATAAGCTATATAATATAAAGCCTAATACAATCATATATGCTAAACAAGAAATACAATTTCTCTATTAACCATTCGATCCTGGGAACCTTCAAAGAGTGCTATGTGCCAAAAGATCAGTGAATCCTGAGTTTTTAATTATTGTGTTCTCTTCATAAATTGTATTTAGTGCTATACAATGCCTCTAGTGGCATTTCTGAAGAGCATCTGGAGTAGCTGGGACATGCAGCAGCTGAAACAGTGAACCTACCTGTTGTAATGAGTCTCAACTCAAATAATACATGTCACGTGGAAGGCTTGACTTATTGGCCAGACTCATTATCTGGTATGAAACATTAATCTTCATAATTTGTAGTGAGTCAACGTTCTGGTCCGTGAAAATATCTTATGGTAAGCTTTATATAGTAAGCATTAGAACAGGGCTCTCACAATTGTCTAATCCTATCTCGACTATTAGCAATTTAATTACCATCAACCTTCTTAATGTTCTACCTAAAAAGTCAAGTACCATGTTATTTAGAGATATACTTTAATATATATTTCAAAAATTACAGATTCAGTATATAACACATTTATGATGGTTTATTTAAATAATTTTATTTGAGCACACAGGAGAGTTTTATGAAAGTGAAATCATGTGCTCTTATGGCGCAAAGAGCAAAAAAATAAGAAGCAATCACCACAGAAACCAATTGAATGGCTGAACATTTACTACCTTGTACCCAAAGTAGCATCAGGCTTGCCATGATAAACCTCCCCCATTGTGTTTTGTACGGGTGCATTTAAATATGATTTACTTGTAATACATTGTCATCTGTCCTCTTGTACATGCGGTGCCTGATAACTAAGTGGTGCAATAATAATAATTAGACCATTAGGAATGTACGGTTTAAACATTTTAAGAGTCGAATGTATAGTTTTATTTAAGTTGTTTAAGATAGTCAACATAATTCAGCAGCATTTATTTTGTCCACTTTGACTATCATTATTATTAATATTATTAATATTAAAATGTAATTGCTTCTTTCTTCACTAACAGCTATGAATATGTAGAAGTGAGAAATCTCAATTTTAGAAATTCTTTAATGCCAGATGTGCTATTAGAAAGAAAATAATTCCAAAATATACAGTCTTATTAGCCATGTAATACAATGGTATTAGACAGTGAAGGTAGGTATTGGTGTAATGAATTGCCTATGCCACTAGCCATGTACTTAGCTCCAGGGCTAGTTAAAAATGAATATGTCTTGAGTGACACATTGTAAGGAGGACATAGAATTCAAACCTGCGGGTTTCTGGCTGTTTCAGCTTCATTGAACCAAATCCAAATGTTTAGCTTTCACAAGAGTGTAATATTATTGCAGGAAATTAGTAACCTGGGACCATATTCAAAAATAACAGAGGTAAAACTTGAATAAATATACAGTATACATTTTTTAAAAATAATATTCTTTTACCTAGGTGATTAAATGGCATATAAGCAACGAGCTGACCCAAGATTTAACTCCAATATACTTGTTTTGATATTTCGATTAAATATGTCCTGAAAAATTTATGATGAATAATTGAAACTGGAGTTTATCATTATTAGACATTTTTCAATAATCACTGTTGTTTTAACAGGATCTACTTATTTTAAATGTAAATTTATTACTCAACTAAAGAACTTTGACTTGATGGTACTTTGATGTGTGATGTGGAATTTTCTAACCAGCTAATTTTTCAAATTTGCAGATGTTTCAGTTCTCTCATATTTTTAATAAGTATCTGATTACTGAATCAAGGAGAGCATGTTAAGATATTTAACGCAAAGTTATGCCTTCATCCTTTGCTGACGAGCAGAATGTGCTGAGATTGACTTCAGATTCTCGAAAAAGGTTTCTGTACAAGACCAAAGAGTTGATAACTCTTTATGTGATCGAGTGATTTGATTACTTCATTGCAATGCTAATATTGGTGAAAAGGAATACAATGTGAGATAACTAAAATATTGACATGTTATTTTATTTCTCTTCAATTTGCTGTAGACTTTCCGATGATTCTCATTCAAACACAAATGCATGAAAGCAACACGCTTTGACTTCCTTAGACTTGTCGGCAGTATCTCTGCAGTAATATTCCTCTTGACAGAGAAGAGAAGGTGGGAAGACTTCAAAAGTGAATTTGAACATTATTTTCTATCTACATTGTTAATTGGGAAGTTTGCAATAGTAAAAGACATAACAGAGAATGTTATTCACTAAATTGTGAATTGTTGGAAAATCACTGTGAAGTTGCATATTTTAGGCTAAAATGGTGGGAAAAGGAGACATTCTCCAAGTCAGTTGTTTCCAGCACAGCTTTCTTGGCCCAATTCTCAATACATTCCACACCATTCACAGCTTGTGAATAATCATGTGAGAAGAGTAATGGGACAGAATGCAGCTATGTTTGCAAGTATATTGTCAAAACATAAAATTATATCATTTAAAAATCTGCATGGGAGAGGCACAAGACCAAGACAATTGTTCTGGCTTCATTTGGGCCAGGACAGCAACAACATGCCAGCTAAGTAAGAAGAATGGAGAAAAAACACACCCTATTTGTAGCTTGAGTTCAGCTTTGTAACGGGTGGCATTTCCATTACATTTCCATTTGCATCCAGTTTTTTTTGTTTAATTTTGTTTTTATTGGTTTATCATTCAAAGTTTAGTAAAAAAATATATAGCACATTGCAGTACGTAAAAACACAGCCTATGTAGGCAATACAAGAAAACATACAGTAGTAACAAACATATGCCTAAACTAATAAGATAGCACGCTACAACAGGCTAAAACAGAGTTTAGGCAGGTGACAAAATATCACATGCATGATTCAGGATGAACGTATAAAAAAAAAAAGAATAATATGTAAGGGTTGAAAGATAAACCATTTTCAATCTTGAATATATGCTTTATTTGTCGTTATCTCTCAATTTGAAAACATAGACTGTGCATGATTTAAGAGTGAGCAGGTAACACCGCATTATGTATGCAAATTCAAACATATGGAAAAGTAGGAAGGAAGTCTCAGAAACAGGAAATAAACCAACAAAACTTTACTTACAACTTGGTAGAACAATAATGGTGATTCAACAACAACTGATGAGAGTTCCACTCCCAGATAATACAGCATTCAATATCCCCTCACCACAGACAGTCCAGCATGCCCACCCTTACTGGGTGGCAGTCTGACTGAAGTTGATGAATTGTTGCTGCTTTGGCAGGAGTAAATACTCTATGTCCTTGAGTTCTCCTGCTTTCTCTCTCTCTCTCTTTTTTTTTTTTTCTCCTCAAAAATCCCACCAAGATATGGGACAGAGTTACAAACAAGAAAAAAGGTGCAGAGCTACTTGTAAAAATGGGCAGAACCTAATCAGGGTCTCAGGGTAGCCATCTCACTACATATGAATTCAAAATTTTTACAGTTTCTGCTTTGTCTTTCATGAGATAAGGTATACAATATCTGGAATAATCATCAATACATCTTATGCTATATTTATTATGCCATCAGAACATTGGCTGTATTAGACCACAGATATCTGATTGAATGAGTTGCAGACGTTTTATTGAGTTTAGGGGGTACCTTTTACTGCTAGATAACATTCACATGTTTCTCTGTTGTGATCCTTCTGACAAGATTTTATGACTTTTCCACTTGCCAAATCTTTACTTTGTAGATCAGAAATTGCCTTAAAGTGTCTGTGTCCAAGTTTTTTTTTTTTTTTATGCCACAGTTAGATATAGTTTGAGCAATTCTGGGCTATGTTGACCTTTTATCATTTTTTGTAATTTTACATTTATTGCACTTGAAGTTCACATTCTATCTGCACTTGGTTAATGCTGAAACACTGAGCAAGTTATCTGTAATCTGTATCGGTAAGTAAAGTAAATTTTGCACTTTGTTGTTTAACATCTCTGCTTTTGCAACAACTGCCAAGAAACTGTCTCCTCTTTCTTCCGTAGACTATTCATTGCCATTAGCAATGCACACCATTTCATAAAATTATTGTCTAATTTTTTTGAAGACATTAGAATCTTTGCACAAATGAAATGTTACATATGAATCAATAATATAATGATTTTTGATAACTTCAGCTGTCTTTCTCTTGAGCAATAAAACAGTTTTACTGTATTTCTTTTTACAACGTAGAGCCTTTTAGAGTCCATTTTAGACTTTTTAAACATTTTCTAAGAACATGAAATTTCTCTCCACAAATAAAACATAATTTATTTTCACCCTTTTTGTATTACCTTGTCATAAGCTGATTTGTTTCCTATGATCTGCTTTTTAGTGTTTTGTATTGCTTGTGCTGCACCACTTTCTGCATTTTCAGCTTTCCTTATCGACTCTTTCAGACATGCTGCAGCATATTTTACAGAGAGATTATCTTTAGTTTCTCGTGCACGAATCAGTGAATTGGTGCTTTCTAGAAGATTTCATAAAATTAAAATCACCGTCTTCATATTTTTTTTTTTGCAAATAGGACCTAAATGAGCAATTAACGCTTACATTTGATTCAGATGTTTTTCTAGATCATCTTCCCTCAGATAGCTTTGTATTGAACAGTTTCTTGATAAAGTCTTTCTTTTAGACTTTTACTTCCATAAAATCTTATAAGCCTTCCCATAACTGCACTGTTACATAAGTGGAGATCGCAGCTCTTGCTTTTCTGTCCTTTTGCTCCTGCTGGGTTCTTTCACCATTAGCTGCTGTTGTGCCCTAGAGATCCTTTCTCACAAGCACCATAGACACCATAGAGCACAAAGTAAGTCCCTCAACACATACAGATCAGGCACCAGTGGTTAACTTGTTACTAGCAACAAGTACTGGTGCAGTCCCATTGTAAGTAGCCAACCTGTTTTAATGTGTTTTGACAATTTTTATGGGTCCTGCCTGGAGCCCATGCCAATCTGGTCTTCTCCAGCAGGAAAAGCCAGATTCCTCTGTAAAATATGGCACAGCCAATGTATGACTGCACTCATTAGCTGGAAGTGATCAGCTGAAACTCAACTGATAAACGTGGTCCTCCATGGTGCTGCTTTGTTCTGTAGAACAATCTGACCTCTCCTGCGGTGAATGACCGCATGCAGTGGATGAATCAGGAGTGTCCCTGCTAAGTTGTCACACCATAAAAAAACAGTTTTACACCATACCACACGACAGGGCTAGGGTACTCATGGCACCATACCCACTACAGTGTGCTTTAAAATACATTTAGAACTTGAATACAGGTCTCCAGCTCAATAATTCAAGCCTGTAAACTAGAAAAAGTAACTCTTTAATTTGGTTTTGTACTGTCAAAGAATCCTGGCAAAGGTATATGCAAAATTTACTTTGGGTGGGAAGGGAGGTGAAAAATACAAGGAGGGAGATATTTTTTCTTATCCTTTATCACCACAGAAACACACAACAGACATAACACCCACATGCCTAAACCATATGGGCAGGTTAGACTAGGACCTATGCTGGAAATGCTGCGGACACTGGGGAACCAACCTACACCTATATTGTCAATGCCCCAAACTGTGAGCAGAGGTTGCAAACCTGTTCTCCAATCTACTCCAGGTAACCATCCCCCTAGATCCCTGGATCTGGCTCCTCTCAAAACCCTGGGACCCCTTAACCAAAACCCCAAAACAAACTAACAAACAGTATGGCCCTCGCAACGAGAAGAGCTATAGCAGAACTCTGGGGCTCACCAAACATACCCACACTACGAACAGTCATCCGTAAAACCACCGAAGCGATGGTAATGGATAGAATCTCTGCAAAAATCCACAAAACCTCAAACCTTATTTTATAAGACCTGGAAAACATGGCTAAATGAGCCCTCCCTTTTAAACCAGACTCCCATTGCAGAAGAGCCCTGCACACAACCACTCACAACTCTAGGCACACATGCTGCAAACCCTTACCACTAGGGGGGAGAGACCGAAAGACTTTTGCTTTGGGGGGCAGGGTGAAACCTTGCCTCCCATGCTGCCTCCTAACCTCCCTTCCTTGGGATGTTGCAACTCATATGCTGTAACCACCAGACTGAGTTGCACACAACGAAACAGGGGGCGAAGAGTTAAAATCTAACAGAGGCTGAGCATGATGGGAGAAACCTGCTAAACCACAAACACTAAGCTTCTCGGCTTTAAGCCCACAAAGGATCCTGGACCGATGATCCCTTCACAAGCCTTGCACAAGCATTCTACCATCGGTCTTCTCACTTGAACCACATGAGGTTAACCCTCACTGCCTCCACACACAGAACTGAGACCCAAAAACAGAACCCCTGACGAGACTGGTTGGACCACAACTCAACTCAACTCAGCCCATCAGATCAATAGCTACTATTGTTAATGTTATTGTATAACTTTGTTTTTGTTCTGTTTTATTGTCATGTGTTTGGATTATAACAACCTTATGACTATAACATAACCTTGCCACAGGCTGGAAATGCCAACTACAGAACCCTAAACCCAAACCAAGGAGGATAGAAATATACTGAGCCACTAAACGACCATGGCACTTTGCTAATATACTGTGTATTCAAATAACATTTGAAACAAATTGCTACTGTATATGATCTGCCTAGTATCCATTTCCTTTCTGTAGTGCTACTTTTGACTACAAATGCTCAATAAACACAGAATGTTTTTTTTAAAAGCATATATAAAGTTTATATATTTATATATGATTTCAAGCAGTGATGCACTAGTTCCTGTATTAGGTTATATAACTGGAGTTAGCTTTATAGACAGTTTTATCCTTTTCATCATTTTAGTGTATTTTTTCAGCAGTCTTAATGTGATATTTATACATAAGAGCTTCTTAAAAAGCTACAAGACCAAACATTGCTTCTTTGCAGATTTTTTTTCCCAACCATTCTGTAGCAAATTAAGAAACCAAATGGCACTAACCTCAACATGACCAAAGGAAAATATAACTGTTTTATTTATCCTTTGTATAAATAGGAGCTACCCACACACCTTCCACATCTATGAAAAAAATGTGCTGTTTACAAAATCTGTATGTTGTACACTGGTGTGTTTTGAATACATGTAGAACAAATACAAATATTCTGCACTGAAATAGAAGTTAACCCCAACTTATCATTACAATATGAAAATGTAGAAGCAGTGAAAAAAAGCTGACACAGAAAAATGAAACTTGTTCAAGGATTAGGTGGTAGCGTCTTACCCCTGAAGACCCAGCAAACAGCATACCGTTAAGAGTTGCCAGCCTGGGCTCCTACTTCAGCAACCAGGGGTCTGTCCTATCTCTCTCGGAAGAGATGACAGTAGTCCACTGCATACATGAGGCCCAGTTGAGTCTAAGCCCTTATCCCTGAAGACCCAGCAAACAGCACTTTTGTAAGAGTTGCCAGCCTGGGTACCTCCTTCAGCAATCAGGATTTTAACCTATCTCTCTCCCTGAGGGGATGACAGCGGTACACTGCATACATGAGGCCCAGCAGAGTTGTGACTACTGGGGTATACCTATTCTATGTATTCCACCTTGTATGCTGATGATGAATGGCATATGGGGTACAGATGGAAGCCTATAGTTTAAACAGTTTAGGCTGTCAGTTGTTCAAATCCCCATTTTGCCGCTGAAACACAGGACTGCAACGGTTCAGGTAAGTGCATTAGTAATTTAGATTAAAACTAGTATAGGCACCTGGGTCTCTGTTCTTTTAGTCCCTCCCATCTGCTTACATTAGGCTTCCTTCTAAAAAATAGGTCACATTTAGGAGATTTGTGTTGTGAGCATTTAGGTAAGTTTATACAAGGATGTTTGGTGCAAAAGAGTGCTGATAATACAAGTATGCATTGGGCAAAGTAGTGCTGATAATGCAAAAAGAGTGCTGACAATGCAAGGAGTCATTGTGCAAAGGAGTACTGATAATGCAAGGAGGCATTGTGAAAAAGAGTGCTAATAGTAGATATCCTATATATCCACTTTATGCTCTATGTAAGAGTTACTGTGAGGACATCACCTCAGTATTTGTATCCACTATATGCTCTCTATAGGAGTTACTATGAGGACACAGCCTCAGTATATGTATCCACTATATGCTGTATGTATGAGTTACTATGACACAGCCTCAGTATATATACCCACTATATGCTGTATGTAAGAGTTACTGTGAGGGCACAGCCTCCGTATATGTACCCACTATATGCTCTATGTATGAGTTACTGTGAGGACACTGCCTCAGTATATGTACCCACTATATGCTCTATGTACGAGTTACTGTGAGGACACAGCCTCCGTATATGTACCCACCATATGCTGTATGTATGAGTTACAATGAGGACTCTGCCTCAATATATGTATCCTCTAGATGCTCTGTATATGAGTTACTATGAGGACACAGCCTCAGTATATGTATCCACTATATTGTCTGTGTATGAGTTGATCTGGAGACTCTGCCTCAGTGTGTGTTCTTTATATGCTCTGAGTGGCTGTGAAAACACAGCCTCAGTATATGTCCTCTACATGCTCTATAGGTAAGATGGTGTGGAGACATTGCTTCAGTGTATCTGTTCTCTATATGATTGATGTATTATTGGAAACACAATATATGTGAATGATATAAGTACATCTGCTATATGAGTCCAATCTAATACTGGTTCTATGTGTGGGTTGTGAGTCACAACCTCAGTATATGTGAGTGGTATATAATGTTCATGTTAAAACACAGCCTCAATTTATCTCACTCATATAATCTTAGTATGTGTACAGGCATAGTGTCACTGTATATAGCAGAGAAACATCCACAATGTATGTGATTCATATAATCTGTATGCAGGTTGGTAGTATTAGATAGAAACATAGAAACATAGAAACATAGAATGTGACGGCAGATAAGAACCATTCGGCCCATCTAGTCTGCCCAATTTTCTAAATACTTTCATTAGTCCCTAGCCTTATCTTATAGTTAGGATAGCCTTGTGCCTATCCCACGCATGCTTAAACTCCTTTACTGTGTTAACCTCTACCACTTCAGCTGGAAGGCTATTCCATGCATCCACTACCCTCTCAGTAAAGTAATACTTCCTGATATTATTTTTAAACCTTTGTCCCTCTAATTTAAGACTATGTCCTCTTGTTGTGGTAGTTTTTCTTCTTTTAAATATAGTCTCCTCCTTTACTGTGTTGATTCCCTTTATATATTTAAATGTTTCTATCATATCCCCCCTGTCTCGCCTTTCCTCCAAGCTATACATGTTAAGATCCTTTAACCTTTCCTGGTAAGTTTTATCCCGCAATCCATGAACCAGTTTAGTAGCCCTTCTCTGAACCCTCTCTAAGGTATCAATATCCTTCTGAAGATACGGTCTCCAGTACTGTGTACAATACTCCAAGTGAGGTCTCACCAGTGTTCTGTATAATGGCATGAGCACTTCCCTCTTTCTACTGCTAATACCTCTCCCTATACAACCAAGCATTCTGCTAGCATTTCCTGCTGCTCTATTACATTGTCTGCCTACCTTTAAGTCATCAGAAATAATCACCCCTAAATCCTTTCCTCATATGTTGAGGTTAGAACTCTATCAAATATTCTGTACTCTGCCCTTGGGTTTTTACGTCCAAGATGCATTATCTTGCACTTATCCACATTAAAAGTCAGTTGCCACAACTATGACCATTTTTCTAGTTTACCTAAATCATTTGTCATTTGGCTTATCCCTCCTGGAACATCAACCCTGTTACATATCTTAGTATCATCAGCAAAAAGACATACCTTACCATCAAGACCTTCTGCAATATCACTAATAAAAATATTAAAGAGAATGGGTCCAAGTACAGATCCCTGAGGTACCCCACTGGTGACAAGTCCAAGCTTCGAATATATTCCATTAACTACAACCCTCTGTTGCCTGTCACTCAGCCACTGCCTTACCATTCAACAATATTGGAATCCAAACTTAAAGATTGCAGTTTATTGATAAGCCTTCTATGTGCAACAGTGTCAAAAGCCTTACTGAAATCTAGGTAAGCAATGTCTACTGCACCACCCTGATCTATAATTTTAGTTACCCAATCAAAAAAATCAATAGATAACCCTAATTTATACACGGCATTGATAGATTTAATATTTACAAATGATCTAAGGTCTGTTTTGCGCTGAAATGTAGCACTGCACAATTCTAGCAAACACAAATGCACTGTTGTACTGGGTAAGTAATTATTGCCTACTGTGGATTTTCTATTTCCGTTTTTTTTAATGAAGTAGATAAGGAAACATACTGCTTTTGGCTTTGTATCAGATTCCTTCTCCCACAGTTGTTTCAGGATAAGCAATTTAACACATAATACCACTTCTGATAGATTGCAGGTGTTACTGAACCTGTCTGAGTGCCTCTCCCAGGAGAGAAGGAGACCTGTTTTTCCAAAATGGAGCATGGTAATGTGTAACAGAATCAATGTTTTTTTAGTGTGCACATTTATGTAATTATACATGAGACCATTCTACAAAAGGTTTTCTATTGCCAGGTATCCTCTCCTCTCTGTACAAGATAGGGAATGTTTTTTTCAATTGGTGGCAGTGTTTTACCTTCAGATATATGCTGATTACTGATGCACAGTTTAGTAGATCATACTGGTTGCAGGAGCACAAATTTGGCTATTAATTGATCTCATAAGTAGGTAACGCTGAAGCCATTACATGATTTAAAAGCTGTTATTATTGGTTTTTCTTTCACCTGGTCATAACCTTTTATTCTTTAAATCTGAATTCATTTCCTTAAAGCATAAATTTTATATTCAGTATTCTCTTTTATCCCTTGGGAACCTGAAAGTTTGGCAATCCCTTTAGTATATGTCAGGAGTGGCATGCTTTTGGTTCTTAAGGAGTTAATGATCAGAAACTTCTGACCGATTCCCCTGTTGTGAAGGGGAACATTATAATTTCCTTTCTGCAATAAAGGTATTCTTTTAGGCTCATATGCTGTGTATTGCAAGTATATTAAGGTCTTTCCAGTCCCCAGACCATTCTACCAGGTTTACTATTTCAGGTAAAATTCTCCTGCTGCCTGAACAATAGAGGAAATCCCTAAACAGGTAGTTCCATTATGGACCTCTCTTCTGATATTCATGGGGATTCTTCTAGGTGTCCTTAATCTGGAATTGCAACCAATGTGTGGCTTTAAGTGGTTGATTCATCCTGCATAATATAATGTAATGCAGCTTGGTGATGACAAACATTTGACTGATATGTTTTACAGGGTCTCTGTACCTAGATCTGTATCAGTTATGGTCACTCCTAACATTGCGTTGATTTAATACTTGTGGATTATATGTTTGGATTGGTGTTGATTAGTGATGTCGCGAACCCGAAATTTTCGGTTCGCGAACGGCGAACGCGAACTTCCGCAAATGTTCGCGAACCGGCGAACCGCCCGAAACGCCATTGACTTCAATGGGGAGGCGAATTTTAAAACACACAGGGACTCTTTCTGGCCACAATAGGGATGGAAAAGTTGTTTCAAGGGGACTAACACCTGGACTGTGGCATGCCGGAGGGGGATCCATGGCAAAACTCCCATGGAAAATTACACAGTTGATACAGAGTCTGGTTTTAATCCATAAAGGGCAGAAATCACCTAACATTCCTAAATCACAATCAATATGGATTGACACCTGACATATGACATATTGACACCTTGACATATGGATTGACACCTGTCCTCAGAGCCCCTGATGCACACGGACACAGAGCAGAATAGAGACTGGTCCCCCTACATAGGGTCACTTGGCAGATATGGATTGACACCTGTCCTAAGGATCCCTGATACACACTGACACAGAGCAGAATAGGGACTGTTCCCCCTACATCGGGTCACTTGGCAGATATGGATTGACACCTTGTTACAAACTGCTATTTGTAACGGGCCCTTTAAATGGCAAATTGCCCTGTTTCCCTGGGTTGTGGAGAAGCCTCTTTGCCAGCCTCCTCCCGCATGACTATGGCCCCTGGGAGATTGTGAAAATGTATGCACTTTTATTTGGTGTGTATGGCCCTTTAAGACTGTCGGTGGGCATATTGGGGCTTATGGACTCTTTATGTGACTGGTGCTGGCCCTTTAAACACCTTTTTTGGGACATCAGGAAGATTGGGACACTGCCCCTTTAAGGCCGTGTCCCCAGACTTGTTGGGGACACTGCCCCTTTAAGACGGTGTCCCCTGTGTCCCCAGACCTGGTGCAAACCCTTTGTGCCTGCCTTGCTATTTCCCACTTGGTTCAGTAAATGGGAAATTATTTCAGTTGCAGAGACTAAGTCCCATTCGGCGATGGGACTTAGTCTTTTTTTCAGCCGTTTTTTTCAGCCTTATTTCAGCTGCAGAGACTAAGTCCCATTCGGCGCATGGGACTTAGTCTTTTTTCAGCCGCTTTTTTTTCAGCCTTATTTCAGCTGCAGAGACTAAGTCCCATTCGGCGATGGGACTTAGTCTTTTTTTCAGCCGTTTTTTTCAGCCTATTTCAGCTGCAGAGACTAAGTCCCATTCGGCGATGGGACTTAGTCTTTTTTTCAGCCGTTTTTTTCAGCCTTATTTCAGCTGCAGAGACTAAGTCCCATTCGGCGATGGGACTTAGTCTTTTTTTCAGCCTTATTCCAGCTGCAGAGACTAAGTCCCATTCGCGATGGGACTTAGTCGTTTTT
>OW240917.1:154317650-154359289 GCA_933207985.1 Pelobates cultripes | reverse complement strand
ACTGCTATTCAATCTATAACAGTGAAAAAAGTGTTTTTGTTTTTAAATCCAAGCTATTGTGACACCAGATCTAAGTGGTGGCACTGACTGGGGAAATGGGCACAGTATGCACTGTGAGCCTGACACAGAAGCTGGCAGCAGTGGCAGACAACTGACTGCTATTCAATCTATAACAGTGAAAAAAGTTTTTTGTTTTTAAATCCAAGCTATTGTGACACCAGATGTATTTGGTGGCACTGACTGGGGAAATGGGCACAGTATGCACTGTGAGCCTGACACAGAAGCTGGCAGCAGTGGCAGACAACTGACTGCTATTCAATCTATAACAGTGAAAAAAGTTTTTTGTTTTTAAATCCAAGCTATTGTGACACCAGATGTAATTGGTGGCACTGACTGGGGAAATGGGCACTGTGAGCCTGACACAGAAGCTGGCAGCAGTGGCAGACAACTAAGTGCATTTACATTAGATAGAAAAAAAAAATCCAAAAAAAGCATACCCTTATCCCTAACCTAGCTATGCTTTTCCCTATCTTATGAACAGCAGCTACACTTTCCCTCCTCTTACTAAGCATGCAGCTTGAGAATGAATCTAAAATGGATGCTGTCCAGTAGGTGGGAGGGTCTGCTAGGGAGGCTGTGCTGCTAATTGGCTGGAATGTGTCTGCTGACTGTGAGGTACAGGGTCAAAGTTTACTCAATGATGACGAATAGGGGGCGGGTCGAACCGCGCATATGTTCGCACGCCGTGGCGAACGCGAACATGCTATGTTCGCCAGGAACCGTTCGCCGGCGAACCGTTCGGTACATCACTAGTGTTGATATCTTGCAGATATAACAAGCTGCTTATTATCACCATAGGCTCTGCCATAAGTACTTCTTCACTATCTGAAGATAAGGTAAGAGTAAGTATGCGGTTGTTGTCCTCATAAGGATAACTGAATATCTTCTACTACCCTGCTTATTTTGTGTCTGTTGTCCCAATGTATAATGTGCCTCTGGTTTCCACCTTCCCATCCGTATCTTGCCTATTATATATCTCTTTTATGTTGCACGACAGTCTCTAATAAATTTGATTATACTGTTTGGCATAATCTGTACTATTTACAAATGTAGGTACTGACGTGGTTGGCCTCCTTATAATTTAGTAGTTGCCAAAAATGCTATGGTTCATACCGATATTTATTTTTTTCCTCAACTAATCTGTATATGATTCTTCTTGCCTTTGCCTAATAATGTTATTAGTTTATTCCTCTCCTGTGACTGATCATTGCTGTATCAATTCCTCCACTGTGTGAGGTATTGTTGTGAATCTGAATTTAGCAACATCGGGTCATTGTTGCAGTGTTTTAATAACAGACTCTTAGTTCTCTACTAGGTTCTGCCTCTTTCTGACAGGCAGATATTGATTTGTTCCTGTATCTTCAGGTAAGTAGTTCACAAGGCAAGAGGAAGCGGTGTGAATCGTCTTTAATAAATACATCCAGTAAGTAGTAGGATTCACAGTGTAATTCTCCCCATGTTTAATAGCATGGTGTGTCCGTTCTCATCCAACATTATCTGTTTGTTCCAGTATGATCTCTGGAAGTTATGCCTTTGTCGAGGTTCTGATTTGATGATATCAATTCGGTTTTATATCAGAATGACATTATCCTTCTCTAGCTTATGCTATCATGGCTTTAATTCCTATCTGACTCTATATTTATTCAGGATATTCCAGATATTGAATGCCAGGAGGTTGCTGACCTTGCAGCCTCTAGGTAAAATTATCTTGTCTGAGCAGATTTTATATACTGCTTGGATATTCCCCATGAGTAAATGCTGCCATGAATAATGGTCAGGAAAGTGGAAAATTGTTTCATATTTACCATCATTTTCTTTTCCTGATAATTATTCATGGCAGCATTACGTTCCCACCCATATACTATAAGAGTTGTGAAGCTAGTTACAAAGACTGCTTGATGGGAAGGGGGAGGATCTATTTATACCAGTTTCAAAGTTCTATTTCCTGTCCTTCCTGCTGTAAGGGGAGGAGCTAACCCATGAGTAAATGCTGCCATGAATAATTATCAGGAAAAGAAAATTACGGTAAGTATGAAACAATTTTACACTATATATATATATATATATATATATATATATATATATATATATATATATATATCAAACAGAATTATGAGTAGTTATATAGCAGACATGATATGACACATACATTTAAAAAAAAAAAAAGTTTATTTAATACAGCTATAGCTTAAAATAGCTTCTTAACCATGTGTGGTCTGAAATTTCATCATAGTGTACTTGTCTGGGAATATGTTTCACTAACCCTTGACCGTCATTAAGTATTAAAAGGACTGATTTCACTGGGTCACATCTGTTTTCTACATCTAGATTTTTCTCCTCCTCCCCTCTATTTTTATAAACACATTGGATTTTGCGCCTATTCCCTATTGCCCTATGTCTGATTCATGAATACTGGTGTTCAAAGCAAAGTCACCCTTCATACAAGCATATTCTCTTTTTTCTAAATATTGATAAGCAGACTTTATCTTATGAGGACACTGAGATTGCTCCATTTCTAACATAATATATAAATATATATATATATATATATATATATATATATATATATATATATATATATATATATATAGCCAAAGGCCTGAATTTGTGGGAGGAGTTAGAATTCCTATAAAAACCCACTTCCTCTGCTTACCTTTGCCGTGCTGTTCAGTTCATTCTTTCTCCTTGGATACCTGCTCTTCTAGTTCCGGTCTCCGTTTGAATCTCCCACCATTTCAGCTCTCCTTCAGGTCTCCTTGCTTTTCCATTCGCGAGAAACTTACCATGAATTATGCTGAACTAACGATGGCTACCCGACTAATCTCACAAACACATTCAGGTAACAGGCGGGAATTGTACTGTTTGTGCCATTCCCACCATTCTGGATTTTTTCGCGGGGTTAGTCAAAACAATAATCTTTCGTGTATTAATGCCAGTCATTTCAATTTCTTCAAACAATCTTTTGTGTATTTTTGCCTTTCATTTTCGAATCGTTCAAACAATAATCTTTCAAGTATAAATGCCTTATACGTTCGTTCCAATTTATTCAAACAATGAGGAAATTTCATGTAGATTAAGTGACGTACTATTCGGCAGGTTTGTGTTCTATAAGCATTCCCCAATTTAACTTGCACTTGTATCATTCGTGAATTTCTTCCTGGTAATACTCTAATGCATTTGGTTATTTATTTCATGAAATAAGTGGTAAATATATACAAAGGGGCTTGCTTACTAAACTGTGTTTTTCAATTAATCACAACAAGTGGGCATTTTTCTTTCTCTCTCTCTCTCTCTCTCTCTCTCTCCATTTGCATACTCTTCTGTGTTCAATACATTGGTTCCACAAGCCTAAATAGTCATTTGCGATAGCACTTAGGACAATTTATAGGTATATACTATTATGTCTTAATGGTTATATACCCTAGCAAAATTGCATTAGGTCAGTTCTTGTAAGTCTGCTGACCTACATAAGGCCATTACAAGAACACTTTCAAGGGTTAAGATATCATAACAACATTTTCTGTGACTCATTCATAAATTTCAGGTATTGCAAGAATCAACTATCCTCTCTAGTCCTTGTATTTCCTGTTTCTCGGTTATCTCCTGTATTCCATCAAGGCATGCAAGTTTTTTTACTTTTATATCATGTATACATGATTCGTTTATCTCAAATACTACGCTCCGCCTCATTACTGCCCACATTATGTCTCAAAAAAGAAAAAAAAAAACACACGTCACTCCTCCCAGCTAATACACAGACCGCGCGGGAGGAAGGAGTTAGAGTGGGAACTCCCATCAACCTGAGCCACCACTGGACCCCAGGGAATGTCACCCTCCTGCACCTAAAAGGTAGGAAACAGAAGGGTGACTACAATATTTTGTGTGTGTGTGTGTGTGTTTGAATGTTTGTCTTGTGTGTCTGTGTGTCTGTATGTATGTGTTACGTGTCTTTTTATGTATGTGTGTATGTATGTGTGTATGTATGTCTGTATGTGTGTGTCTTTGTATGTATGTAGTGTGTGTGTGTGTGTGTCTGTCTCTGTATATATGTATGTAGTTGTGTATGTCTCTTTGCATGTATGTGTTTCTTATGTATGTGTGTGCCTGTCTGTTTGTATATGTGTGTGTCTGTCTGTATGTGTGCCTGTCTGGTTGTATGTGTATGTCTTTGAATGTATGTGTGTCGTGTGTGTGTGTCTGTATGTGTGTATGTGTGCCTTTCTGTTTGTATCTGTGTGTGTGCAGGTCTGTATGTATGTATGTATGTGTCTGTGTGTGTTGGTCTGTATGTATGTGTGCCTGTCTGTCTGTATGTATGTGTGTGTGTGTCTGTCTGTATGTGTCTATGTGTGTGTGTGTCTGTCGGGGGGTGGAGAGTGGGGACAGGGAGGGGGGGCCCACGGATCAGTTTCGCACCGGGGCCCCGTGGATTGTGTGTACTCCAGTGGATAATCACATTATGTTCATCCTGTCTATGTCTTTCCTTTGTGCCGTCTGATATTAGTAATACTATTCACCTGGGATTATGCTAGGTATCTATCCTGATGCATTATTACAATTATAACTTTGGTGGGTTCTAGTTATATTTAGTTCATGTAGGTCCTGTCCTTCTATCCTAACCTTGGGCTCTGACATCTGTCACACTTTAGGTTAATCATTTGAACTAATTAATTATACTCTATAGCAATTAGAGGATGCTTATTTTACTTTGATAGGTCTCATCTAAAAAAACCTCTTGTTTTCAAGAATTCACAATCGGTGGTTTGCTAGTTACGCTACCTTTCTACGTCCATATTTTTTTTTCTGTTTTATCAAGCCCTCGTTTAGGATTAGAGAACTGGCTGTTTAGGGTCAGGTGCTGGCCTTAGTCAACTCACAATAACTGGTCCCGCGAGGCCAACTCACCACCTCAACACAAAAGTTTCGCCAAATCAGCCCATATCAAAGGTATAGCCTCGCATCACCCACTGTTTGGGTTTACAGTTAGGGCCTCATCAGCCAGTGCCGCAAATGGTGATGGCGGGTACCCGGTTGCAGGGGTCCGCAGGGCGGCTGGGCCCCCTGGTGTGCCGGGCCCGGTCTCAGCTGCGACCCCTGTGACCACGGTGTGTACGCCGCTGTGATTATCCCAGACCAAGAGAAGTTGGACACAATATAGATACGTATGATGCAAGATTTGTGAATAATTGAGTCATGTAAGTATTATGGATTGATCATATAGTGCCGTGGCCTAAAGAGGCAAGGCAATAAATCAAGGCCCCATTTCCTGGGACCCCTTTTTTGAGACATAATGTGGGCAGTAGTGAGGCCGAGCGTAGTATTTGAGATAAACGAACCATGTATACATGTTTTGAATCTTTTACTGTCACCAAGAGGCCAACACCCTGCCACAAGGTTCAGTGTCTCGAGCCCCATGGCCCAAATCATAGATAGAGCCTCTCATCTGCCGCTTGGCAACTAGCAGGGCGTCACTTGTCACGGGGTAGCTAGTTTTTCGCTTCTGCACTAGTTAGAAAGCCAGTTCTACAACATGCTGGTGATATGTTAATCAATTCATTTACTTGTACTTTCTTTTCAGTATGTCACAGGAAGACAATCTAGGCAAAGTGTCATCCCCTCGTAGCACTCCGGGTAGGTCTAACACCCCTGTCAGGTATGGTAGCCCCCTGAGTTCCAGGAAACTTCCACCAGGGTCACTGAGTAGCAAACGGTTCTCAATAGTATTAAACTTACGATTTTCTGCTCTAACCATGGTAGCTTTTGCCATTTTATTTTGCCACCTTCACCTCAAACTATTGTATATTATAGGTATATTCCTCAACCCGAGAAATATTAAGGAAAGATTTTAAGAATCTTGCATTTGTAAACAAGCAAGTGTGGGTTTCTGCATTACTTTTTTTCCTCTTTTATTACTTACCTTTACTTCGGTATTGGCACACCACTACCGACTTGTTCCATCATTAATGTTATCGCACGGCTTATGTGTTACTGACCACAAGTCTAAAGGCCAAAGGCCTGAATTTGTGGGAGGAATTAGCATTCCTATAAAAACCCACTTCCCTTGCATACCTTTGCCATGCCGTTCTGTTCATTGCATCCACCCCACCTTCTTCCTTTAAACTCATTGTACCTGGGGGGCCCTCTTTTATTACTACCAACTTGCTCCATTATTAATGTTATTGCACAGCTTTTATGTTACCGACCACAAATATATATACACTGCTCAAAAAAATAAAGGGAACACAAAAATAACACATCCTAGATCTGAATGAATTAAATATTCTTCTGAAATACTTTGTTCTTTACATAGTTGAATGTGCTGACAACAAAATCACACACAAATTAAAAAATGGAAATCAAATTTTTCAACCCATGATGGTCTGGATTTGCAGTCACACTCAAAATTAAAGTGGAAAAACACACTACAGGTTGATCCAACTTTGATGTAATGTCCTTAAAACAAGTCAAAATGAGGCTCAGTAGTGTGTGTGGCCTTCACGTGCCTGCATGACCTCCCTACAACGCCTGTGCATGCTCCTGATGAGGTGGCGGATGAGGTGGCGGGAGGAGATCCTATGGGATCTCCTCCCAGACCTGGACTAAAGCATCTGCCAACTCCTGGACAGTCTGTGGTGCAACGTGACGTTGGTGGATGGAGCGAGACATGATGTCCCAGATGTGCTCAATTGGATTCAGGTCTGGGGAAAGGGCGGGCCAGTCCATAGCATCAATGCCTTCGTCTTGCAGGAACTGCTGACACACTCCAGTCACATGAGGTCTAGCATTGTCTTGCATTAGGAGGAACCCAGAGCCAACCACACCAGCATATGGTCTCACAAGGGGTCTGAGAATCTCATCTCGGTACTTAATGGCAGTCAGGCTACCTCTGGCAAGCACATGGAGGGCTGTGCGGTCCCCCAAAGAAATGCCACCCCACACCATTACTGACCCACTGCCAAACCGGTCCTACTGGAGGATGTTGCAGGCAGCAGAACGTTCTCCACGGTGTCTCCAGACTCTGTCACGTCTGTCACATGTGCTCAGTGTGAACCTGCTTTCATCTGTGAAGAGCACAGGGTGCCAGTGGCGAATTTTCCAATCTTGGTGTTCTCTGGCAAATGCCAAATGTCCTGCACGGTGTTGGGCTGTTTGACCGTTTGAGCAGACACATGCACATTTGTGGCCTGCTGGAGGTCATTTTGCAGGGTTCTGGCAGTGCTCCTCCTGTTCCTCCTTGCACAAAGGCAGAGGTAGCAGTCCTGATGCTGGGTTGTTGCCCTCCTACGGCCTCCTCCACGTCTCCTGATGTACTGGCCTGTCTCCTGGTAGCGCCTCCATGTTCTGGACACTACGCTGACAGACACCGCAAACCTTCTTGCCACAGCTCGCATTGATGTGCCATCCTGGATGAGCTGCACTACCTGAGCCACTTGTGTGACTCCGTTTAATGCTACCACTAGAGTGAAAGCACCGCCAGCATTCAAAAGTGACCAAAACATCAGCCAGGAAGCATAGGAACTGAGAAGTGGTCTGTGGTCATCACCTGCAGAACCACTCCTTTACTGGGGGTGTCTTGCTAATTGCCTATAATTTCCACCTGTTGTCTATCCTATTTGCACAACAGCATGTGAAATTGATTGTCACTCAGTGTTGCTTCCTAAGTGGACAGTTTGATTTCCAGAAGGTTGATTGACTTGGAGTTACATTGTGTTGTTTAAAAGTGTTCCCTTTATTTTTTTGAGCAGTGTGTATGTGTGTGTATGTGCGTGTGTGTGTATGTATGTGTATGTGTGTGTGTGTGTGTATATATATATATATATATATATATATATATATATATATATATATATATATATATATATATATATATATATATATATATATATAAAAATAACAGAAACCCTGCACTCCTACTTACTGAAAAGTATTCAGACCCGGTGCTCGATTGCACTATTAAACATAGAACCAAAATAATCAGCACCCCCAGGTTTTGTAAAAGAGATAATTCTTCACTCCACAGGTCGACGTTTCAGCTCCACTTGGGAGCTTTCATCAGGACAGCTGAAACGTCGACCTGTGGAGTAAAGAATTATCTCTTTTACAAAACCTGGGAGTGCTGATTACTTCGGAGATATATATATATATATATATATTTGTGTTAGGTGCTTAAGATAGTACAGTGTGAAATACCATGAATAAGCGTAGGATGATAAAAGGAGCAAGTCGGTTGTGGTGTGCCGAAACCGACGATGAGGTAGGCCTGAGAAAGAAGAGGGCCCACCCAGGAAAAGAAATAGAAAGGAAAATAAATGTTAAAAGTGGTGTGGTGGGAGGGTCATTCAACGCTGACCTCGAACGGTAAGGAGCCAGGCAAGGGGAGTGCCTTAAGTAGGCTAGGGGTAGAAAACCAGCACCTCCCACAAATGCAGGCAAATTGCCTTAATACTTGTGTTAGGTGCTTAAGATAGTACAGTGTGAAATACCATGAATAAGCGTAGGATGATAAAAGGAGCAAGTCGGTTGTGGTGTGCCGAAACCGACGATGAGGTAGGCCTGAGAAAGAAGAGGGCAAAAATTAAGTAATCCAATTTATTAACAGACAACCAATACATATACATTTATCAACCAGACATGTTTATGAAAGCATCTCTTAACTCTTGTACTGGGTTCGGTATGTACCGTGAGTAAGCGGATGACTTCCAGCGCCCCAGTGTTTTGATAACATGAGTTGGGACGTTGAAACTGGAGGCTGTGGACGCGGCTCCTATACGAAAGGAGTGTCCTGAGTAATTGTTTGCGTTGAGGCCCAGTTGTGTGAGCAAGGACCTGACGTAGGTCATGAAGGTTGTAGTGGTGAGTACTGCACCTTGTAGTTGTAATAACGGTTGCGAGGGCAGTAAGTGATGGTGCTGTATGTAGGCATCAAGAACTTTTACGGGACACCATCTGTTGTGCGTGGGGTAGTACGGAATGTTTACAGGTATGTGCTGGCTGGTTTTGGAGTGAGGTAAAGACAGGATGTAATGATCCATATGTTTTGTCAAGTGGGAATAGAGGAGGAATGGAGTGGTTTGGGTCGTGGAGGTCGTAGTGAATTCTCTGGGTCGTAGAAATCCATAGAAAGCGATGTATATTGCTGTTTTGATGATAGAATTCGTATTAGTGTCAAACGGTTTCAGGTCGAGTAGGTTAGATAAAGCTTTGAAGATATGGTTATCTATGGGTAGCCTCTGGGCCAAATGTGTGGGTTCTGATTTTTGAATACCTCTGAGTATGGTCTTAATTTGGTGAGAGGCCATGAAACTGTTGTTATTTGGGTGTAAGATGAGCATGTGGTGTTGAATGCCAGTGAGATAGAGTTTGATGGTGTTATATGACAATTTGAGTTTAAGGTGGCAAAAGGAAGCAAACCCCAAAAAGATGTCATAACAAACGGTTGTATGATGTTATGTTCCAGAAGGAATCGTTTGAATAGTGTGAAAGCCCTGTTGTATGTTTTGTTTGTATTGTGTGAAAGTGCCAACTGAGACAATGTCCTGCTATGCTGCATGATGACGTCTAGTCCAGTATGAGTTGTTGAAATGTTGGAGTGATGGTGGCTGTGGGTGCTGCTGACGGGAGTGCTTGATGAAACTCCTGAAATTTAAAGCGAGACAAACTGTCAGCAGCTGTGTTGTATACACCTGGCACATGGAAACAACATAGGAAGAAATTATGACAAGCTGCCAACCAAGTGAGTTTCCTCAGAAATCTCATAATCGTAAGAGATTTGGAACGACCTTTGTTGATGATGTGACAGGTCGCCTGGTTGTCTGAGTAACAACGCACTGGCGTATTAGCCCATAAATGACCCCACGCTACGGCAGCCGCCACTATGGGGTAGATCTCAAAAAGAGCTGAGGTAGTGGAAAAACCTTCCAAATCCAGAACTGCTGAAGGCCAGCTGCCCCAAAGCCATTCGTTCCCAAAAATTGCTGCAAAACCAGTGGTAGATGCCGCATCTGACCAAATGGTAGGAGATGATTCAGTCAATTGAGGGAGGAACATACTTTTACCATTCCAAGTGGTTAAAAACCTCTTCCACATGTTTAGATCTGCCGTAGCTTGGGCATCTAAGGACAACCTGTGCGTGTCATGTAGAAAAAGTGGGAAAAGATGCAATAGTCGTGAAATAAAGGAGCGGCCTTGAGGTATGATGCGCATTGCAAAATTTAGTGACCCCAGCAGGGACTGTAGTTCTTTGCGGTTGCAAGTGCCGAGCTGTAGGTAGTTGTTTATGTAAGTGAGAATATTGTCTATCTTTTCGTAAGGTAGGCTTGCTTGCATTGTGGCAGAGTCTAACTGGATACCCAGAAAAGTGATAACCGTGTCTGGCCCTTCTGTTTTCTTTGGGGAGATGGGTACACCTAGTTGCTCAAACAGCTTAGTGGTAGCTTTGAGGCTAGTGGGAGGTGCAGTATTCTCCTCGACCAGTAGGAAATCGTCCAAGTAATGTAATACTGTAGGGCATCCGGCTATGTTCAATAGTAACCAGCATAGTGCTTCGGCAAATGTGTCGAAAATAGCTGGGCTACTTTTGGACCCAAAAGTTAACCGGGAGAAAAAATAGTAGTTCTCGGACCACTTGATGCCATGCAGGTGCCACAGTGTGGGGTGGATAGGGAGTAATTTGAAGGCGTTAGTAATGTCGGTCTTACTGAGCCAGGCTCCCACCCCTGCTTGTATGATGGCTGTAATGGCGTGATCTATGGTGGTGTATTGCAGAGAGAATTCCTCAGAGGGTATGAGGGAATTAAGACTGGGGTTGGCCGATGAGTGGGGAGCCGATAAGTCAATGATGAGTCTCTGTTTTTGGGAAGATTTCCCTGTGACAATACCAATAGGGTTGGTGCGCCATTCTGTGAATGGGGGAGTTCTAAAAGGCCCCAATACAAAGCCCTCCTCCACTTCTTGGTTTATGAGGGTGTCAACCACTGTGGGGTTGTGTTGGGCGGATTGTAGGTTTGGGCATTCCAGAGTGCCAGCTGGTATGTGTAGGATACCTGTGTGGAAGCCTTCTGTTAAACCAGAAATAAGAAAATCTACCAGGTGTCTAGATGGGTGCTGAGACATCAATGCTGTGAATACTGGCATATTAATGGACGTAAGGTAAGGCTTAGAATACATTTTATTTGGACACATGGTCTTAGCATGTGCCCTAAAACATTTTGAACAGACATGCAATAGTCTACATCCACTGTAATTACAAGACCCAACATTGAAATTATTACATATCTGGGACTTGCCCAGAAACTTGATTGGGCGTCCCAATTTGTCTTTGGATAGTTTCCCTGGATCCCCAGAGGAACTAGTTCCTTGTGTGGAGGCATGTCCGTCTGCCGTGTTGGGACAAAAATTAGTAGTATGGGCTGTGGAGGAGCAGTATGCACAAGCTGGTGTTCTTAGACCTGCAAAGTGTCTGCAGAATAAGACGGTATCAATCCTTCCCCAGTTGGACCGTGTACCGTACTGGGAGAAGGCTCCAGCCACTTTTGCAGAAAAAGACCTATGGTAGTCATAGAATGCTGAACCACCATATTTGTTGCCCAGGTCTACCAGCTTGTGCATATAGAGATCAAACTCCTCTCTTCTGTTGGGATAAACCGCACAGACGACATCCCTGTAAATACCAAACGCTAGTACAAATTCAGGGATAGTCAGTTTCCTGTTCAGGCGGGCATCCCTAGATCTGACAATAACAGAAACATCATCATAAGCATACGTCTTATGTTCCACAATGTCCTGGGAGGCAATCAACAGGGAAGCCAGGTTGACGTCTTTACCTTCCAGGATATCCCTTTTGATATGCTCAGGTATCATGTGGGCCGGGCTAACTTCCTGGTCATCCAGGGGGCTGGCTGGAGCGACTAATGGCAAGGCTGGTGTTTGTACCGCAGCCGCGGGTGGCCCTGCTAGAGTGAGGGCCGTGGTGACCGACTCAAGTTTCTCCAGCCTGGAGTTGACCTTGCCCATGGATGCCATGAGTGAGGATAACATGGCATGTATGTCCCCTGGGTTGGACTGGCTAGATCCTTCCCCGGCTTCCATGTTATTGGTTGATGTGCGTAGCAGTTTGAAAAGTTCTGCCTTCCTTGCTGTAGCGGGGTAGGGGATTTGTCGTCTCCTTAATTCCGTGGTTATGCGCGGGATTGTCCAGGATCTAATTGATGCTGGACTAGCTAGCTCTCCTCCTTGTGTGGGAGTGACAGCTCTAGCCGGGGTGCTAGGCAGGGAGAAATCCTCTACCCCTTCCTGAGACATACTATAAATAAAACAATAATTAGTATATAGAACCACCAAATTGTACTGGCAGGCTAGCTAGGCCGGATGGCGAAAGTATTATGCTTGTTTGGTGACAGGTGAGGCCCTACTAATTGCCAAGCGGCTTGAGAGGCTCTATCTATGCGTTGGCGCGAGGGGTTATTGAGGCCACTTGACGTAGTGGCAGGAGTTTTAGGCCTCTCGGTGACTGTACGACAGAAAACAGGGGAAGGGAGTGACAGGTGAGGCCCTCTCTTTGCAACATGCGAGGCGGCTAGCTAACGTGTGGCCCGATGGGTGTTTGCCTCCGAAACGTTTGAGGCGGGGTGTTGGCCTCGCGGGACCACTAACTAATGGCGACAGCCAAGATGGGGTAAATACCTATTGGGAATCCTGTGACCCTATTGCCAGTACTCTAAACTAGGGGGATGAAATGAAATGTATGGTAGAATACCATATGAGCAGGTGTACGTACCTGGTAGTATGATAAATCACAGGAATAAACCGTGTGGAGCAATTATATAAGCTCGACAGCCTAAAAATGGGTAAAAGAGAGTAGTACGATGAGTGTGGGGTGTAAAAAGAACCAGACTTATAGTCTGTAGCAGCAATGTATAAAATTATGTTGATACCATGGGAATAGCTATGAGTGGCTCAGAAATGTTTGCATGCTTGAATAAGACATCTGAGGGAGGCCGTGGCCTATGTACAAACAATCTATGTGTTACGTGATAATGGTGTGTAAAGGAAAACATGAAACGTAGGTTATATACATATGTATATGACTGTGTAGGGGACGTATGATTGGTTGGATCAGTACGTGTGATTCAACCCGAGTATGCATGCAAAAGGATTTAAGCCTTATGTGTCATCGTCATGACAGAGAAATGAGGCCTGTAATGTAGGCTGAGTAAATTGAAATGAAATGGATAGTTATAAAACTCCTGGCGTGGGAGTTCAATGATCTGTACCGAAATGTAACTGGTTTTATAGAAAGGGACATGGATGAGGTCATGGCCTAATTAACACAGCGTTATGTATGATATGTAGCAGAAAGACCAAAGGCAGGGATACCCCAAAATGATTTAACATGATGTAAAGTGATGTATATCTATATGATATGTATGTATAGCAAAGACGTATCAACCCGAGAATTATTGCTTAAATGAACCTATCCTTGTATATGTTGTATTAATAACCCAGAAATGAGGCTTGTAACATAGGCTGAGTCCATTCGTATAAATGGATAAGTAATGCAGACCCCTGAAAGCGTGGGAGTCAAATGGTATACACAGAGAAGTGGACTTGATTTGTGGACGTAATACAATACTGACAATTTGTTAAAAGTAATCAACAATAATCTATTTAAGCAAGCAATACTTTAACCGAATGTTATATACACATGAAATGGTGAATATAATTCATGAAAGGATTATACGTGAACACACAGAACAGCCGAAAGCAAATGTGAGGGGAACACAGAAGTTAGAATAGTTTAACCGTATGATTTATGCGAACCAAAGCGTGTATGAGCGTATGTAAAATTTGCCGAACGGCAAAACAACCGAATGAACATTCGTTTAAATAACATGAATAGGATATGCGAAATGACTATTGAACGATTTAAAACATGTTCAGCCGAATGACCGTACGAATGAAAAGCCCGCGAATGGCTTGAAACATTCGTGTCATAACCAGGGAAAAGCCGTAAAGCGAGGACCCGTGCTGTACCGTACGCCGTGGGAACCAGTCCTGGCGTGACAGGAAGGTCTGACTTACGGTTTAGGAGTCCCTGGGACGCGATCTACGACGGAGAACGGAGTCAGAAGAAGCTGGACGGGCGGAAAGGCCTGAACAGGATTCCTGGACACAGCTTAACGTGGTGAAACCTCCTGGATACTGAAACCAAGATGGCGTCTGAGAGAACCCGGAAGTGGATCCTCATTCAACGCTGACCTCGAACGGTAAGGAGCCAGGCAAGGGAGTGCCTTAAGTAGGCTAGGGGCAGAAAACCAGCACCTCCCACAAATGCAGGCAAATTGCCTTAATACATATATATATATATATATATATATATAATCATGTGAGAACAGAGAGATAGTTTATTGCACCATTTGTATAAACCTTAAAAACCTCGGTGGCAAAGATTCTATGCCTGCCAGCATCAAGTCAGCTTTTTATGCTTCATGCACTATACCAGGGTGAGACAAATTCACTCCTGATGTTATGGACTACGTACCAAAATGATGTTTTTAGCATTAATGCTGGCAGAGCATTATTCTGACAACATCAAATCAGCCTTTTCATGTTTCAAAGTCAATACAATTAGGGTCATTGAGGTCGGTAACAGATTTTAAGGGCTATGACCCTCCTGAATTAATCTATATGGCTTTAACACCGATTCCACCTTTAGACAAATAGTGTTACTAATAAATTGACCTGTGTTGGGTTTACAAGTCCAGTTACCTCCGTATTATACAAATATTTATGCAAGTGCAGTCTAGGTATATGTCACAAACCTACCTTTACCCGGCTCCCATGCCACTCCTCCGGCCATGCGGGCAGAACTCACCCTAATGCTCCACGTGGCAGCGCGGCCTTAATATAATGCTTACCTTCGGTCCCGCGAATGGCTACCTCTGCTGGTTCGCAGGATGAACTGCAACCTCTAAAAATAAAAGAAATAGCCATGGCGTCATTACCTTAAAGGGACCATGTCATCTTGGTGACCCAATGCTTTTTGGGCTCGCAGAGATGACATGGACCAATGGGAACTCTTTTGAGCTTTTTTAATGCTTTTTTAGCCTCCATTCTTTGCCCTATCATGGTTTCTGTCTGGATCCTCGTTTAGTGCTCCTGGTGATTCCCTTGTGATTTCCTGTGTTTGACCTCGGCTTCGTATTTGTCTTCTGATTTCTGGTATCCTGACCCCGGTTTCGTATTTGACTCATGAATTCTGGCATTCTGACCACGGCTTCATATTTGACTCGTGATTTCTGGCATCCTTACCCCAGCTTCGTATTTGATTTGTGATTTCTGGTATCCTAACCCCGGCTTTATCTTGACTCTGAGTATTTCTGTTATTCCTGTCCTTGATTTATCTTGACCCTGTTTCTTGTTGTATTATTACGTTAAGTCTGGCCATTCTAAGGCTCCTTTCGGATCCACCTTTTGTGAGTTCCCTCTTTCCTGTGCATTGGGGTACTACTACTGTGACATTACGGTAGGGCCATGGACCCTGCAGGAATGGGAGCTCCACAGAATCCTTGCCAGGCTAAATTTGAGGAAATTGACCATAGAATGGACCAATTCTCTCAGGGGTAGGGGTTGCATTAGGATTAGGGGTAGGGTTAGAGGTAAGGGTAGGGTTAGGGGTAGGGTTAGAGGTAAGGGTAGGGTTAGGGGTAGGGTTAGATGCTGGACTGCCACCACAACCAATTACACATCTATAGGGCTTCCAGTGCTATGAAAGCTTATTGGTCTAGATTCCTGTCATCAGTCACGAAATTTTCCCTCTCCCTCCTGTTTTGCCACTTTTCAGAAATTTGGCAATTCGGTTCGGTTCAGCACTTCCGAATTTCGGCAATTCCAAAATTCGGCAATTCGGAAATTCGTACATCCTGAACGAAACGAATTGCACATGTCTATTTCAGACCTCGTTAACCAGAACAGCCCACCTCTATCCTGAAAACCTTCCACCTATGCCTCCCCAGCCTGTGCCTGTGGTGCCTGAAGCTTCTGGTCAGAACAGTATGACCGCAAACCTGACACCACCTCCTAGATACTGTGGCGATCCTAAGACCTGTCGAGGGTTTATAAACCAAAATAGAGTTTCACTTTGAAACGTGTCCCAAGTCTTTTCCCACTGAAAGGTCTAAGGTCGGGTTCTTTATGCACCAATTAACCGACAAGGCCTTGAAATGGTCTAAACCTTTATGGAAGTCAAACAAAGATCTGGTTTATGACTATAAAACCTTTGTAAGAACTTTCCGTAAGGTGTTTGGTCCACCTGGCAGAGAGAGGTGTGCCGCTAAATGTCACATGTTCATCCTCACCTTGTGGTGTCCGGGAGGATAACTACCTTTCTGGCATTGGTGAAGATGCTGGTCGGCGGCCCTGTGCATGCTGAAAGACGCCGGCTGTTGTGGATCCACACCAATTTGTAACCCCACATCCACCCACGGTAATGGCAACGTCAATGTGCGTGTGAACACTATAGTCACCTAAATTACTTTAGCTAAATAAAGCAGTTTTCGTGTATAGATCATTCATCTGCAATTTCACTGCTCAATTCACTGTCATTTAGGAGTTAAATCACTTTGTTTCTGTTTATGCAGCCCTAGTCACACCTCCCCTGGCTCTGATTGACAGAACCTGCATGAAAAAAAACAACTGGTTTCACTTTCAAACAGATGTAATTTACCTTAAATAATTGTATCTCAATCTCTAAATTGAACTTTTATCACATACAGGAGGCTCTTGCATGGTCTAACAAGTTATTAACATTGCAGGGGATAAGAAAATCTTAATTAAACAGAACTTGCAATAAAAAAGCCTAAATAGGGCTCTCTTTACAGGAAGTGTTTATGGAAGGCTGTGCAAGTCACATGCAGGGAGGTGTGACTAGGGTTCATAAACAAATAAACTCCTTAATGGCAGAGGATTGAGCAGTGATGCTGCAGGGGCATGTTCTATACACCAAAACTGCTTCATTAAGCTAAAGTTGTTCAGGTGACTATAGTGTCCCTTTAAGGTTTCTACATCAGAGGTAACATACCCTGAAGCTAAACTGGTTACATTTATTTATATTCGGAATAACTTTGTTTTAATAAGCCACTTGCAATAAGGGGACAATTGATGGGGGGTTGCCGCATGGAACGAGATATGTAAAATGCATAAAGTGTTTGTATTCAATGTTCTTTCCTGACCGAAATGATTACGTTGTCTTGGGAATGAGAGCGGGAGTGTAGCTATGGCTGACAAGCGGGGATGGCTGTAAAGGGGCACATTCTCGCTATACAAAGAGGGAGCCTCAGTGATGAACAGATGCTTCCCCCTATAGGTCACGCTCCCTGCCCAAGTGCACCTGGGCTACCCTTCCTTTGTATAGACGCTCAACCCCCCTAATAAAAGGTACTCACGCTATGAAGCAGGAACCGATATGTGATGTAGCACAATGACAGACACACAAACCCGGTAACAGCCTTAAACATCAGAGAGAGCGCATAGTGCCAGTGTCCACTCTCGAAAGAGACTCTACCTAGTCCGCATACACTCTAAAGGCTTCCCTAACTTAGATATTTGTGGTGAGCTTATGGGGTTTGGGGTGTATTAGTGGCATAGGGGGCAGGGATGCAACGGGGAGTCCCCAGGAAATGACCCCCGATCTCAAATGCTACCTGTTTTTTTCTGTAAAGGCGAGGGGGTGATGACCAGAAACACAACAGATAGGGGGACACCGGTGGTGGCCGGGGGGGGGGGGGGAGTTTGGCTCCCCACCGGATAATGAAGTACACGTAGGGCAGATTCACAAACCATAAGGCCCTCATAAGTCACAGAAATAACATTGAAGGGGAGAGACAGAAGGGATACTCGGTGAGGGATTCAATAACGTAATCTGTAGGACTCAAAGGTCACTTCTTGGTAGGAAGGGCGCGTATGTGACGGGGCTCAGAGATCCTATGTTCCTCCCAACGTTGATCGTGGAAGGGATGTGGGAACAGACCAGAGTATCTTTGCATCGGACGGAATCAAGGTGCTACTACTCTTCGTTCTTGTTCTTCTCCTTCTCCTTTCCTCTTTCTCTTTTGTCCTTCTTTGGGGGTTGGAGGGGCGGGTTTTGGGAGTGGCACAGGAGTATTACCCGGGACTACTGCAAGGCGAGGTACGAAACCGCAGTGGACTCAGTCCATATGGCAGAGACAAACATGACACAAGATGGAGGTTAAGATTACCACATTGAATGTTAAGGGCCTGAACGCCCATAAGAAGCGCCGTCTCATGTTCAAAGAATTAAAGAGGATGAAATCGGACATAGCATTCATCCAAGAGACCCATCTGCCTAAACAAGCCACGTTTAGGTTGAGAGACCATGCTTATGCGGGATCATATGAAGCCAGATCTCATTGTAAACGCAATGGGGTGGCTATCCTCATTAGGAGAACCTTCCCCTTTCGGATGACAACTCAAGAGGCGGATCCGGAAGGCCGCTACGTTATCGTCTCCGGCTCCTTACACTCACATACCATTCATCTGATAAATATTTACGCACCGAACCAACCGGATCCCGATTTTTGGAACAGGCTCCGAGATACAATCTCAGCGCTTCCACGTGGACTGAAGTTCATGGGGGGTGACTTTAATGCGACCCCGTGCCCAGCTGTAGACAGGACATCAAAGGAAAAACAGTCCCAAGATCCCAAGGGAGAGGTGGACAGGACCGATTGCTCAAAAAATTCATAAAGGATACAGGATTAGTGGATGTGTGGCGAGCTCAACACCCGGGTGACAAGGATTTTTCATTTTACTCTGCTCCCCACGGAACGTACTCCCAGATTGATCTGTTCCTGACCAACGCAACGGTCATGTCCCGAATAGTGGGGTCGACGGTGGGCTATCTCTTGGTCAGACCATGCTGATGTCTCCATCACACTGGGCAACCTGTGTGTCACATCACCATGGACGTGGAAACTAAACACGTCATTGTTACGGGACCCAGAGATAAAAGAGCAGATTCGTGGGGACATCATAGACTACTTCTACACAAATGATACCCCAGACGTGAGTGCCAGCACAATTTGGGCAGCGCATAAGGTGGTGGTAAGGGGAACCCTCATGAAATTAGCCACCAGAAAGAAAAAAATTAAACATCAAAAGCTAGAGACCCTACTGGGACAACTGAGTACCCTCGAACAAAAACATCAAACGGTCCCAGATGAGGAGACGTACAGGCAGCTGGAAGCAGTGAGAAGAAACATTTGTAAGTTATTACTGGATGATACAGCTAGATCCATGGTTTGGTCAAAACTAATGTATTTTGAAAAGGCCAATAAAACGAATACACTTCTGACCAGGACGTTACGACCCAGACAGGAACTGTCTCACATCACGGCCATCAGACATCCGGACGGCACATCAAAATCTAAGCCATCTGAAATCGCAAACATTTTTGAAGATTTTTATAAACGGTTGTACCACCACATGCCGGACCATAACGCCCTTGACGAGCAAGAGGAAGAACACATCCTCAAATACCTAGATGGCTTAGGGATGACCAGATTGAATGGAGAAGCGATAAGTAAACTAGCGGCGGATATCAACGAGGAGGAGGTGGACAGAGCCCTACCGAGTTTGAAAGGTAACAAGGCACCGGTGCTGGACAGATTCAACGGCACTTATTACAAGACCTTCAGGAGCTTACGCCTCATCTGATAAAACTTTTTGACCAACTGCGGCAGGGAAGACACCTGGACCCTGATATGGCCCTGGCCATGATTGTGCTACTACCAAAACCCGAAAAAGACCCACTCCGGCCAGAAAACTACAGGCCCATATCGTTAATCAACCACGACCTGAAGATCCTAGCGAGGATACAAGCAGGTAGATTGAACCCGTTGCTGAATTCGCTCATACATGCGGACCAGGTTGGATTTATTCAAGGCAGGCAATTATTCGAGTACACCAGGAGGAATATAGACCTGATCTGGAAACAAGCGGCCACCAGGGTGCCTACCCTGGTGGTGTCCATCGATGCAGAGAAGGCCTTTGATATGGTCAGAGGGCAGTTCCTGTTTTTGGTGCTGAGACACCTGGGTTTCCCAGAGGAATATGTAACGATCACAAGAGTGTTGTATCATAATGTGCGGGCACAAGTACAAATAACGGGTGCTCCACTGAAGCCCTTCAGGCTATATAACGGAACCAGACAGGGGTGCCCATTGTCCCCCCTCCTTTTCGTGTTAGCTTTGGAGCCTTTTCTACAAGCGATCCGCCGGCATCCGAACATCAGAGGAGTTAGGGTAGGTAATAGAGAATTTACAGTTTCAGCCTACCCTGAAGATGTCCTCCTAACCATTACGAACCCGCAGGAATGTATGTCAACACTGCAAGAAGTGATTAAGAAATACGGGGATGTGTCCGGATACAAAGCAAACATTTAGAAGTCCAGCGCGATATCAGTCGGCTTAACGGAAGCTGATGCGAAACAAATTCGGGAGACCTTTCAAATTCGGTTGGAAACAAACTCCCTGTAATACTTAGGCATTCATGTAACAGCTGACCCGGGATGCCTATATTCGGCCAACTACGGACCCATGAATAGGGCCTTAATAGGAGACTTAGAAAAGTGGACAGATAAACCTATCTCTTGGATAGGACGAATCAACTTGGTAAAAATGAATACCCTTCCACAAATCTTATTTCTATTTCAAGCATTACCCATCCGAGTCACGAAAACGCAACTGATACCATTACAAAGAGCAATAGGAGATTTCGTCTGGCAGAACAAGAGGCACAGAATCTCAAGGCACATTTTATATAGACGGAAAAACAGAGGGGGATTGGGTCTGCCGAGCTTGTATTCTTACTATCTTGCGGCCCAACTGACGCAGGTGGCCATGTGGCACTCTCCACCGGAAGAAAGAAGGTGGGTGGAAATAGAGTCTATGCTGGTGGGGTCGGATATCCCCCAGTTCACAATGTGCGTCCCTAAGGAATCAGATCTATGATACGCGTAACTTGCCCCCCCATACTCAACTCGCTCCAACTATGGGATGCAAATAATACCAAGTATGGACTGAAATCGTCCCCTTCCCCTCTAACTCCAATACTTAGAAACCAAGAGTTTATACCTGGAATGGCCCCCAGAGAGTTTAGGAACATAGAAAGGACCGGACTACAACGGATACACCAGTTATATCATAACGGTGAATTTATTAAATTCAAAGAACTCCAACAAAACCACCACCTATCCCCTACAGATTTTTTTAGATATATTCAGATACGAGATTTCGCTAGAAGACCACAAATAAGAGCAGCAGCCCAGAGACGGCTGACTTTCTACGAGAGAATATGCTCGGAATGAGTGGCCCCTAAGGGTATGATCACGCTCCTTTATACTCATCTCCGTACGGAAAATAAAGAATGGGGAAGACTGACATACACCGAACAATGGGAGGCGGACCTAGGGGAAGTATTGGAAGGAATTGAATGGCAAGAGATCTGGGAAGCGAACAAAAACGCTTCGATATGTGTCACACTTCAAGAACAAACGTGGAAAACTATGCTCAGATGGTATACTACACCAGTAAATCTATACAAAATGCACAAAATTGATACAGACAGCTGCTGGAGAGGTTGCGGAGCCCAAGGAACATACATTCACATGTGGTGGGAATGCCCGAAGATACGCAGTTTTTGGAAGTCGGTGGAGGACTTGCTGAAGCAGAATTTCGACAGGCCCCTAGATATGGACCCGTGGATATATCTGTTAAACAGATCTTTAGATGGGTGGACCAAGATAGAACAGAAACTAGCACATAAGATAACCCTGAGTGCACTCCGAACACTAGCGACTGCGTGGCTATCGCTAGAGGGCCCAGAGTTTCCGGGGGTGATATCTAGGATAAGAGAATGTAGAATTATGGACGATCTAACAGCAAGGATAAAGGGGACGACAACGGCATTTCAGAGACTCTGGGAGCTATGGGACAATAGCTTAGTGGGATCAAGGAGAGACTGACAGGGTCCAGTACGAGAGCTGACCCGGACGATTCATTGAATGCCCCCCCACGGAGGAAATGCCTGATGCCCCCTTCTCTCTCCCCCTTTTTCTTTTCTTTCCTTTTCTTTTTCCTTTTCCATCCTCCTCAGACGATAAGTCTTTCTCTTTACATTCTCTTAATATCTTTCATTCTTCCTTCTCGTTTTGTCTCTCTCTTCCCTTGGTTTTCAAGGGAATGATGTTTTTATCCTTTACCAGGCATGTTGCAACAGCTGGAGGAACAGGGAAACCTATGAGAAAATGTGGTCTTTAATAAGTAAGGGCTCCATCAAGTCGCTTATCGTAAAAACCCTTGGTGGGCGGCAAGTCTAGAAGGCTAAAGGTGCTGGCTTGTTTATATTTTCTTGAATTGCATTATGTTGGAAAGAAAATACTCAGGCCTCTGCGCAAGCCAAAAGTTGCTGTCTACTTGCAGTGCCTATCGAGTGAAAAATAAAGAATTTTAAAAAAAATAGAAGAAAGAAGACTTGTGATGGTAAGTAAAACATTTTATTTTATTTTATTTTACATTTATTAGTCTTAATGTCTCCTTCACTATTATTAGGGTAAAGGGAGAAGGTAGTGTTACTGAATTTCAATAGTTTGTCTAGGGGCTTGTGTGGACACCATGCCGCTAATTGCATATCCACCCCTCTAGTCTATGATTATTTAGAGCTCCACCCACTGCCCATTGGTGGGAGCAGGGGATATTAAAATTAGATTACCCTGAATGGGTGGAGGCCAGATGTAGAAAACTAGGTTCCCACCCGTAGAAATTATTGTTTGGATCCCCACCCATGGCCAATGGGTTAGGCTAGGGGGTACACTAGGTCATCCTTATATTATAATAGCCCTCACCTATTTACCACTGGGAGAGGACATTATTTAGCTTTTTTTGTTTGTTAATTAAATAGCCCTCACTCGCTGGACACCGGAAAGTGCAGGTGGATAGACAGTGATCAACCCCACTATTTTTAAAGACCTCCTCCTGATGTCCATGGGTGGGGTCACTAGGGGAACTATGTTACCTCCTTATTCGTTTTGAACATTTAGCAGATATATCCACACTTTCTCCATGGCAGGTGGGGGCATAGGAATGTTTTAAATCCACTTTATTGCTACCGCATAATTAGCCCTTGCATTGCCTAGAGTTATTTAACTATTTGCCTGCTGGCTGCTAGCACTGCACTAGATTTGAAGCATCTGGCCTGGGATTTGAAGCTTTTGGGTGCATATTTCAGTTGTCTGGTGATGGTTGGCTGAAATCCTGACCAAACTCAGGCCCGTTTTGAACAATGTCTATATTTTCCAGTGTTAATTCAGACTTTAGTGAATAACCATGACAATGAAAAACTATTTAAGATTTTTTTTCCCCACAATTAATTTCCATCCTGTATTATGCATATTGTTGCTAAGCAAACAGGCAATTAATGGTTAATTGTGTTATTAAAACTGAATATTTATTCATGAATACTCCTTTGTTCTATCCATCTATCTGTTCATCTATCGTATGACTAGCAAAATAGGTTCTATGTACATCTGGCTGCCAGAGAAAAGCATATAAGTTCTGATAATTTCGTGTAACATAAAATTTATCGTTCTGAAACAATATTACTGGCAGAATGACTTGTGTGTCAGGAATTTCTTCAAGTATCAGCTAATTGTAAACCATAGAATGAGTTCAAATAGAACAAGTGGCCTTTGTTTAAAAAGTAATGGTCTTTTTTTCAAGAATTACTTTACTGTTTTCTCTTTATAATGAGTCATTTTAATGCACAGTTAGCATTGTTTCTCTAGTTTTTAGTTTTAACATTTAAAGTAGTTACTCTACTAAACATATATATTCACCTCCACACAGCTCTAGTTCCTATCTTGACTTTTTTGTTTTGTTTTGTTTTTTTGCTTTTTAAAAACAAGCCTCAGGGGCTTTTGTAGGATTGAGTGCAGCAACCAACATGCACAGAAGCATCTTTCAGAAAGGAAGCACCACCAGTTGACTCCTGGCCCAATATAATCCATCATGGCATCTCTAAATACATGATAACAGTATGCTGGTATGCAGCTCACTGGACAATTCATGCATGTGCTAAGTGGAAAACAGAAGAGGAGTCTGCTTTCTTAAATGAGCCTTTCTCACTATTCATTTTGCCATCACCAAAAGATTTGCTCTTCCAGTGGCATCAGCCTCTTACATCTCCAGTACCTCCATACCTACAAGCATCTGTGGCACGTCCATCCAGCCAGCATTTCCAGCAGCAATGTGTTCAATAAGGAGTGTGTCAAGATACAGAAGACTCCATAGTTCTTGCCACCATCACAGCAGAGAAGACCTCTCCATCGCCTCCAAATACACCATCACCAAAAGACAGCTGATACCATAGGAAGAATAATCAACCTTACATATAATTAACTTTGTGTTGTTTAGGTTGGTATAGTGTGGAAGCTACTGAGGTTTGTATCACCTTAAAAAAAAACACAGGTTGAACCAGGTGAAAATTACAAAATTACAAAAATAAAGTCCAACTAAATAATGTCCACAATTTTCAATGTCAAGTATTCTTTCTTCCAAAGTGGGTTAGCTTTCACTTAACAGGTATATAGAAAATTAAATAGATTTAAAAAAACAATGGTGTAGGTACCAATAAAAAATGGACATGTAAATAGAATTGTATAAATGCACACTCCCATTTAGCAGAACGTCATTTCAGCTCTGATCTTAGTAGTACTCAATCCAATGATGGATATAAATCCTAAATAGGTGGCAGCCAGTTGTGACCAATAGTGCCATAGTGGTATTTTTATCAAAAAAATATAAAATAAAAACAATAGTGTAATACTGTAACCATGTGCTCAAATGTAGAAGTAATATGTTTTATACACACAATGAAGATGCTTTCCTCATAAACTCAGTGAATGGATATCTGTTGACTCTGTAGTCATCAGCATCAGCAATACATGTAATAAAAGGAACATAAACCAAATAGTGCTCTCTGTATGAATTAGAATGTGATAAGAGTAATAAATATACAGTACTATACATGTTAAGTTCCTTTAACCTTTCCTTGTAAGTTTTATCTTGCAATCCATGAACCAGTTTAGTAGCCTTTCTCTGAACTCTCTCTAAAGAATCAATATCCTTCTGGAGATACAGTCTCCAGTACTGTGTACAATACTCAAGTGAGGTCTCACCGTGTTCTGTACAATGGCATGAGCACTTCTCTCTTTCTACTGCTAATACCTCTCCATATACAACCAAGCATTCTGCTAGCATTTCCTACTGCTCTATTACAGTGCCTGCCTACCTTTAGGTCATCCGGGATAATCACCCTTAAATCCCTTTCGTCAGATGTTGAAGTTAGGACTCTATCAAATATTCTGTACTCTGCCCTTGGGTTTTTGTGTCCAAGATGCATTATCTTGCACTTATCCACATTAAATGTCAGTTGCCACAACTCTGACATTTTTCTTATCCCTCCTGGAACATCGACCCTGTTACATATCTTAGTATCATCAGCAGAAAGACATACCTTACCATCAAGACCTTCTGCAATATCACTAATAAAAATATTAAAGAGAATGGGTCCAAGTACAGATCCCTGAGGTACCCCACTGGTGACAAGCCCATGCTTCGAATATACTCCATTGACTACAACCCTCTGTTGCCTGTCACTCAGCCACTGCCTTACCCATTCAACAATATTGGAATCCAAACTTAAAGATTGCAGTTTATTGATAAGCCTTCTATGTGCAACAGTGTCAAAAGCCTTACTGAAATCTAGGTAAGCAATGTCTACTGCACCACCCTGATCTATAATTTTAGTTACCCAATCAAAAAAATCAATAAGATTAGTTTGGCATGATCTCCCTGAAGTAAACTCATGTTGTCTCTGATCTTGAAATCCATGTGTTTTTAGATGTTCAACAAGCCTATCCTTTAACATGATTTCCATTACTTCCCCCACTACTGAAGTAAGGCTTACTGGCCTATAGTTGCCTGACTGCTCCCTGCTACCTTTCTTGTGAATGGGCACAACCAAACATAGGATAGGTAGTATAATCCCCACCAAGGATTTGAAGGTCCTCCTGGTAGTGCCCATACTGTAACCCTGAACCTCCCCAGGTGAACAGGAAGATGGGGCAGTCCTGATTTGGGATGGTGCAGTCCCATTTTGGGGCACCTGCAAGGCTTTCCTATTAGGAAAATAAACGCTTGCCTAAAGGTGCCTGTGGGGCTGCTTGATTTCAGCACTTCTAATGTTTCTTTTTTGGAATTAAGTTAGCTGGTTTGGAGAAATGAGAACCAGGATCCTTTCTCATACAGGAAATGCTTTGCAAGAAGATCAGGGCAGCAGTAAGTGAGGCACCTTGTATAATAGTTACAACAACTCAACAATCAATCATAGAAGGTTGACCGGATTGCAAAAGACTTAGGGAGGTGAGTACTTTGCAAATAAAAAAACAGATTCCATGTGTGCTGTACAAACATTTTTCCTAACCTAAAGACAGATAAACACAAATTGAGACACACCATTGTTTCTTCATTTGCAATACTTTTTCCATACAGCCATATTTCTCCTTTCATAACTTAATTTATCATCCAAAATGCCATAATGGACTCCTTATGTTTTATATACCATATTTAATCTCTAATTTGTCATATGTTATACTATTTGGCACAATCAATTCTTGTTTTTAAGGTACAAAACTGTGAGTGTGCTGTAGTGGTTATGGTGCCAAAAGTACCTCCCACCATCGTAAGAATGCAAGCTCAGTAGGGATTGACTTCTTAACTGGGGTCTGCTGTGCAGCACTCTTTCTTCAATTAGCTAACCCTGCACTAATGGAAGCTTCTGCTTAGGAGACATTTGCCCTATTTCATCCTATATTTGTAATGTCTTTATATACGCTATAATGTGCCCCTTTCTACAATTAATATTTAATCAATTGGTCGTTTTTTAATCTTGAATAGCAATGAACACAAATACACATTTCCTCCCACATCTGACTTTTTTAATGTATTATGTTCTGTATTCCGTTCTAAACTTTAAATAAGCTTTATTACATTTATCTTGTCATGTGAGATCATCGATAGATCATGGCTGGCTGCTTAGCTTACATTTCTCCCTTTGAATAGTACCTTCTTGAAAGGGACACTATAGGCACCCAGATCACTTAAGTTCATTGAAGTGGTCTGGGTGCAGTGTTTCTCTTCCTCTTAGTCCTGCAATTTAAGCATTGCAGGTTTTTTTTTTAGAAATTAACATTGCAGTACTAAGACAATCTCTGGTGACTGTCTACTAGACAGCCACGAGAGGTGCTTCAGGGATTTTACTGAACTATGGGTCCCCTAAATGACACTGTACATCCTCACACTCTGCATGAGGACATCCAGCATCAATGAAGTGCTCGCAGCTGTCGCTGTGCATGCACCGTACTGAGGGAGATGTGCTGAAACTGGGTGAGTAAATAAAGTTTTTTTTAAAGTCTTTCTGTGCCGGAGGGAAGGGGGAACGAGGTAGGGACCAGAAGGTATTATAGTGGTAGGAATACAACTTTGTATTCCTTACACTATAGAATACTATAAATGAAATAAAATTGAAAAGAAAAATATATCCATTACTTGATAAAAAATATATGAGAGAATGGGCAAGTGCATTCTTAACAGTTTCTTGCTGAAATAACTGTTAAATAAAGTAATTTTTATTATGTTCCAAGATACATAATTAAGAAATATGTAGATTATACTCATTGACACATTACGATTCTGATAATACTCTTTTTGATCCTTAGGACATTTCTGGAAATTTTGATGAAATCAGTATGAAAATATTCAGCAATGATGTTGCAACAGTACCAGCTGATGAAGAGTAAGAGTGTAAAATAACAAAAGTCATAATAATATTTCCAAATTGAACAGCTGGATTACTAAAAGCTTTCAGCCCATTGCACATTAATAAAATATATAGTTAAATTAAAGTAAAGCAAACTAACAGCTCAAAACAATCAGCTGGTAAGTCTCGAGAGAAGAGAGAAGGTCTGTCAGAGCGCTCAGATTGATTGATTGACAAGGCTTTTCTAGCCTAGAAATCTCGTTCTGTGTAGACTGCTCAAGTGGCTTATGTGGATTTTATTTTGTTTTTTTATTGCATTGTGTTTTTTACTTTTTTGTTTTCTTGTGAATCATCAATTTGTATTTGTAGTAGTTGCTTTGGGTTATCATAGATTTTATTTAAACATTTTTGGAGGCTGAAGAAAAGGAAATTTAGAGGTAAGAAGACATCTGATGGTAAGTAAAAAAACAAAAACAAAAATTATAGGCATTAGAAACAGAAGGGTGGTGTAGCATTTACTATGTCCTTGAGAATATGTAAAATAAAAGAAGAAAACTTATGGTGTAGTTGTTAGTAATGATGATAAAGGAGTAAAAAAAAGCTTTGTGGCCCCTTTTGTTATTGTTAATTTTTTTCGCGGCCGTCAGTTACATGGGTAAGCAAATATATGGAAGTACTTATTGACAGACTGACACTCGGATAGTTGCTGGGGAGGTTTCTGCTAGCTTTAGGTTTTGGAGATTTTCTTTACTAGAATATTAAACAATTGCAGCTATTCTTTCAGGGCCAGCGCTACCACTAGGCAAACAAGTCAGCCGTCTAGGGCGCACCAGACCGGGAGCACAGTCTCCGTGTGAACAGCACTCCCCCTCCTGCCATTCACTGCCGTCCGGGCCCCATGTAGAGTGGTGAAACTGCCGCAGGTGCATCTGCACCAGGGCCCATCAGGTGGACCAAGCATTTAGGGCCACCCGACTAGCCCTATATCTTCAGGGGCCGGTCAGCGCTGTAATGCTGCTGGGAGGAAGTGACGGCCGCTCACTTCCTCCCAGCTTACTCCGTGCGGGAAGGGGAGAGACAGCAGAGGAGAGGAGAGGCTCCCATCATCCCCAGCCACCCTCCTGCAACTTAAAGGTAAAGCATAGGAGGGTGGCTGAACAATGAGGTGTATGTCTGTATATGTGTATGTATATCAGAATGTATGTATGTGTCTGCATGTATGTATGTCTGTTTGTCTGTATGTATGTATGTATGTATCTATCTATCTATGTATGTATATATGTGTGTGTGTGTGTGTGTGTATACCTGTATGTATATAATCTATCAGTATGTATGTCAGTATGCATGTATGTATGTCTGTGTGTGCATGTCAGTATGTGTGTATGTATATATCTATCAGTATGTATGTGTGTATCTTTCTATGTATCTATGTCTGTTTTCTGTATGTATGTATGTCTGTCAGTATGTATGTGTGTGTATATATCTGTGTGTATGTATATATGTATGTGTGTGTATGCCTGTATGTATGTATATATCAGTATGTATGTGTGTCTGTTTGTCAGTATGTATGTGTGTGTGTGTGTGTCAGTATGCGAGTATGTATGTACGTCAGTGTGTGTGTGTGTGTGTCTGTATATGTGTGTGTCTGTTTCACTATATGTGTGTCAGTATGCATGTGTGTGTGTGTGTATGTCTGTTTCAGTATTTGTGTATCTTTCTGTGTGTGTGTCTGTGTCCTTTTGTGTCTGTGTGTGTGTATTCCTGTGGGCTGGATTTGTAGGTGGGCTTGGAGGCGGGAACCCAGGGGGCCAGACCTTGAGCTGTGTTAGGGGCCCCAGAATTTCTGATGGTGGCCCTGGAGCTGGGGGGGAGAGAGACACAAAAAGGGGCTGCGGGAGAGGCACAAAAAGGGGCTGCGGAAGACACACACAAATGAGCTAGGGAAGAGACAAAAAGGGACTGGGGAAGAGACAGAGGAGCTGGGGAAGGGGAAAATGAGACACACAAAGGGACTAGGGGGGATGAAGAGATACACAATGTTTGCAATGTTTGTTTGGAGGGATGGGGGCAAGTAGCTGGTTTTGCCTTGGGTACAGAATATGCTAGCACCGGCCCTGCATTCAAAGTAAGATTGCTTATATTTTGCAAGCTAGTAAATATTGTTCCCAGAGAGCTTTTTTAATAAATAACTTCCCATAAGGAAACAGAACATTTAACCTTAAGGTTCTTTAAACAAATTCCACTCTTTATGTTCATAATATTAAACTTCCTGATGAAGGTATAGTATTTTCTGTAAGCGTTTGCTTTAAATTCCATACTATCTCAAGAGAGCTACTAAACTTCGTCATTTACCTACTAGCAATAGTTTCTGGAATTTTGAAATAGTTTTAATTGAACAGTATTATATCACTTATAAATGTGTTCAGTTGCCCATAAATTGTATTATTATTGAAAGGAGGCTGTTGCAATAAATACATTTCAAACAAATACATATTTAAATATAGGTAAATTTCACTTTTAACAAATGTCAATAATAAGTTTTTCTTAAAGTAGGATTGTGATTAAGGAGTAATTCACAGATTTTACTATTATCATGACGTAAAGTCATGATTTTATTAATGACACAGAGGCGAGTATTATGCTGCACTGTTTCTTTATTTCCCTCAGCAGCAAAGAAAAATAACATTAAATCAGTATGAAAAGAAACCAGTAAATAACATGAGAGGTATATCTTCCTAGCAACAGGAACAGCCAAACAGCATCCTCTTCATAGCACAATAGGCGGTGTCCAGTATACTACTTCCTCTTTCTTGCAATCCCGAACAAGGACAACAAATCCAAATGAAAGGTGGAGGCGCTCCACTAAGAAGGTATGTGAGCCTTAACCTGGACTTCGAAGTCAAGCTGGAAGAGAGAGGAAAATATGGTAATATCCAAGTATAAAATTGGATTTAGACATAAAAATTCATTACATGGAATATCAGATATATATACATAACATGGAATTCAGTTTAGTCAAACCTTAAGTTCTTAACAGTCATTAACCTCTTAAGGACACATGACGGAAATATTCCATCATGATTCCCTTTTATTTCGGAAATTGTGTCCTTAAGGGGTTAACAAGGATAAAATCCAGTAATCAAAAAAGACTTACCGTGAAGTCAACTTACCTAGAGAAGACCAAAACTCCAGGGAAGGGAGGGAGAGATAATACTCGCCTCCGTGTCATTAATAAAATCATGACTTTACATCATGTTAATAGTAAAATCTGTGAATTTTATTAAGACACGGAGGCTCCTATTATGCTAGTTTAAAGCTTTGAAATTATATTTCCTGTGAAGTGTCTGAATAGGTCTAAAGTAGAAATTATTGAATGTAGACTCTGAAGACCAGCTGCTCTTATAATATCCTCTAAGCGACAACCAATACGAGGAAGCCTTAGAAGCAATTGCCCCACGAACCAAATGAAGAGCAAACACATAGGTATCAATACCTGCTAGCGACATAGCGTATTTGACCCACCGGCTAGGGTGGAGGTAGACACAGGAAGATGCGACTTTTGGAAGGAGATGAAGAGTTCCTGTTTCAAAGGATTCCATAACGTAGCGGGATGAAGTTTATATTCCAATAAGCATGCAACAGGGCAAAGGAGAGATCTATCAGAGAAAGTTGGCTAAAAAAGGGTTTTAGAGGAGGTTTTTTTCCTCCGAGAAATGTCAAAGAGGACACTTTCTGGAGTAAAGGAACAGCAACCACATCAAGAGTTCGTACGTCAGAAACCCTCTTGCAAGAAAAAAATTCAAGACAATAGAGAAGTCCCACAAGACAGAGTATCGTGGTAAGGGTGAATGAGCAAAACAAATTCCTCAGAGAAGTCGACATATGACAGGATGGCAACCGACAGGCGTCTCATTAAAACTTTGATGACCAGCAGAAACGGATGATCGGTAAGGTTGGTAAGGTTCACAGGTCGATAGGCTTTACCTTCATCATAAAGAGAAGTCAGAAAATGGAGGACAGACATAAAAGGAGCTGATATGGTATCTAAATTTCGATAAGTCGGAGAGTTGATTGCGAAACTCCCTCGACCGACCAAGGTGCCCTGAAATCAACCACACCATGAGATGCAAGAGACTTTAGAGAACAATGGGATGAGGCAGACAATCAGGATCCTGAGAGGTGGAAGTAGACGTGGAAGGTCAATAACCATCTCCTGAAGAGGAGAGAGCCATGTTTGGAACGGCGATAGAGGAGCTATGATCACCAAGGTGCAGGATTGGCGACGTAGATGGAAATCAGTGCAAAGGGCGGAAAAGCGTAATTCATTGAAGAATACAAATCTTGGGAGAAAGCATTCGTAGCCAGTGCTGTCAGATCTGGTCTCCAACTGAAAAAACAGGTAGTTGAGCATTCAAACGAGAAGCGAAAAGGTCTATTTCCAATAGACCCCATAGGTTCCAGATGTCTTGGAAGAACGCAAATGCCAGTCTCTGAGGTGGTGTGAATACCAGTCTGCCATAGTGTTGGAGAGACCTTAACTGTATTCTGCCATGACTGAAATGCTGTGCATCAGGCAAAATTGCCAGAAGTCGTGAGCCAGATAGGTCAACATTTTGTATTTTGTGCCTCCAGGTGATTGATGTAGCGGACAGCTGACACATGGTCCATGTTCAGAAGGATAGCGCATTGGGCTTGAGTTGGGGAGAAACTGCGGACTGCAAAAGAATCTGAGAGAAGTTCCAAACAATTTATGTGGAGTGTCAATTCCAGATCTGATCAACTGCCCATGGTGAAACTATTTCGGCATTGAGCGCCTCAACCGTGCAAACTTGTGTTGGGTTCGATGAACAAATCTGGAGCTGTACAGAATATGGCACGTTCATTCCAAGCTTCCAAATGAAGAAGCCACCACTGAAGTTCATCCTTCGCTTCTGAGTCCAGAGTTACCATATCCATGTATGATGCGCTGCCCTTAAGATGAGGCTTGTAATCATTGTAAGGCTCGATAGCCAAGAGGACCTGGAAAAATGGCTTGTATAGATGCCGCTAGAGGGACTATAATTTTCGACAGTTGTTTGAGAGAGAGTTGAGAGGTTGCTAGTGTTTGCGTATCTTATTCTTGATATTGGCTAATTTTGCCACCGGAAGATGTAGAGTTTGAAGGGCAGAATGTACAATAACCCAATATAACCCAGAGATTTGATTTGTTGCGTGGGAACGATAATGGCTTCCTTCCAATTGATCAGGAAGCCTAGGTTCTCTAACAGAGTCAAAGTCCATGCAAGGTGGGTCCAGATTAATTGAATAAACTGAGCGAGAATGAAAATGCCATCTAAATATATTATAAGACGTACTCCCCAACTCCGTAGCAAGGTGACCATAGGTTTCATGAGCTTGGTAAAGCACCATGGAGCCGAAGATAGTCCAAATGGGAGGCACTGAACCTCCATTTGTCACGATTTCGGAACCTAACACGCTAACAGGACACAGAGAGGAAAGATGCTATACCGGTCCTTAGAGTGGCCGGGCTAAGCACGCTAAGAATGGTCAGGAGACAAGCCAAGTAAAGGGAGCCAGAAAATGGGAGAATGAGAAACAAATCGAGGTCAAAGGAGTGGAGAAGACAGCATAATCGGAATAACAAGCCAAATAATCAGTAACCAGAGAGCAACACGATCAAACTACAATACAGGTATCACAAGACCACAACAGGGCACTGAGAGACAGGAAAGGTAAGTATAAATACCCTTATCTTAATTCTGATTGGATAACTTCCAATTAGAATTAACAATCACACGTGGAAGATATCTACGCCTCCCACTGTGATTGTGGTACTGTTGCATAATTTACCGACCTCCCAGTGTGCAGCGTTATACATGCTGCCGCTGGGAGGCGTGGAGGACGCGAGCGGCAAGCGGCTGAGAGGAGACGCCGCTCGCCGACAGGTTAGAGGGGAGGAGACCGCGGACGGCGACGGACAGAGGGTGAGTGCTGCAAGTGGCGTGCAGCCTCCCCTCACAGCCGCCCGCAGACCCCCTGACACCATTTCCTGCACTGCCATATGAATTGCGGGAAATTCTTGATCTTGATGGAATCTTGATGTTGGACTGTGATAGGCACTGTGAGCGATGCATCCTGCTGATCCAATTTAGCTATCCAATCTGCTGGTTGGAGAAGATCCCTTAAGCAATGCACTCCTTCCATCTATGCCTCATAACCATTGCGCTGTCTTAAATCTATCAATGGACGGACATCAAGAAAAGGTTTCTCACGTAACCCAGGGTTTGGACCGGAATCTCTACGATGGCTTGTTTGCGCATCAGTTCTTTTATTTCCTCGGAGACAAGGTCTGTGTCTCATTGAGAAAAAACTATTTCAGGTAGAGAAAGGAAGTCTATGCCATACCCTTTCACAGTGTGAAGAACCTAAGCATCTGATGAAATGAGGGACCATACATGGGAAAAATGTGTGAGCCTGTCCCCCACTATCAGTATGGAAGAATGGAGATTGTAAAGACTTACCATAAGGTCTTCATCCTGAAGGAGCACCTCTTGGGCCACTAACAACCCGCTGTCAACCACGTTGTGGGAACAAGGTTGGTACAGTGCATTGTTCAAAGAAATTGGCTTGGCCAGTGTAAGAGACTTGGTTCTGTTAAAAAAAAAAAAATTCTGTTTATTCAGCCGGACAGACAGCTCCTGGCTTTTCTGGCCCCAGCAAAAACTCTATGGTTAAATAGCCTGTACATCTTGGATTACACTTTATCTAGAGCAGTCAATGTGTGGACAAAGTAGCACAATTCTTTTATAAAGTTGTCCTCAAAGAGAAAACCTTTTGCCTGTGTGTCCAACTCGTTCAGAGCAATAGTTACACGTTTGGGCACAATTTTGAGCAAGATCGATTTGCTCTGTGGCAACCACAGTGTTGGTGTTGTCAACTTAACAGATCACTCTCTCAATGAAACCACTTAAGGTGGCGCTATCTAATTCTAGATCTTCGTCTACTGCTTCAGAGATCTTGACTGCTGGGCCCAAGATGTCTAGGATTTTATCCTGACAGTTTTGCAATAAAAAATCTAAACCTTTAGTAGGCTTCCATCCTGTCTTACTCAGGAATTGAATGATTTTAGGATTGACTAACAGTGTTTTACATAGGTCATCAGGGACTGTTTGTCTTCTCAAAAGGCTTGCATACTCTGGATGCCATATACTTGGCTACGTGGTCTGAGGAGACCACTGGGTGACATGGGTCATCAGGTTTGAATAGGGGATAACCTTGAGGGTCCAAGATCCTGTCGGTGTCCCTTTAGGCCGCATGATCTACCTCAGTCTTGGTAGGTTTAACAAGACGTGTATCAGTAATTTCATAATCAGTATCAGAAAGATCCTCTGAATCCTCCCTGTAGGACTCAGGGAACTCCTCCTCTATCACTGAGCTCAGACTCAGAGTTCAGTTGGGCTTTTGCCCTTTTCCAAAGTCTAGTCGATTTTGCCCAGATAGTGGCTCTTTTGCAAGGTGGAAAATTAATCGCGCTATACGTGACAGTTATAGTACTGTCCATCTCTATTGTTTTGGAGGAGTGTTTAGCCTTATATGAGGTCTTGTGGCCAGGTTGAAGCAGAGCAGGTATGAGACTGTGAGTACAGGTACTGCTGTCTGAATAGTTGGCTGAGCTGATCTCTGTGCCTGTAACAGGGCCTGGGCAAATATCTGTGAAAGTAAATCAGACATAACCCATATCACTGACACCAGGGCCTTCGTTATTGTTTTTGACATGGAAGTGTCAATTAATGCCTGCATATCAGCAGGAGCAGTAAAATCAGCAGAAAAAAAAGCAATCTCATCTCTAGAGATACCTGAAGAGGCTTCTAAATTAACCTGCATGTTTGTTGTAGACCCAGAAGGCACAGAAAGATCCTGTCAGACTGCATTATAAATATACAGGCAAGCCTAAGGGAATGAATAAAGTAAAATAATACGTAAAGGAAAGGGTTGAGTAACCCTCAAGTAAAAAATAAATAAATAAATAGAGTAAGGGAATGAAAGTACTCACAATAGTGAAAAAAATAGCAATTGTAATAGGAAAACGCAGGAGCTGTCCGACCGCCACTATAACTAAACCCCAACTTAGATTTCTGTCAGTTGGGGTCAGAGCAGCGGCCAGACAGATGAATGAAGGGAAAAAACAGTGTAATAGTGCTTTGAAAGGAATAAAGATCCTCAAAGATGTCCCTGAGCCCCAATTGATGATAATCTTGGGGCCAAAGAGGTCAGAGGGGAAAGAAATTATCAAAGGATACACAATAAAGCATATAACTGAAGCAAATTAAGTAAATAAATCAAATGAAGTTAAAATGAAGTAACTAAATATATGTATAAATATGAAAATATTATAATTAAAATGTAATAACTATAATAATAACTATATTAACCATAGTAATAATATGAATAAAAGTAAAAGATCCCACACAAAAAAGTCGGACCCAGTGTCACTTAACTGAGAAAGCAGCAAAGAAAGAGGAAGTAGTATACTGGACACCACCTATTATGCTATGAAGAGGATGCTGATTGGCTGTTCCTGTTGCTAGGAAGATATACCTATCATGTTATTTACTGGTTTCTTTTTATACTGATTTAATGTTATTTTTCTTTGCTGCTGAGGGAAATAAAGAACGAGTGCAGCATAATAGGAGTCCCCGTGGCTTAATAAAATCCAGGCTGGATTTGACCACTTATTTGAATACATTATACTGATGATGCATTTAAATATATGCAATAAATAAAAAATAATAAAATAATGCTAATGTACTAAGTTAATGCATTAACTGCAAATCGCATTAACTGTGGTGTTTGCAGCTGGAGCAGTGACCTCTGCCCAGACTAGATAGTAACTCAGAAATTAGGAATCTCTCTTTCTAAATAAAAAAATAAGATTAAAATAATGATTAACTGTAATCATTAAAATTAATGTGATTACACCTATATGCTATACCCTCAGTGCACCTGTAGGGGGCTGTCCATCTAGGTGACAGCCAGAAGGTGGGTGAAACACAAATTTTTTTCCTCACACTTTCATTCATTTTATTTTGGCCAAGCTGCCTGATTCAGAGCTTTACTGACAGACCAGCCAGAGGAGTATGAATATCCTCTACAGTTGTCTGTTTAGTCCTGTCTACAATCCTGGTAGGCTTATAGTAAGATATGCATCAAGCGAAACTAGGTGACCAGAGAGAGACACAGTGGGATGCAGTGGCTAAAGGGAGACTCACAAGAAGATGATTGGGGCTAAAGAAGTACACAAGGTGATAAATGGGCTGGAGAGACACTCAAGTGATTGAGAGAGGCTAAATAACTTAGGCATGCCTTTACATTTCACCTTGGGTATGTGGTGCCTGGAGTACTGCATGGTACTCTCTAGATGGGATCTTTTTCTGTGTTCTGTGTTGCCAGGCAATTCGGTATACAGCTCACCCTCGCAGTTTTGCCTTAAATTCTGAGAGACTAAATGTTAATTATCAATGTGATCAATATAACATTTTAGTTTATATCCTGCAACAATTGAATAAGTCTGATACTACATTTTGATACTGGATGATTTTAGTCTGATTGATGTTAATATTTGTTCCCAGATGCAAAAAATACATGCAGTTAACTTCATCTTCATTCATAAACCCTTTTCGAAACCGTATTGTAGTAAAGCTGGTTATTGTTATGCACAAGTCATTTCTTCTTTGTTTGTAATTTTAAAGAATTTCAGTTCATAGGGAGCAGGAAGTTTCCATAAGTGACAAAACACATGGTTTGATTTTTTCCCCTGCTTACATATTAAAGAACCAAGCACAACACCCTTTGTTCCCCCAAAAATACATTGCTGTTCTAATTAAATGATGAACCTCTCCAAAATGTATATATAAATATGGAATGTGAAGGTGCTCCCACTTACTTGGGACATCCATCCTGGGTCCCACTGTAATGCAAGGTTACATATAGATCATATATACTTGTGAAAAATTGTTTTAGATGATTTATATATCACATTACAAAAAATAATAAATAATTATGATAAAAAAATAATGCTCTCTACAAATGTATGCCATGTATGTAAGTCAAAAATTGTGCGTGATCTACCTTTCTCAAGTAGCTATATGTTGACATAAGAACTTTAATTCCTAGACCAGAACCAATACCATGCTGCTGAGACCCAAAATGTTGCTACTGTACAGTACATGTGCCTGTTTCTGCTCATTTGCTGTAAATTGAAAATTCTAGGGGAATACTAAAAAAAAATATTTCTTAAAATTCTCAGGATAATATGTATATTATATATTTATGTCCTGAGGAAATGTAATTGTAGTGAACTGAAACGTTGACTGTTTGGATTAAAAACCTTTATATTTTTTATATAAGTCCTTGAGTGCTGGCTTTCTTTTGGAAGTTGTATTTTCAAGTAGCTGAGCACCAGGCAATTACAAGGAGAAAAGCTGGAGTGCAAAACCCCTACAAATTGTAGCCTATATATATATTCAAGACAACAGGCCAATGCTGTTGTAGGTAGGTATAGGAAAGAGTTAGTTGTGGTGTGCCATAAACCGACATGTGTTTAAGCCTGTGAAAGAGAGCACACCTAGAGATGCATTAGTATTTAAGGCATGATTGATTTAATGGAGAGGTTTTAGTGAGCAATATCCCATCCAAAATCAACCTGTGTCCACAGTAAAATGAGTTTAAATAGGTAGGCAAACCCCTCTTACAATTCTAGGCTAAACTGCCCTCGAATTTGTGATCAGGGACAACAGGCTGATAGTATTGTAAACATATATAAGAAAGAGTCAGGTGTGGTGTGCCTGAAATCAAAATGCAGATGAGTTGTGAAAGGAGGCAAAAACATTAATAATAATTACCAAAACACTATTAAATCCTAAATACATATTAATATTACAGATATTCATGTGAGTTTGTGCTTGGAGGAAACCAAACAATAGGAATTAAACTCATTTGTTATGTACCGGATCTACACAGACCCTTGGATGACTAAAAAAAGTAATTTGAAGAGTGAAACTATTTACCCCAATATTACCTGGTGGCCTTGAATCTGTCATTAATAGTATGAGATATTGAGTTGTATTTATTGGGCATACTGTACTTGAATAGCAAAACTAAATGTAGAGGAACAATGGGCATGACTATGTAATTGTTAACCCAAACTTGTGTACTTTCGATTATGAGAGATTTATGAGAAGTAATGCATGGTCTGGGGGATGGAATTATGACACAACTAGGGAAAGAACTCCTATAAAAGCTAAACAAGCTTGTGGTAACTGGAGTACTTCTCCTGACTGAATAGACAACCATACTTAGACCATATACTGTATTTCCAGGACATACTTATGATTCCTCCTGGATTGAGGATCATCCTGGTGTCTTGGAGGTCTGGCTCAGCCTGTAACCTTAAAGAAAGGTTTATACTAGTACTGGGTAACTTACCTTTACAAAGTATCATAAGTACCGATTTCTGACACCAGTTGAATAAATAGGTGAACCTCGGTAAGCAACTACTATTTTTATGATGCTTGAACTTAGTAGAAGTTTGGGATAAAAGTAGATATAAAAATACCATCAGGTAAGGCCTGTAAAAATGGAAAATTATTAAGCAGTTGTGTGCTGGCCTAGTTGAGTAAGCTTAAGACCTAATGCTGTAGAGATATATCCTGAATGCAACTTTGGTTCTTTGACTCCAGACCTCCTAGTGGTTTTTTGAGTTCATTACCTCTGCAATAGAGGAAGCTCAGGAAAAAAACAAAACAAAAAAAAATATTATAAGCCTGTGACCTCTGTGATAGACTAAACTCCGTAATGGAAGTCATTTTATGAGCAATTTATAAGTGTGTGGCCTCTGTAATAGAGGAAGCTCAGTATAAAAGCTAATTTATGAGCAACTGATCCCTGAGATATACAAAGTGCAGTAACAGGATCCACATATGAGAGTGTTACACAGAGACCTCTGCTATAGAGGAAGCTCAGGAAAAAGAAAAACAGTTATGCCAAGGTAAATACTCCCAATGAATACAAGCATTACTGGCAAAGTACCAAATGAACAAATGCATAAAACATCTGAGGAATAACAAATCTGTCTTCCTAAGTTTTTTTTAAGGAGAATAAATGAACTAGTAAGCATGTGTGATTAGAGATTCCATGAAATATATCTAGTATGGTCAGAGCAAACCATAGAAATGACACGAGAAGTAATTGAACAGTACGTCTGTACTTCTGACAAATATATGATGAAACCATATGTAGTAAAGTTCGAGTTGGCTGACTTGGTTAAAATTTGTATAGTTGAAATGCATAGGGTGACTAGCTTCATATAGTGGCACAATGTGTAGGGATACCGTTATTCGAATAGTGACAGTACCTGGAATGAGTGATAGTTACATTGTGATACAATCATCAGAGTGACTGATATAATGCATATAAAGTGACACACACAGGTTGACTAACGTACAGTGACGCAACTGACAGCATGACTGATATTTACATTGTGATACAATAAACAGGACCAATATACTGTACGTAAAGTGATAAACACACAAGGTTACTAACATACATACAGTGACACAACGGAAATATAGGAACAACACACGGGGTATCAGATTAATATCCATTGATTTAGGGGTGACTTATATTCATGCAGTGAATCAACGCACAAAGTGACTGGTATACATACATTGACACCATACACTGAGTAGCAGATATTTTGGATAGGGTGACTGTTGTTCATTGTGTGAATAACACAATGTGAAGGGTGTTTAATACTCGCATAGTGAAAGAATCCATGGGATGATATAAGGCAATTACATGTAAATGAGAATTATATTCATCAAGCAAAATAATGCAGCAATACCAAAAATCGCTCCTGCTGAAGGAGAAACCCCAGTGAACATGACTTCCACCGACCGCTGGGTGAGCCCCCAAACCCAAGCACAAAAATACCCAATCTAAACAGAGGTCGCTGCAGAAGAACTCCCACCATAAATCCGTCACCAGATCATGTGCAACAAGCCTGCCTGCATCTCCTTCTCCCTCCTCCAGCACTGTTCCCACCCCCTGCACTGGAGAAGAGCCACCTGCCAAGGCTCTAGTGCATGGCAACCCTTGGGTGGAGCAACTTTGACCGCTCTTACATCAACAGTGCCCCACACACCATCCACAGAATCTGAGTTCCAAGACACCATGGGGCAAAATAAAAGCACTCTGCCAACAGCCCTGCAAGGGTGGCAAGTACTGCAACCACAAATCCTTACACTGTAGAACATGAAAGAAAACTAGATGAAACCTGAAATGAAAATCCCAACGCCTGCCAGCATGAAACTGAAGGATGGAGAACAGCCTAGTGCCCAGTGTGCCACATGCAGGGAGCCCCAAATACACACACATTTATACACTTAAGCTTATACTTATGTTTTTGTAGGATATTCGTCCATGACTGAGGAGAATTCTTCTTGACACAATTTTTTTCCATTAGGTTGTGAAAATCATTCCTTAGGGATTTTGGCCCATGCCAACCCAATAGCATCATACAATTTCCCATATAACGCAGCATAACTATTTAACCATAAAATCTGCTAGAATTGCATGATGCAATTGAGTCAGCATGGATTTGCTTCATTAGACCATGGGGAAAAATGGGG
>OW240917.1:154200150-154312650 GCA_933207985.1 Pelobates cultripes | reverse complement strand
GAATGGTAGATGTGTGAATTGTAAGGCCTGTTTTTTACAGAGTAAGTGGAGGAAAGGTTGAGTGGCTGGGTGCACCGGCACAGACAGATATGCATCCTTGAGGTCGAGTCTGGTGAACCAATTGCATGGCCGTAGTATGTCTCGAAGAAGATGGATGCCCTCCATTTTGAAATGTCTGTACACCACGAAGGTGTTCAGCTGAAGAAGATTGATGACCGGGTGGAATTCTCCTGATTTCTTCTGGACTAGAAAGATAGAACTGAAGAAGCCCCCGTTGTCCTGAGCGAATTGTACTGCTGCTTTTGTGAGGAGGGATTGCAGCTACGTGTCAAGTAGGGTTTGTTGAGTTTTCGACATGACCGGGCAATGGCGGTGACCCTGAACCGTATCCAGAATCCAGGTATCTGAAGTCTAAACAATAAAATAACCAGCCCACATGACATAAGCTAGAAAGGTAAAAGGGGGAAAATCTGTCACCTGTCAGAAATCTGTTGCGTCCTCTAGCTCTGCTTCCTCTGCCTCTATCCGACCTTTGGTTAGAAAAACCTGTGTGGGGTGTTGGTGGAACACTCTCCTCATAGATGACTGCACCTTGTTCAATGTGGCGTACAAATTTACGTGTTTGTGGAGTTCTATCGGGCTCTCCAAACAAAAGACCCTGGGCCCTGCTTTCCTTCGTTCTGTACAGAGGGATGTGTTTGCATTGCCCAGCAGGCATATGGAGTGCAACGCCCATTCCCTGATCACAAATGGGTCTAATGGTCTCTCCTGAGAGAGGGCCTCATCAGCCAATAATAGGATTTTAGCTAGGGGTCCAAGAACGTCCAGCAGCTTGTCCTGGGTTAGGCGTAAGCTGTCCTCAATACCCTTTCTAGGGTCACGGCCAGTCCTGGCCAAGTAAGTATAAAGCAGCATATCAAATTTTGGGGTCATCGCGACCCTGTCCAGCAGGTTAGGCCACGGGAATTCTGCTTTTAAACGCTTGTGGACCTCCCGATCCAGGGGCCTTCTGATCTAAATGTGTTCAGTAGGGACCACTCCGATGACCAGGGGTATCTAATGTGGCGTGGGTCAAACAGCGGTTGACCTAGTGTGTCTGGAAGGTTTCTGCCGCCCCTGATGGTGCTGGTCTGAAGACCACATCTTCCAGTGTGGGGTCAGTCATGCCCTCTCGAGTAAAGGGCACCCCTCCATAGGATGCCTCTGGCCAGTTTGTCTCATCCTCTGATGTGTGGTCTGCTTGCCATTCATCCAGGATAGCTAAAGGAGGAAGGGTAAAGGAGTCCTCCTCTTCTTCCGACTGGGCAGTGGGTTTCTCCCTAGTGTCCGCGTGTTTGGGGCGTTTTACTGGCTCTTTGCCTTCATGGTTGAGGGGTTCTGGTCAGTCCCCTTTCCAATATCGTTTGTGAGATCTGGTTTGATCCCATCTAGAGGAGAACCCTCTGAATCTTCAGCAGAAAGTGGGGGTTTGGTGAATATTTTTTCCTTGGGCTCTAAGGGCAGCAACCAGGCCAGGGCCTTCTTGAGTGAGGTGGCAACTGCCGCGTTGATGAGAGCTTGCAGGTTTTGTTCCTGGTTTGTAGTATCCATAGTGATAGCAAGCGGTACCTAAGGGGCAGAATAGGCCAGTATTAGAATATGTATGTCAAGGCCTTCTATATATATCAAATATATGTCATTACGTCCGTTATGCACACCAAAACTTGGTCTCACCCAGTATATAATCCTATATATCTATACCCATGGGGAAGTATGGGGGCACAGACAGAGCGGGCCAATCAGGGGCTGTATCAATGACAGCAATCTTAAATGACACCTAGGGGTTCACCCCTTATGAACTCACAGCAGAGTGTAATTGTGTCTACACAGACTGAGTGATAATGTGTATAAATGGGGGGTCACCCCTATGCAGAGACCAAATGAAATGGGGGCTCACCCCAAAATCTAAACAGTCTGCAGGTAGCAGTTAAATCAGGCATGTACATACAGTAACAGAAAAAATTGGGGTGGAACAGCGCTACAGTACTAATCACAGGGGTGGATGGAGCTGCACACCTGAGGGGCAGGGCAACCCTCAAAACCTTCAACAAATCTAGGAGAACAGGGAACAGCAAATACAGGGTGCACTAAGTGGAACAAATGAGAGATAATATACACAGAAAGAGGGAAGAACAACAAAAAAGTCTCTGAAAATGCAATGTGGACCTTGGATAGGTATTCTTTGGTTCTTGATTTGGGTCCTCAGTAGTTAATTCCTTAATTCCTTTTGTTTCAGCCTGGACCTGCAGCAGTGTTTCAAGCCTCTGCCCTTTCTTGCAGATCCAGTACTACAAAAGAAATCCTAGGTGGGGATTATTCCACTCACGCCTGGTTCATAGAGCAGTGTGGCTGCTCTATACATTGTAAGTATGTTTTACCTTTTACTTCTATTTTATCTACTGATAACACTATGGGCCCTCCTTTGTGCTTTTTTCTTTCATAAGTCCTGCATTACAAATATCGCTAGAAGGATATCCTACATGTGGGGAGTTTAAAACCCACTGTATGCTGTTTTATTCAGAGCTGGTTATAGCTCTCTCAATTGTAAGTTCGCACTCTTAGGACCTCAGTGTTTGTTTGTAGCTGTAGGTGTCATACGTTATTGCACCATTGGGCTTTTCCCTTATTTTTATGTATTTTATATGCTGGCGCGTATCTGAGACGTTGAAAGAAGTATTGAAGAAACACCTCCTATTGTCCAGCTATATCCTACATGTGGGGAGTTTCAAATACCACTGTATGCCGTTTTACCTAGAGCTGGGCATAGCTCTGTATAGTGTGAGTTGGCACTTCTCTATTTCTATATTGTCCGTGACACCATCTCCTAACGGTTGTGCACTATTGATCCCTCCCTGTTTCTGCTTTTTTTTTCTTATTAACTACTGAGGACCCAAATCAAGAACCAAAGAATACCTATCCAAGGTCCACATTGCATTTTCAGATACTTTTTTGTTGTTCTTCCCTCTTTCTGTGTATATTATCTCTCATTTGTTCCACTTAGCGCACCCTGTATTTGCTGTTCCATGTACATACAGTAATCTACCATGTAGTTCCGAGAGTTTACCCCAAGAGGGGAGCAGAGAGTCCAACAATGCCTGTGACAATATATGAAATTACACTTCCCCTATTACAGAACAAACAGTGGAACCCACAGAGAGTGTGGGGATCACTGGAAAGTATGTGGTGCCCGCACGAACTGTGGGCTTACAGTTCATTTAATTTTGCAGTGCCGCAATGTTGCGAGGTACACCAAGATGGCCGCCACAAGGCCAGTATATGCGCAGATCGCGGCTCCCAAAAAATGGCCACCTGGACCTCACGCTGGCGAACGAGGTCTGTAATGGCCGTCTGGATCTCGCGGTAGTGCGCGAGATTCAAGATGGCCTCGTGCGATCAGAGTCGTTCCCCGTGGCCCCAGAAAGCCCGGGAAAAACGGGGCAGCAATATACCTGCCACGACCCGAGTGACATGAGAAAGGAAAAAGGGAAAATAAAGACACAGTTGATAGTTAGAAGATTAGGTAGGAAGGTAAACCGTTGGATAGTTAGAGTAAAAGAAATTATGAAAGGGAATGGTAATGATATATATAGTATAGAAAAAGAGGGAAGCTGAAGTAAATATATATATATATATATGTATATATATATATATATATATATATATATATATATATATATAATAAAAATACAGTTGTCCCTCAATAATTAAGTAACACAATTAAAGTAATAGAATGTACAAAATAGAAAAACAAATTAAAGGAATAGATAAACCACAGTAACCCACAGAGAGTAGGAGACAGTGGCACTCTGACCTGTACTGGTGCGGAGCAGCAAAGAAAGAGGAAGTGACATCAATGGGATGGAGTTTTGTAACTTGTTACTTTTTTCTCATTGGTTATCCTGTTACTATGTTAAAAGGTGCTGCTGTGGAGCTTAAGTAAAGAAAGACTTAAGCAAAATACGAAGCCTCCTGTCATGTTATAAAATTCAGTTAACTATACACAGCTAACCAGACCATGCAATACCACTTCCATTGGGTAAGAACCTCAGGTGCATTTATTGAGTTAACTTTATTATATAGAGTGATCTCACTTCTCCCACAGTAGATGATCAGATGCGATGCAGGCACCCATGGGTCCCATGAAACTTCTCAAACCATGCTAAAACTATTTTACTACTTACTGTAAGACAGCAGCTGTGTGCTGTACTGGTTATGGTGCTTGAAATGTTCTTTTAAGATCCAGTAATAGTGACTTAAAGGCTTACAGTTGTGGTCAAACTTAAAATTCAGTAAACTGTATGAATATGCACTAATCTAAAATTGACAGCTGTAATCAAATGTCTAGGGTTGAGCTCTGGGCCTGCAGAAGCTTCTGTATGAACTTGTACACACATTCCCTGAGATTCAAATGGGATACAGGGTGATACTGGACTGTTGTAAAGTTTGACTGTTATAGAGGCCATCTATCGTTTTCATCTACTTCACTCACAATGCTAAATAAAGAGCAGAGCAGGTGTCCAAACTGTAGGTGTTTCTGTGTTGATGAAAATATGGAAAATCTTTCATTCACACAAAGTTTTCAGCACAACGATTAAATGTAGAACGAGGTGACAGTGAACAGCAGAGGCCCATGTCAAGCCGTTCACTCTACTGGCTTTATAAAACAAGGCCTGTGTTCAATTAATGCTCGCTTGCCTTTGGCTGATGCAACAAGTTTAGAAGTTAGAAGTGAAGAACTCTGAGTAATACTTATACACCTGAGGCACTTACTAGTAAGAATACTAGAAACAGATTTAGACACGTCTCATAAAACCAGATTCTTTTATTTAAGATATTATATATATATATATATATATATAAAATAATAATAAATACGTTTAATATTGTGGGGACCTAAAGTAAACATAAGATACTTTTTCTAATACTTATGAACCTTTTTTTTTTTATTATGCCATTAATTCACTTTTATGTCCAGATACAAAATATGGAAGGCATTGTTTTTGTTTTATTATTAGACAAAATCTGGCAAAATAAAAAGTTTCTGCTCCTAAGAAAAATGTCAAAGCTGCCTTAACTTCTTGCATTAAGAAGCAACAAACATCCAGTCTTTAATCAACTGATCAATGCATTTTTGTGCAATCACGAAATATTAGATTTAAACTGGGCTTACAAATCTGTGAAGGAAATGAGCCATCACAGATGAAGTCCAAGGAAGCGTGAAATTAACGCTGTGTATAACAGTAAGTCAGATTTGGATTTAAATATATAATAGCAGGAAGTTTTTTTAGTCATACAAAGGTAGGCACTGATGCTTTCTTTAGTTGAACTGGATTTATTAGTGACTGAATAAATAACTAGATAATTGTTTCAATTAATGTTAAAATGTTTAATCCCAACAACTCATGACAATGCATACAAATGTTATAAAAGCAGAAAGAATATAATTAGCTTTCACATAGAATATCCGAGAATCACAATATTCAGCTCATCAGTTTTAAGTATAAGGGTCTCTTCATAGAATAATATAATGCAAAGACACATGTGGAAGCATATACTGTAGTAGAACCTTAGAGAAATGTCTAGCTAATTAACTGGCAATTAAAACATAGCAAACTGCTATCTTAATATGTCAATACTACAAGCACCGTAACCACTACAGTCACTATAACCACTGCAGCCTGGCACCATCCCGGTGTAATTTGTTAAACCATTTTAGAACTGTTTGACAACTTGGCTGGGTTCCCCAGGTACTTGCACCGCATCCACTGATGTCTCTTTGCAGCATAATTAAGGGTGATTCAGGACTGAAAGTGCTCAGCTGATGCCGTCAACCCTGTATGGACCTGCTTAGCTCAGTAGCGCTAGCCAGGTTCTCCTACAGGGAGAATCTGTAAGATGGTGCTGGAGCTGCAAGCACCCGGTATCAACCAGGTGAGTTGTTCTAAAACATTTAGAAAAATTACACTGGGATTGCACAAGGGCATTTCTGTCAACATAACCACTGTAACATGTTGTAGTGGTTATGGTGCATAGAGTGTTTCTTTAACAGGTCTGTCTCAGAAGATAAAGAATTATAGATTGTGAACACATAAAGTAATCATTTTAACCTTCATGTCCATTTATATCAAAGAATTATTTTTTCCTGTACTTGCTTTTTTGTAATACGTAAGAATTCATCTATAACTATACTGTGTTTTTAATAATTTCATCAAAAGGTATGAGCATTTCTATTGAATTTTCATACAGGTAGTATGTTTTGGGTGATTTATAAATAATGACATGAAGAAATTATTGTTCTAGATTCTGTAGTTTAGATTTTAGAACTTGTGACTGATGTAGCATTGGTTGCGTCTTTTTGAAAAGTAACAGAATCCATCTTAATTTTCAAAATGCTGTTAATTGCATGAAATATGAATAACATTTGGTATTTCTGACATCACAATTTCTACACGACATGAGTAGACATGAGTTGACTTATAGAAGTAAATTCTGATGGCCACAGAAACTGGGACTGAATTGAAATTATTGCTTTGAGAAAAAAAACATCCTTTCTATAATTGTCAATTATATTTCTCCAGTAGCATGTCTAAGTCTGTACAGCTGCCAGCAAACATTCTCCCGGTAGTAAATTCCACATCTTTAAAGTTCTTACTGCTCAAATCCCTATCATTTCCTGAAGATAAAACTGTCTTTTCCTCAATCCTCAGAGATGACCTTGTGTCTCCTGTGCAGAACTTGGATAAATCTTTTGTCACAAGCAGAACCTAAAATCCCTAACTCAGGTTTGTGTTACAGTTCAATTCACAGTAAATATTCTACTCTAACATCTTTTATTAAACATTTTTATGTATACTGTATATTTTATCGCTAATGATTTGGGCAAGGTATTAACCAACCACAACCCAAAAAACCATCATATAAATAAACGGTGTGTGGAAAGAAATTGGGGAAAAAATACAGATTTTTCTTATTTGCGGCACACTTACACTACCTACATCAATATAGCAAATATAATTGCTCCACTGTGTTAAATGGTGAATGGTACGTGCCAGTCTACTATTCCAAGGGTGTGTGTAGCGTGATAATAAGATTGCAGAACGAGTAGGCCCACTCCGCCCAGATGCTTTGGTAGGATAAGCTGCGCGTGTTTAAGCCTGGCTGAGCCCGATGTCCATATGAATTGTTGGATAGCAGTGTTTAGGGCTTTGAAGAAAGCCAGGGGGATCTGGACCTAAAAGAGGTACAAGAGCAGCGGCAAGAGGTTCATTTTAACGGTGTTGATTCTGCCGAACCATGATACACACAATGCTCCCCATCTCTGCCTATCTGAGCGCAGCATCCCCAACAAGGGCAGGAAGTTGTCTTGGAACAGTCTGCTCAGGTCTCTTGTCAGCCAGATCCCGAGGTATTTAATGACGAATAATGTGGTGCGTGCACCACTTGAAGGGGAAGTTCAGTTTGAGTTGTTCTAGTAAGCCAGGAGGTAGGTGTAATGGGAGCGCTTCAGACTTGTCCGTGTTCAGTGTTAGGTTTAGAGAGCACCCATACGTCTTGAATGCATGTAGCAGGTTCGGGAGCGCTACCGTTGGGTTTTCGACAAAGAATAGCAGATCGTCTGCATATGCAGCCACCTTATGGGTCCCACCACCGAGTGCAACTCCTGTTATGCCCTTCATCTCGTCTGACCGCCGCCAGGAAGGGTTTTAGCGTGAGGGCAAACCCGCCATTTGTAATCCCATTCCAGATTACAAATGGCGGTTACAGGGCACCGTTAATCCACAGGCGGGCCTTCGGGGTCGCATACAGGGCCGCTATCCACGTCAATATGTGGGGGCCAAAGCCCATTGCTCTCAGACTCTCACTCATGAACTGCCAGTCTACCCGGTCAAATGCCTTTTCGGCATCAGTCGAGAGGAGGAGGCCTATGCAGGCGGTTTTGAGCACTCGTACGGTGTTATCTTTAGCCTCTCGGCCTGGGATGAATCCCGTCTGGTCCGGGTGTACTAAGTCTGGGGCAACGCGGCCCACGCAGAGGGCCAGGATCTTAGTGAATAGATCGGAGATGGGTCTGTAGCTGGTGCACGCGGTGGGGTCCTTCCCTTCCTTCGAGATAACTGCCACAGTCGCCATGAGGGTGTCATCGGGGAACCTCCCGCCCTCTAGTATGGAGTTCAGTCCCGACAGAAGCTCAGGCAGGAAAATCTCCCAAAAGCTCTTGGGGTATCAGGCTGGGAGGCCATCCGGGCCAGGGGCCTTGTTCATCTTGATGGCTTTGAGGGCTCCTGAGAGCTCCACCATCGTTATGGGGGCTTCCAGATCTTCCTGTGTTAGTTTTCCTGTGTTAGTTTTCAGTGCACATGTTGTTCCAGGTATTCCCTCGTCCTGGTCAACCTTACCTGGATTGCCGCGGACCCCGTGTCAACCGGCAAATTGTACAGTTTGTTGTAGAAGTCCTGGAATTCCGCAACAATTGTATCTGGCTGTCTCGTGTGCGCTGCTCCCGCTATCTGCAGCGTAATGATCTGTGCCATTCGTCGTTTCCTTTGTAGCATTTTGGCAAGCATACAGTCGCATTTGTTCGAGTGTTCGTAGAAGTATCTACGCGATTTGTAGAGCGTGTGGGTCAGTTTTTGGGACAGTAGTCGTTTCAGGTCTCTTTGGGCTTCCAAGAGGGTCTGGTAGATGTCTTCCGTTGAGGTGGTTCTGTGGTCCAGGTCGAGTTGTGCTGTTCGCGCGTAGAGGTCAGCTGATTGACTGTGGAATTCCTTTTTGCGCTTGGTGCAGGTCCTGATGAAATGGCAGCGAATGACGCATTTATGTGCTTCCCACCTCGTCAGGGGTGCAACAGCCGGGGTGTTGTTTGTTTCAAAGTATTGTCTCAGCACTTCGTTAGCCTCCGTAAGGGCCAGCGAAGCCCCCAAATTCTGTTTGTTGAGCCTCCATTTTCTGCCACTGGGTTTGAAAAGGGGGGAGCGCATCGTAGCCAGGACCAGGGAGTGGTTCGACCAGATCGCAGTTTGGATGTCGCAAGTCTGGAGGAGGTGCAGATATTCCTGGGAGACAAAGATATAGTCAAGGCGGCTGTGTCCGTGGTGCACCGGGGAGTAGTAGGTGAAGTCCTTCTCGTCTGGGTGGAGGACCCGCCAAGAGTCCGCCAGGCCAGTGATGTGGAGCACGTCATTGGTAGCCCGCCGGCAGAGGTCAGAGTGTGAGCTACAGCCTTTGGATGTGTCCATGCGAGGGTCTAGTGGAACATTGAGGTCTCCTGCCACAATAAGAAGCCCCTCTCTAAAGAGGTTAAGCAACTTAAGAGTCTTGGAGAGGAAACGGTGTTGGCTCGCGTTTGGGACATAGATTAATGCGAGTGTGTATCGCCTGTCAGCGATTCTGCCTTTGAGGAACAGGTAAAGTAAATTCGGGTCAACTTTTGTCTCCATGCAGCTGAACGGGATGTGTCGGGCGAAGAGTATCGCCACTCCGGCCTTCTTGGCCTCAGGATGGTTGGCAAAGTACCAAGTCGGGAATCTCACATCTCACAGTATGGGGCAGTCTGGCCCTTTAAAGTGGGTCTCCTGGAGGAATGCAATTGAGGCCCTAGCAGTCCACAGGGACCGTAGCAAGTGCGACCGCCGCTCTGGGGTATTCAGCCCCCTTAACGTTATTGGTCCAGAGGCGCTGTAGCGCGGGGCAGAATCCCCCGGTCCCTGGCCGGTTCATGGAATATGCTGGTAGGGCAGGGGGGAGGAAGGGGGGCTAGGGAAGCGCAATACGGGTAAGAGAGGAGGGGGAGGCGAGAGTCAGGAGAGGACCGTGTGAGGGGTGTGGGGTGTCTAGTCCGGGAAGGGGATCAGAGGCTACCTGTCAGTCTCTTTCCAGGAGTTGGAAGGGACTTGACTGTCTGGGGAGAGGTTCCTGTTGGGGGAGAGTCCCCAAATCGTTACGTGACCCAACCACCCGTACCCCTCCCCACTATCTCCCTCAGTCTGTCCTAGGAGTCGGGTGCGGTACCCTCACGGGAAGGTGAGCTTTACCGCTCGTGTACAAATGGAACTGTGTGTCGTGCCTCTGTGCCCCCAGTTCCCCACCCCAGGCCAACGGTATGTGAGGTGAACAAAAACTAATTACAAACAAGGTTCAAGGTTATGTACAGTCCAGTAGAGTGGTTTCCTCGGATCTTATATATCAAGGTTAATAGCAGGGGACCCCACCCGCTGGCAGCTTGCACATTGGCCACAAGATCAGCTTACATAGCGGCTCCTCGATACTCCCGTGGTAACCGGTCCTCCCTCCCCAACCCACCCACTCCACCCAGCCCAGACCCACGGTCTCCAACCCACAACCCCCAGTCCCCACCGCTAGGCAGTGTACACTCAGCCCCCTAGGTGATCCTGAGTCTTAGTCGATTCCCATATGGCACAGGCGGCCAAGATCTCGGATGTTGCGTGGCCCTAGGTGCGTCTCAGTGGACGGGGCCGCACACGTGCCATGGTTAGAGGTACAGGGCTCAGGTGCAATCCAGGTCTACCGTCCACGGCATACAGCAACCCCTGTCTCATCAACCCCAGGTCCACAGATCCCGTGTCCCGTTCCCCGCTCAAAGTCCCAGGGGGTGGACTGACTCAAGGAGGCTACCTGTCAGTCTCTTTCCAGCTATGTAGCTATGTAAAGTATGTATGTAAACTTGCTGAAGACCTATCATAGAGGGAATCCTAGAGAATAGATAATAGAGGTTCTTGGTTGATGCATGTATAAAGCTTTTTAGAGCAACTCTGTGCTCTATACTAGAGGCAGTTTGCAGTATAATTCCTGACAAATTACGCGAGTTTATATTACATTCATGATATAATTTAACAATGCATATGTAGACAAGAAGAAATCAGAATAGTGCAAGATATCATGTGCACCTCAGGTATTTTATTTTTCAGTTCTTACAGGCATATAAGTAAAAGATACAGTGCAACATGTGTACAACCACATTGTAGTTTAAGAATTTTCAAGAAGTGTATTTTAAAGGCACATGTGCACAGCCATTAGATAATGAGCCACTCTGTGCTTGATATGTAAGATTGTATGCTATAATCCCCTGTAGCTATGAATATATGGGTCTCTCTTCAATGTTTTGTAAGATCACAGAGGGCAGATAATGGAGGCCACTGTGTTAATGGTTAAAGACATGGTTTTCAAGAGGGAGACAATAATGGATGGGTACAGTGATCGGCAGAAATAGAGATAGCAACAGTAGAGGAATGAAGACACAAGTGGGAAAATATGTTACGGACACTTTTGAAAATTGAAAAAATGTCAGTGTCTTTTTATATCCTCCTACTAAACATCTTTTAAAATAATTAAATGCAGAACATCACCACACAGCTTCCCTATCAGGCATTGACTGTCCAATGATGGTAAAGTCACTGGCCTACTGAAGAATCATTATAAAGTTTTTTGTGGACTAACACAGACTACATATGGGGATGGGGAAGGCAGCTGCCCGCTTGTAACAAGCCAGAGCAAACTGCTATTCCAATAATGTTATTTTGTCATTTTTGTTACTTTCTTTATATGAATCCATGCCAGCATAACTACATATTGCAATTGTCCCTGTACATATTTCTGCTCCTAATAAAGTTAATTTAAAGCAGAAAAAAATGCTAGTTTTTTTTTTTACATATTTCATATCTACCCACTTCCCATTAACCCTATCATCCAGGAGAATTTGTTTTTTTATTATTATTTTTAAATATGCTAATTAGTTCTAGTCATGTGACTGTGATGTCACAAAACTGTTATTTGTGAACTTTACTCCCCTATTTAAGCAGCTATGGTCCCATACAACCTGTAAACACTTTTGAGAAAGCCTATTTTGAGGTGAAAGACATTAAGTGTACTATTCATATTGTTTTAAACTTTCATTTTTTTACTTTGTTATTGTTTTTATTGTTTCTTAAATAAAAGTACTTTTTTTAGGACCTGTTCTCCTGCTGCTGGATTCCTGGGCTACATATCCTTGATGGGGATAATACCGCCTAAGCGTACTGTATTGAGCAAACCGTACTTTGCTCTTAAGCATGTGAGTATGTTTTTTATCTTTTTTTTATTGTGCTATACACTCCATATTTATAGTGTACACTATTGTGTTTTTATCTGTTTATTTTTTTATACCCATGGAGGGAGACCCACTGCACCTATATCCTTGAGTGGGGATCATACTACTTCACACACTATTTATGGTACCAATTCTAAGGTTCCATTACATGTGAGTGCATATTATATATATATATATATATATATATATATATATATATATATATATATATATACACCTACTCCTGAACTATATCTCAATATACTACATCATATTACGATTTTTATCTGTTGTGATTTTTATGAGGATACCTTTTATTATTACGACTACAAGAAGAATCAGCGCTGCACTATATCCTTAGGCGGTGATTGTTCTGCCCAGGTGCATAAGCTTGAGCTGCATTGAAACTCCAAAAAAGTGTGAGTGCACATTTTCTTATTTTTTCATACTCTTATTAATGGTTTTAATATACTACACCATCAGTTCCTTCCGACTTCTCTCTTCTTGTCATTTCATATACGCTCATAAGGACTATCTTGGTGCTGCACCTACCTCCTGTTTTACCCAGTTTTACTTCGTACTTGGTGATTGAGCTGCCACTGGACTGTAATCATTTTACATAACCGCTGAATTATTTTTTTCTGATAACTATATCCACGTCACCATATCTGCAATATGACCCAGAAATACCTAAAAAGTGAAGAATGGGGCAAAACACACTCCATGTGAGACCAGAAAACTATGAAATATACTGTAGAGAGATTATGAAAAACCTGACACATAAATGCACAAAAATGGAACAAAAAAAAACACCAATGAAAAATAAATAAACATGAATAAATTATATAAATAGAAAAAACATGGGAACCTAAAAAGTACAACTAAAAGATGATAGGGCTGTGTCTTCTGCTTACATAGGGCCTCAGTTTGTGATGCTGCTCTGATTTCGATTGACTTGGACTTCGCAGAACAAATCTACGTACCATGTAATCAGCTGGAGATAAGTAAATCCACCAGCCTCTTTAAACAAAGCTCATAGATCATTATTGGAATGGTTTTGCTTATTGAGTGGTTCTGTGAGCATCATATTGGCATATCGCGCCATAAATTATAATGAAAGGAACATTCCAAATATCTAAACTCCAGTATGTACTCTATTATCTTTTTATAAAAAGTGCACATTTGAATAGAAATTGGCACTTTTATAAATTAAACTTGTTACACACTCCTGGTTGTCAATCAGTGGAGCTAAACTGAAGAGGAAGACAATTGCCCAGAGCACCTAACTTGCAAAGACTTCTCATTGAGCTGCATTGGGAAGTCTGTGATTGGACAGCCACAGAAAGTCTGGGTGGGGTTAGAAGGGAAGAGCTTGCAAAGGCAATAGACAAGTGATCTGCAGCTTGTGCAAGCTGTTTTATATATACCCACAATAAAAAAATGCATAATTAAATCCATGCATATTTTCATTGTGGCTATATCTACTAAACAATGATTTATTTATTTTGAGGATTCTATGTTTGAGGATTCTATGTTCTTTCCTGTTCCCTATTACTCAACATGGGCATAGGCATATGTCATGTTCATTTGATGCGATTTGGTCAATACTTATATTTTCTTTTCTCATCAACTCATGCACGTGTTCTTCAAAGTATGTGTACTTTATTAACCACCTTTATATCTAAATTTGTCTTGGCACTGATCATACTTATAACATTTATTTAAATTATTTGTTCAAGAATGGTTTAAATATATTGTAGCTTGGTTCAATATAATGCACAGTAAATATTTTGCTGTGAGTGAACCGAATTTGTTGCCACAGAGGCTGCTTCTTGGGAACCCCATGCAGTCAGGCTTTTACAATCATGAACCAGTTGTGAATAGAACTTCCTAACCAGCCTGCTATCATTAAGAGGCCCTTTCACCGACGACTCCCTTTACCTTCCAGTTAGGCTCAAGTTTTGTTGTGTGTCAGCAGCTGTGCAGATGAAGCTTGGACTTTTTCTGTCTTCCCCTAACCTCATGGAATGCCCTTATGGATGTTAGTGACTAGAGGACTTGGTATACTTATGTAGCAAGCTAGTTTTTATCCTCAGGACATAGTTCACCGAACTCAAGTTAAGTACAGGCAGGGATGTCAACAGGGGGAAGCTGAGGGAGTTTAGGGCCATTTAGCCACAGATCTTTTCTTCCCTACCTGCAGGGCCAGTGCTAACTTAAAATGCACCCTGTCTGCCATGCTGAGGAGTGCCTTTTTGGGCCAGTGGCAAGATCAAAGATGTCCCACAACAACTCGTTGCACCCACTTTAAATCTTTGGCCTCTCCCTCTGCTTGTTGCAGAGCTGATATATTGCAAACATCATCTCTGGGTCCTCCAGAGCATTCGCCATAGGTTACCCCAAGGGAGGGGGGATTAAACTGTGTATTTTTTAAATAAAAATAATGAAACAGTTAAATATGTATTTATTTATTTGTTCATTTATTTACAGATTTTAGCTCCATCTCTCTCCCGTCCACACAAACCACAGCTCCTATCCTATAAAACATCCCCTATATAGCCCCCCTACACATATCCAGCACAGAGAAACACAGACTGTATCCCTAGCACACAGTGGGTCCCCTATACAGATGCTCTGTCACCAGCACAGCGCACCCAACACAAACTGCATACCCTACATATACACTGCATAACCTACACACAACACGTTTCTTTCTCTTGATTTTACCTCAACTTATGGAGCAACATCAATTATAATAAAAATAATAAGAAATACAACATAACTGCATGTTGATTACTAATTGCTGGGGGGGTGGGGGTGGAAATAGCTATATCAGAAGATAACTTAAGGGGCATTATAATGTCAGGAACACAAACATGTTTTCCTGACACCATAGTTCTAAAATCACCATTTAGGTGGTCGGCTCCCCTTACCTCGGGTTAGAAACGTGATTTACTCACCTTTTTCCAGCGATGCACCAGGCTCCTTGCATCTGGCCCCACCCCCTATTTGCCTCTTTGGCTGACTGTGACAAACTCACTATTTATGCCGTTCGCAAGACATTTCCCTCTTAGTTCGTGTTATAAAGTTCCCTGAACACAAAGTGGCCCAGTGGCTCCAACCCTGTACAAAAATCCAGGTAATGGCTTTTCTTGGAACAACTGGATATTACCATAGGTTTGTCCCAAATTACAGCACATTAGCTAAGCCCCTTACTGACCTCACCAAAAAATCCCTACCCAGATAGATTGTACTGTCTCCAGAGTGTGAGGAATCCTTCCAGAGTCTGCAAACTGCATTAAGCAAGGCACCTGTATTAACTACACCAGACCACACTAAAATATTTCTCATTCATACAGATACCTCAATCTTTGAACTGGGAGCCATATTAAGCCAGGTGGGGGAAGATATCACCAGGTGGCCTATCTGAGCAGAAAACTATTACCCTGGGAAGTCAGTTATGCCACCGTGGATAAGGAGTGTTTAGCCCTAGTCTGAGCACTAAATAAATTATATCCTTATTTGTATGGACAATCCTTCACCATCATGACCCACCACAACTCCCTAATTTGTCATAACAGAGTGGCCTTGAGGCAACCCAAGGCTTTTAAGATGGAGCCTGGCTCTGCAACAATTTCACTATGCAGTACAGGCCGGAAAAAGCAGAATGCCAACGCCCATGGATTGTCTCAGCAAACCGAATTGGAGAAATAGCTACATCTGTCCGGACATTTCCCTCCTAGTTCGTGTTATAGGGTTTCCCGAACACAAATACATTTTCCCAGTTTGGCAGCTACAATCTACAAAACACTGACCACTACCCTGGCTTATTAACTACAAACTAACCACAAACTTAAGTGCTCTCTCTGTGTGGCTGCCATTCATATAACCTAACAACACGTGCTATGGAAAAAGGTTGCCACGAACAAAGGCAGCGGCACTTGGTCGTTGAGCGCATGGAACTCAAAGTCAGATACATCCACGTGCGAACCTCGGTGATCTTGCGTCAGCGCCTGCTTCTATTCCTGACAAGCCAGGAGAGAGCTGTTTGGTAGGATTGGGTGAACTAGGTGAACAATTGCTACCAATTAGCCAGGGGAACCGTTCGACATTTTATTCTTTTCTGAACTCCCAAAAGTGTCAGACCGCTACTACTTTTCTCTGGAACCAATTTGGGCATATGCCACGTGTGCGGTCGGACAAAACTTTACCCCGGTGGCGATTCGGCTGTATTTGTGGGAGATAATGCTTATGGGGGTTAATATATGTGTATTTTGGGGGGTTTGTATAATATTTTGTACCTCTAGTGCCTGTGAGATAATTAGGTTAAGCAAAAGCAGGCTCTCTTATCTCCCAGAAACAGAGCGGGCTTACTGTACAACTGAATGGAGAGCCCATGCTGGGGGTCTGTGTATATAAGCTGGCCACTGGGCCATAATAAAACATTCTTCTTGTCTTCTTCATCAAGTCTAGGTTGATGTTTGGATATACCAGAGCTATAATCACTATTACGCTTGGGACTTGGGAGACTTGCAACGGATATACTCAGCCTGAGTATAGGGGATCTATTACACTGACATCATCAGAATTGTTGACCTCAGCCAATCACAATGATTTACCATAGAGTAGCATTGGATTGGCTGAGATTGTCAATTATGATGATTTCAGCCAAGGAGAAGAGGGCAGAGCCAAATGCCACCCTAACCAATCAAGCTTTTCTTATAGAGATGTGTTGAATCAATAGATATGTAAGGGTATGAAGAACATGGAGACGCTGAGTGTCAGTGCCACAGGAAGCACCTTAAGTAGCCGTCTGAGGAGTGGCCACTAGAGGTGTTCCTAGGCTCTAATGTAAACACTGCTTTTTTCTTAAAAGTCACTGTTTGTATAAATATGCCTTCAGAGACTGACTATACTCACCAGAACAACTGCAGTAAGCTGACTATGGTGTCCCTTTAAGTTGGAAAGTTACATTAGAGCCAAGGTGTTCCTAGGCTCTAATGTAAACACTGCCCTTTTCTTAAAAGTCACTGTTTATATAAATATGCCTCCAGGGACTGACTTTACTCACCAGAACAACTGCAATAAGCTGACTATAGTGTCCCTTTAAGCTGGAAAGTTAAAAGAATGTGGTATCAGAATAACATTTTGCTTTCTGTGTTTGTTGCAGTGTATGTTCTATGTATGCTGGCTGGTGCAGTGTGGTGATTGCCATGCATGTGTACTAGCCTTCCCAATGCTAAGACATATTGTGCACATGTTTAAACAATTACTTAGATTATTGATTCAACAACTGTTTTTTCAATAAAGAGCATAATAAAAAATTGTTTTAATATTGCACACATTATATCTTGCCTTTCTTTAGCTTTCCAAAAATATATCACAATGGACAAAGAGACTATCACTTTGGACAATAAAACACAGTGTGAGCAACACAAATTGCTTAATAACTTGTACCATCATGAAATTATGTTTGTGGCCAGGATCAAGGTGTGTATATCAATTTCCTCACCTAATTATACTGGTCGCTGGATGCTGCCTTAATATTTTAAAAGGGGATTTATGTTTCCATTTGCTTGTTGAGGTTACTATAAAGTTATTTATGGCACTTCTCGCTGCCTGTTTTTCATTACTGAATAGATTGCACAATCATAAAAATGTAGAAATTACTTTTAATGTTTCAGACCAACAAATTTCTCTGCTGGGTGTTCGTACGCCATCCCCCATTACCGAATTCACAGTGCTGTAGAAAATTATCAAACAAGGAAACAGAACAGTTTCCAAAAGCAATAAATTAAATAATTTCAAAATCTTTAAAAGTTCCATCTTTAGTATTTGATTTCCTGCATGTCTTCAAGTGATAATACAAATAAATGGTTGATAATACAGCCAAACTGACTTGAAAAGTCACCGTTACTAAGTAGATTTTCCATAAAAGTAGATCTTAATTATCCCAGCCTCATTGAGCCTACTTGCTATTTTATATTGATTTATTTACAATTAATAATGATGGGTGAGTCACAGAAACACATATATTCCAGGTTTCCGTATAAAGATTTGCAGCAACAAAGTGGCTCAAGCTAATGTAAAGCATATACCAAGACACTGCAACAATTACCTGCGTGGTGCATATTTTGCCAATGACTCCAATCATCTTGCAGCCCAGACCATCTAAGAAGGATTATGTCTTACGTATTCTTTCAGTCCAATGAAAGAAGATCTATATATTTCTTTTATACACATGTAAACCCCCAGGGCATGTCATGTGCCAACACTCTAAAAAAATAATCTTCAAAATTCCTCCAAGCCCGCTGTGTTATGATTTCATCTCATGAAATACAACACCTTTTCATTAAAACTCATAAAACAAAATCCTATTGGATCTATACCAAGCTTAAATAATAAGCAGTTACATTGGGAATAAGAACATAACTATGTGGCTCAATGTCGCATGGCATGTGTTCGGCCTCTGTATTATAATAGACCTTTAAAGGAATATCAGCAAATAGTTATTTGCATGAATATCACATTTCTAAGTGAATGCTATACTTTGGGGAACATATTGAACTTTGTTTTAATGAATTTTATATTCTCTATTAGTTTAAACAGCAATTAAAGAACTTTTACACAATACAAACATTAAGGAAATACACCGATTTCAAGAACAAATTGAAAACCGTTACAATATATATACAATACCATGAAGTCTTAGACTGCTCTGAAAAATGAAATTTATTAAAGCGAACATGTTGTTGAAATGTAAACTTTATGAACTTCTTCAGTGCAACTTTTTTGAGTTTTGAGCATACACACCTCATATGTAATGGATTCAACACCGCCATCAGCCTCCTCCATAGGTGTAAATCATCTTCTCTGGACTGCCTCTGTTTGGGAAGCCTTGGAATGCTTCCCCATGTCTGGCCCAGCCCTCTTGATGACGTTGGTGTGTTGGCTTCATTGTCAGGACATCAGCCCATTCTTCTTCTATGTAATAGTACTGGCGTTGGCAGCATGTGGGGGGACTACACATAAGTTAGTGGCATGGAACACACATGCGCTGAATCATAATGAAGCTGGACTTGAGAACAGTTTGGGCACAGCCAGTAGGAGTGCAGTCATGCAGACAGACATCACATAGAGTCTATGCCAACAGACCACCTGCCTTGCAGCGTTGTACAAATAAAATGTAGATGTTTGCTAGCACAATGTATAGATGAAATTTGAAGAGGTCTTAAGTTCAGCCAAATAGGACAGGTAGACAACACAAACAAACAAACAAACATTTGATAGCATTGACTTGAAAACAGGCGTGTTTACTAAACTGGGAATTGTGGAGAGCTAAACGGACATGGAGGGAGGGGTACAAAATGTCAAATATAAAAAAGCCAATCCATCCATGGCTATATAGATCTAAATTTTCAAATTTAACCTTGGAAAAATGTGTTGGTGACTGTTTTTCTCCTAATTTCTATATTACAATGCAAATTTACAAAAATGAAATACAAAAAATCATTGATAGAATTAAAATACCATGAAAATATGATAGAACCACTTTCCAGTTACCAGATTACTTGAACCAGTTTTATAGACCCAATAGAAAACATTCGTTTAGTGTTACTATGTGATTTAATTTATAGACACTCTCATAACTGATTTGTCAAGTGCTTACATGCTTAATGTTCCATCACCTAAAGGTAGCCAGCAAGCTGTATGTTTATATAACGAAGCCTATTTAAGTTTGACATATTTAATTGTTGGCTTGGATTTCAAAACCCAGTTACAGCTGCTGGCAATACAATTACCACAGTGTGCCAGTGTTTAGTGTATCTGGCAAACTAATTTCACAAGCTTAGTAAATATTTCATGCTAATTTTGTGTGATAAGTGAATACCTTATGTAATCAACAGCACCATACTGTGCATGCAATTCACAAAACAAAAGGGAGGTATAATGAAGATGTGATTTACATTTAAAATTTTATTTTACACCAGGCACAATACTGCAAACACCAGTAAAATTACTTTTTTTTGTAAGCAGATTCCTGGCGCTGCAGAAAATAATTGCACAATGATATCACCAGTTCCAGAATTAAAAGTTAATAGCCAAAAAATAATAGAGATTTAATTTGCCAAAGTAAGTGTCATTAACGTGACTTAAAATATTTTTGGTTGTCCAAGAGTTGTTTAATATGCACAAAAAAATTAAAACTGTGAATACACTTGAAAAATGAAATGGGCTTCAATCCATTTGTGCTCCAGGAGTATAAGCTGGAGCAGTTCCTCCATGATCATAGCCTGGTGAGCCTGTACCCATCCAACTGTGGCTCTTTGAAATCTGCATGCCCACTCTGCATGCAAATCCTTATCCAATTTATTTAGTTCCCGGAATTGCAGTTGGTATGTCTCTGGTGTGATGGCATACCGGGCTAGAATCACTACTTTCACCCGGGTGTAGTTCCTAATGTCCTCATCGGGTACTGCCCAGTATGCCACTCCTGCGCATCCAGACATTTTGCCTGCCAAAAGGGGCACCCAGTCCTCACGGCTGAAGTTGTGTAGGTGGCATAGCCTTTCGAAATCTTGTAAAAAGCCGTCAATTTCTTCCTGTGTCCCAAAAAGTTTTAAAAGCATTATAAGGTATCTTCAGTTTACCCTCTTGGTTGGCGAACATCGCTGGGGATCTTTCTCTGGAATGCCGGTCTGCCAAACGTAGCTGGTTTGCCTGCTGCTCTCTGGTCACTATGTATGCCTGTGTCACCGCACTGCCATGTACTCCTGGAAGGTCAGGGACTATGGTGCAAATCAAGATGGTGCAGAGTCTCTGACTTCCCTTTATAGCTCCTGTGTGCCCCACCTACTGGTGGGGGGTACTTGGTCATGTGATCCTGGCTCCCTATTTAAACCACGCACATCTTCCAGTCAGTGCTTGGTTATTTTCCTTGCTCTTGTATTTTGTCCTGATTCTCAACTCGTGTTCCTGGTTCCTGACCCTTGAACTTCTGATTGATTCTCCTTGCCTGCTGCCTGATCTGCTTCTGGATTAATCGACTACTCTTGCCTGCTGCCTGACCTGACTTTGGATTGATTGACTTCGCTTCTTGCTTCTTCCCTTCTTGGATTCCTCACTTGGCTTCCCCCCCAATAAAGTCCTCCGTGCAACCACAGACCCTTTGGACCCTGTACCCATTTCCAGGTGCTCCTGAGGGTCGTGATTGTAAGGGAGTGCCGTTTCCACTGCAATTGGATTCCGTCACTGCTGCAAGAGGTGGGTGTGACAGCCTGTGCCTCCACCATCACTCTGGTTACCTGAGGGGGTTCTGCTGTAAAATGTCAGCCTTATCTTTACTTCCCTCTGAAACTCTGTCTGATCCATTGCAGGTAGAGGTGCTGCACAGTATGGCTGCTGGCTCGGTCTCCCTCCATTAGTTCGGCGATAAGAGTAGCTGTTGTTTTGTTGCTGGCTACCTTGCTTCCAAGATTTATTTTACTGTTGTTCGTTTGAGAATGGAGTAGTTAGTCTCCATTTGTTACCCATTCATATGCTACTATCCACCGAACCATGGCTTCCTTCCACTGTGAGGTCTGTATCCCACCGCTGCCAAACAATTGTAGCGGAGCTGCAATACCGAGAATGAATATCTCCACTGTAATCCTCAGGAGCTGGGAGGGAAGTGCTGGTTAGTGAATATAGCCCATTCCCCCAGTAAGTGGACGACGCACAGTTCTGGGAGTCAACTGATCTTTATTAGCCCACACACAGCTTTTTATGCACAGCCCATACTATGGGGTATCCAGGACAGGTTTACAGGGAATTTTCCCAAGATGCACTGGGTCTGAAAAAATTATTGAGCTGGAAATAACTAATTTATCTCTCAGTTACATGAAATACATAAAATATTATAAAACATCCCAAAAACATAATAAAACAGTACAGGAACCTCACAATTCTTATGTCCCTGAATAGCTTGAATCTAAGCGCACAACATATCCGAAAAGCATTCAGATTGAAATGGGATCGCTATTCGGGAGAAGATTTTACAGGCCAGCCATGAGGTGATGCCCGAAAAGAGTTCTATAGAATCCAGGGCAGTGGCCAGTCTTGGTTCGGGAGTTCCTGCACGAACAACTACGAACGCTCCCCCTGGCACTTAGGTAGCAAAAGCTCCCCCAAGTCAGTAGATCATATCTCCTGAACGTGGTTCATGTAGTTGTTCGGGAAAGTATACAGGCAACAGTACCATCTTGACCGGGGTTTGCGAGAATGTGTAGCCAAAATTTGTTCCATGCACTCGATGACCAAGTACTGCTGCCTGTGTTCGGGAGACAAAATAGCAGCCACCCAGGGAAAGCACTCAAGTACTCCTTAATTGCGGTTAACAGGGAGGAGTGGTCGGTGCGTTCTAAGTCAATAACAGGGGGGACCACACAATTTCTGTTCGGGTTACGGATCTGTTCGCAAGAACTCAATATGGGTTCGGGCAACCCCAGGGACTGATGCCAGGTCTGCCACACTATTCATACATCATTACATATGCAGCTAGCATTTCATTGGCTCTGTATATACTGGTGTGGTTTACCAAGTACTCATAGGTATTATTTTGAGTATTGAGTAACTCAATACAATGCCAGTGAGACACACTACGAGCTGAGAAAGGTATTGTACATTTTATGGTTAAAATAGATGAACTTAAAAATTAGTTGAGTTGGAGAATGTTTTAAGTTTGGCTATCTTGGCCCAATATTTGTATTACCCTTTCTACATTATCCACAATTGCTCCATTCCTTCCCTGGTGTGTCATCCCTTTCGTGGACGTATCCTTTCTAGAGGGACATGGTAGAATGGTAGAAATGTCAATGAAAGGAAATGGATGATACAGGAAGGTACCATAAAGCAAATCCTTTCCAGATTATTAATACATAATAGAAAAAAATAACAGTTACAAAAGTGTTGTCTATAATCACTTGACAGAATCCTGAAAAGAGGCATATGCAATTAGTGCATTCCACAGCAATGACATATCATGCTATGTTCTCAATGACTCAAACCAGATCTTCCATCATATCTCTCTTTGGAGTCTTGACACTTTTATTGGGACTTTCTTTGATTTAACTCAGGCAGTAAATCTGCACAATGGTGGTCTGAGCTAAGTCTGAGACTATTCCTTTATACACTTACTATAACGAGCTCCTGGTTGTGCTCATTCCACTATCACATAGATGAGCTTCATGATATGCACAAACAAAGTATTTATTTTACCAGATGTACGATTCTTAATAGTAGTAGTATTATCATTTTTGTAGTGCCCACATATTCTGTAGGGCTTTACAATTGTAAAATGGAGGTATTTGACAAGTAATTTACAAACGGAATATAACAGACACAAGAGGTGAAGAAGGCCCTGCTCGTATGAGCTTACAATCTATGACATGTAGTACACCATTTTTTTTACTTTTCAAATATCTTTTAAAGGTTGAAAAGCCATATCAATTCAGTGTAAGTCAGAATCAAGAAGTGAATTATACTTGTATTATATACAAATGAGAATGGAAAAAATTAGATCTTAAGTTAATTTACCAATAAATCTTCGCAAGCCTTATTAAACAATCCTTTTGATGCTGATTGGCTTGCAAGTAATGTGTCACTTCTGCCTGCTTGAAAAACTGTCTCTCAATGAGCAGCCAAAAGCATAAACTTTGCTATCAAACAGGGAAACAAATGGGAAGAATAGAGGCCACCATCTAAAATTTTGGGGCCACTAACTCAGCTCAGGTTCTGGGCCCCCGAGGGTCTGCCTCCAAGCCCACCCATAGGAATACACACACACAAACACACGCACTGATACAAAAGGACACAGATACACACACACAAAGATACACACATACTGACACACACACATACATACTAACAGACACACATACTGAAACAGACATACACACATATAGGCATACATACTGACACACACATACTGAGATATACACACATATACAGACACACAGACATACATAGTGACACACAGACACATACTAACATACATAAATACAGATACACACATGCATAAGGACATACAGACACACACACACATACAGAAACTGACATACATACATACAGACATACATGCATACACAAATACAGACACATACATACAGACATACATTCATACAGACAGACTGACATACATTCATACATACTGACAGACATACAGACAGACATACTGACATACTGACATACATGCTGATTGTGGAAAACCTAGCCACTTAAGATTGTCATTTTATGTATAGGAAGCTATTGCTTTAAGATTGCCTGCATATGTCTATATTTGTATTTTGTATTATAATTAGACCGATAGCATTCGTATGCTTGCGGCACGAAAGCTGCCAGCATTCACATAGTAGTTTCACGAACAGTGAATTTCAACACTGTTCGTGAAACGAATAATCTACCGAATGGGAGACCACCCAAAGGAGGTCGTGTGTCTCCTATTTAACCGCTGGACTTTTGGGTATTTCATTCTTTCAGACCGTTTGGGTATTTCATTCTTTTGGTATTTAAATGTACCCGGTCTGAAAGTCCATTTCAATACCCATTCGTTTAAAGTTATAATTCGAATAGCGTTTGTTTATTTGTGCAGGGATCTGAGCGGTATTTCCCCAGATGGTGTGCTCAGATCCCAGCTATGTAAAAAGGGGTCATTCAGATAAATGTCATGAATATTATGGCAGTTATGTATTTTTGTATAAAAAGCTGTATTTTGCTGTTCTGGGAGATAATCCAGTTAACAATACATTCCTGGGTGATTATCTCTCCAGTACAGCAGGGCATGGTGGGAAATGACCATGCATAGTTAGTTTCCCACACAGTCCCCTTGATTAAAACCCCTGTAATACCAGTTTGTAAACCCCTTGCATGGGGAACTGCATAAATACTGTGACCTGGGAATAAAAGCTCAGTTGACCTCCAAGCTATGTGTCATCTAGTTCTTGGGAGGAAGGGATTGTTATTACGCTACCTGTGTTTTACCTGCTTATCCTGACTACCAGTGGAGATATCGTGGATTAACCCCTACTACTCCGCTACACTGACATACAAACATACATGCATGCATACATACAGACATACAGACATACATACCGACAGATATATAGACATACATACTGACATACATACTGACAGACATATATCTCATTTTTCAGCCACCCTCCTGTTTCTTATCTTTTCCTTGCAGGGGCGTGGCTGTGGCTGATGGGATCCCGCCGTCACTTCCTCCCAGCAGCACTTGCGGTGCAGCTGCACGGCCGTGGCCATGTAATAGCACGACCGGGCCCCTTTAAAAAATTGCAGCTGCACCACAAGTGCCGCTTGGAGGAAGTGACAGCCGGCTCCCATTAGCCCCAGCCACCCCCTATGTGTGTGGGCCACCCAATAGGCCCTATCAGTGTGCAGGCCCGGTGCAGCTGCACTGGCAGCAGTTCTGCCGCTACACGTGGGGTGCGGGCCCCCTGATGGCAGCCCTGATTAGAGCTAACTAAATAAAAAAATGCGTATTCAATAAATCTGCAATGGTAGGGGCTACAAACAAGGATGAATGACAATTAAATACTCTATGCCAACATGTGTACTGGAGTGTGGAACAATATTATTAAAGATGAACTGCCATTTCCCATAATTTTTTATATTATTTATATGTAAGACCTAAATTTCACTAATATGCGCTTGCGAATTGTATAATACATATATGAAATTGAAAAATCGCCTCCATCTTAGATCCCTATCAATCTTTGCAATAAGCTCTGTCCTTTGCATCTGGCAGTCAGGCATAACGGAAGCATACAGAGAAGATGAGAGATTAATTAATTAAAGGACCACTCTAGGCACCCAGACCACTTCAGCTTAATGAAGTGGTCTGGGTGCCTGGTCCAGCGAGGGTTAACCCATTTTTTAATAAACATAGCAGTTTCAGAGAAACTGCTATGTTTATAAATGGGTTAATCCAGCCCTCAAATCCTCTAGTGGCTGTCTCATTGACAGCCACTAGAGGCGCTGGCGTGATTCTCACTGTGAAATCACAGTGAGAGCATGCAAGTGTCCATAGGAAAGCATTATAAATGCTTTCCTATGAAACCGGCTGAATGCGCGGGCAGCTCTTGCCGCGCGTGCGCATTCAGCTGAATGGGGGAGAGGAGGAGGATCGGAGGAGGAGAGCTCACTGCCCGGCGCTGGAGAAAGGTAAATTTTAACCCCTTTCCTCTCCCCAGAGCCGGGTGGTTGGGGGACCCTGAGGGTGGGGGCACCCTCAGGGCACTATAGTGCCCGTAAAACGAGTATGTATTCCTGGCACTCCAGTGCCAGGAAAACAAACCTGTTTTCATGTCACTAGAGAACCCTGGAGTGCCCACCTTCCTCCCGCCCCCCATCCCATGTCTCTGAAGGTGATGTCACTCAGCACTGGGTCAGGCTCTGGCCACGCTCCTACCCCGCTGACGTCAGCCGGAGGGGGAGACCTAATGCGCATGTGCGGCACTGGCAATGGCCGCGCGCGCACATTAGACCTCCCCATAGGAAAGCATTATTCAATGCTTTCCTATGGGGAAAATCTGAAGCTGGAGGTCCATGAGGACGTATTTTGCAATGTTTTACTTTGTAACACTAAGTGCAATATGGGCACAGCACCCAGACCACCTCAATTAGCTGAAGTGGTCTGGGTGCCTGGAGTGTCCCTTTAATGTTTTATTCTCCTCATTGTGTTCCCTGGCTGTGGAAAAATCATCTCTCACCTCTATACCAATAACAAGAACGAGTTATAGCAAATGTACATTATTTTCAATTTAAGGGACACATTTTTTCCTAAACCTGAAGATAAATTCTCTTACACCTTTGAACATTTGGATTCTGACAAAAAAAAAAAAAAAGCATTGCTAAATGTGCCATAAATTCTCAGTGGAGCTACTTACTTATTCAGCTGTTACACAGTATGAAAAGCCATGCTTCCTTTACGGGTTATCTGGCTATTTGCAGTCATGCTGTTGTCTTTAAGGGCAGTAAAAAATTGGCTTTAACTTTGTTCTGTGAAGACCTCTGCTTTTCATTTAAGGCTCCAATGCCTATAACAGATGCTTTCAAAATGAAATATCAAGGGAACAGTATGTTACAGCCAGTCTATTTCCCTGGACCTATTGACCCTTGCAGACCAGACAGGACCAGGTCTCATTTTTGTATAAGTTATTTTACATAAGTTGCCAGCCACATTGGTACAGAACAAGCCATCTGCAAGCCACGTAGTCTAAAAAGCAATAAATGCCTATGTAAAAAGTTTTATTTGCCTAATGTTGACTATGTAACACAATTCCTTGGACAGACTAAGGCATGATTTGTCCTTTTATACATTGCTTATATCTGTGGCACTCAAAGTGTTAAGGACTGCATGTTTTTACTATAATTCCTGTATATAAAAGCTTATAAGCCCAAAGGGAGGGCAAAGGCTGAGCACAAAGCTCAGAGCAAATTATCAGTTTATATGGCAACAGACGATCTGTATAGTTCAAACTTTAAAAGAAGACAAGGATTTCTTGCTGTTTTTAAACGGCTTAGATATAGGGTGCGTGTGGAAAACAGTGTACTGAGTAATGTTTTAAAATATAATTAATGCAGGAAATGGCAGCAATAAATGGTAGCTATAACTTGCTCGCTGCTAGTTTCATATTGGTCAGGATATGTGCTATAGCATATGTAATATCGTTTCACAAGTTTTTAAATTTAAATGTCTATAACGGTACAAATCAACACACTATCGAAAATCAAAAACAGTGCACACTTTTACTTACAGACAGTGCAATAAAATGTACACTAATAATTGTAGCAGTTACAGAATTACTCAGTTTTATTACATTCCATTCCAAATTTCTCCTTTCTTAGGACTTATCATAAAGCAACAAGATATTTAGCATATAAATAAATAAATTAAAAGTTAACAAAATTTTAAATCTATGTTTTTGTTTGTTTTTTATTACTTTTCACACACATTCATACATATGAGTACCATTAAATTGGGTAATGGTAGCAACCCCTGGATGTTGGGCCAAGGTAACATCCCCAGGACGTACTTGAAAACCAGAGTAATCTAAATGTACCTTTCTTGGTTAATTACTTTGCTATTATTATATATACATATATTCACACATACATACTTACATACATACACACACACACACACACACACACATACATACACACATATACATACAGGGTTATTCACTAAAGTGAGAATAGTTTGGAAGTCAAAGGGAATTTCAAATTTAAGGCCACATTAGTTAAAGGGAACATATCACAGCTATTTTAACTAATGTTCTTTTAAAAAAGTATACCATTCTGTCTATATATTGTGCTAGCAGACTGTAGTAAATGTATCGACTGGGATAAAAACCTGTTTAAAAATAGGTCTTTCTCTAGCTGTCAGTCAAATCCTCAACATATACTCTGGGGAGCAGGGAGTGCAGAAGAGACCTCCCACAGGCAATCCTTCTGTTCTCCAAGCATAGCAACCACAGCACATTTTCTGTGGTTGCTATGGTAACTCCATAGTGGACGCTACTAGTGCTTGCTAGGGAATTTAAGAAACAGAGTAACCAACGTCACTCGGTTCAGATGCTGGAATGTTGGAAATGAAGCCAGCATGTTGGCTTCACACAGGGGTTTTACCCTTCTTGGGGAGAGCAGGGAGAGCAAGGAGTGGATCAGAGGTGAGTGATACACAAAGAGTAATACTCATGAAGACGAGAAAACGGTAATGCTGGAGCATAGGGGAGAAGATTATAGCTCAAAAGGTACATTGAATACATCATCCAAATCATATATCCATTGTGATATATGATATAGTCAATGTCCTAGGGGCAATTTAGGCAAACTTGGTATAAGCTTAATAGGTTGATTTAAATTAGAAGCATAGTTGACTTGGAGAACTTTACCGGTTCAGTTATTGTAGCCTTAAATTTTAAATTCACTTTGAACTCACTTTGAATTATTGACAATTTAGTGAATAACCCTGCTAGTGATCACTTTACTAGGTACTCCTTTCTAAGATAGGACCCTCTTCTTTTCCAGAGCATCATGACTTCTTTATGGTAGAAATTCAAGGAGCTGGAGAGACTCCTTGGAGATTCTAGTCCATGTTGACATGACAGCATCAGGTAAAGCAGTTGGTCAGCTGCATATTTATGCTGTAAATCTCCGAAGCCACCACATGTGTGCAGGTAGTGGTTATTGTGTGGTGCGACCCATTATACCCACAAAACCGGCTCCCCCTCCTCCACCAATTAAGACCAAGAAACGTAAATGTGGTATAAACAGGCCACAGCTTTATTTATAAATAACAAGCATAAATATGTAAACCAATTTTAACTATCCTTTAATATGAGCATGATGTAACTCAAACTCGTCCTTGCCAACCGGACCATAACAACTCTAGAGTACCCCCTTTCCGGGGACCTGCCCTCCCCCCTCGTCCAAGATAACTGGCCTTCACCTTGGCCTTCCAATTCCCCATGCCAACCCCTGGCCGCCTTTCCTGGCACGGAGGGCACGCCCAATTACCAAAAATTTTTCCAAGGTTAGGGGAGGGACCAGACCCAGCATTCCTTTTTCCAGTGTACTCTGTTTCCCAACTGGTTCGGCAAGGACCATACCCGCCACTAGCACCTGCTGCATTTAAGCCTAAATCAGCGGGCGCGACTCCCAACCAACGCCATGGCCTGCTCCAGCGCATCCTGCAGCGCTAAATTAAATAAATCTAACCCCACGTCGGTCAGATGGACCCCGTCCGGGCGAAAATAAATCGCAGCCTCCTGTTCGAATATTCAGTGTCGCACCGTGACACCTCCGACTCCGAGCACAAATTTGGACACCCTCTTGTTGATTTTTACCCTGCAGCGCTCAATAGTCCCCTGATCCCGCGCGCGCCTCCAATAGTTCCTGGACACTATCCCTGGCCAAACTAAGCAAAGCTGCGGGAACAAGACTCGCAAGCGCGCTAAATCACGTCTAATCAATTCTCCAAGACCCCATGCAGGCAGCGTCCCCCCAGATCACTGCCCCCCAGATGTACCACCAATACATCAGGGGCCCCCAAGAATGTAGCCAGCTGTACGACCTCTGGCAAGAGCTGGCCCCATCGCATGCCCCGGAACCCGAACCATCGGACCTCCGCCAGCTCCCGAGGTATTCCAAGACGTGTCCCACCCAGGCGTACCCCTGCCCGCAGGTGGGCCCAGTATATATATGAATGCCCGATCAGCCAGATCCATCGGCCGGGCCCTGCGGAGAAAACACAATGGAGGCACCTATCAGACGCGTAGGCCGTACATAAGACGGAAACCTCTCAGATTCCCACCTACCAATCCTCTGAATCGCTTGGTCAGAGAAACCTAGCCGAGATGCTTCTGTTACCGCCCCAATCCGGAAGGAATGACCCCCAAAATCCTCTCTCGGGATTCCCAGCGGGCCAGCGACACTCGGGCATATAGAGCAGTAGGACTGGCATGCCGAGACGGGGCAAACAGCCGAATTGGGGATGGTGCGGAGGGTAACCCATAAACACTTTCCAAGAACGTCAGTCTTAGACCGTCGCAACAAGAAACGCACTGCACCACTCACGATGAAAACATCGTGGAACAACAGTCCTCCTGGGGTCCCCCGGCTTGGGCTCACTAGTTCCCCGATCTGGAGGGCCCCAAAAAAGGCAAAAGTGAAGGCTACCAGAAACAAACAAGCTTACAGAGCGGAATAACAGACCTGGGGTAGTACCGAGGCAATCCCCAGCAGCAGCGCCCCTGAAACCGGCCTCCGAGAATCCCGCACTCGAGGGCCTCTACGCCAACCGCGCATCGCAAGCCTAACCATGCAATCTTTTGTAACATCTGGAACCTGAGTTAGGTTGAACCAAAAACTAAGGCCTGAAAGCTTCCCCGACACAGTAGCTGGGGAACATCCGCAAGCCTCCCAGAACCAGAGCAAATGCAACAAACCCTGGACCCTTTCGGTAGAGAAAGCGTACCCTCCGTGATCCTGTTCCAGCACGACCCAATCCCCCCAAGCCTTACCATACCGGACCCATGTCGCCTCAGACACCGAAGACCGTATCCATTCCCTTATTCGCTCAGGCCGCCCGGAACACCTGCCATTGAAAACGAGAGAGAGCGTCAGCCGTGGTATTCATAACACCTGGAATGTGCACAGCGCAGCATGTCACGTTCAGAAGCATCGTAAGACCAGTCGCTGCAAGAGCCTGACCACCGGAGGGGAGGAGGCCGTTAAGTTATTAATGGCCTGTACCATGCCCAAGTTATCACAGTGGAACATGAATCGCCTGTCCTTGAGCTCCGAACCGCCACCAGGATGGGGAAGAGCTCCAAGAATGTTCTTGGTCAGGCCTGAGTCAACCCAAGACCCGGGCCAAGATTCCACGCACCATTACGTCCCCCGAATAGCCCCAAAACCAGATGAACCCGCAGCATCTTTAAACAGGTGAAGCGCTGCATTCGAAACCTCTGGCTGCTGCCAATATGACCTACCATTGTAACTGTCTAGGAAAACAGCCCAGATTTTCAAATCCTCCTTGAGCGCCTTGGTCAAGCGGATGAAATGGAACGACTTGGAGATGTCAGCCGTGGCGGCTGCCAGGCGCCGGTTGAACACTCTGCCCATAGGCATGATCCGACAGGCAAAGTTCAGCTTACCTAAGAGGGATTGAAGTCGTTGTAATGTAATCTTCCGCAGGGAGCCCGCCTCCTGTTAAAACACCCCCCGTAGATCGTCCACTTTGTCCGCCGGGAGCCAACATTCCCCGATAACAGAATCGATCTCGATCCCAAGAAAGCACAAGCATGGGGAAGGGCCAACCGTTTTCTTGGGTGCCAGTGGCACACCAAACCCACAGGCCACGTCTGCCACCGATTGCAAAATGTGTGCGCATATCGGGGAATGTGCGGGACCAACACATAGAAAATCGTCTAAGTAGTGAAGAAGAGAGTCATAACCAGACTCTGTTCTCACTACCCATTCCAGAAAGGAGCTAAAACATTCAAAATAGAAGCAGGATATTGCACAGCCCATCGGTAGGCACATATCCACATAGTAATGCCCCTCAAAAGAACAACCTAGGAGATGATGACACTCCGGGTGAACCGGCAAGAGGCGAAAAGCCAACTCAATGTCGGTTTTTGCCATGAGTGCCCCGGGACCCGCGGCCTTGACCATACAAACCGCAGCATCGAATGAGGCTTATGAAACCCGGCACAGTTCTGCCGCAATGTCATCATTTACAGAACCCCCATGGGGGTGCGATAGGTGATGAATGAGCCGAAATTTTCCCTGCTCTCTCTTGGGTACGACGCCTAATGGCGATCAGGGAGAGGCAGCAGTCACAGCGTCAGGAAACCGCACTGTGAGTCGACAAGGGTTAATCTGTGAAGACAATATAGGTGAAAAGGAACCCAGCCCACCCACCCCAGCCGTCAAGGCACCTGGGGAAGTGGATGGGAAACCAGCAGGGGTAGGGCCAGGAGGGGCAGAATGGGACCCATCTGCGAGAGTGCCTGGAGAGGTAAGTGTCAATCTGGTGTGAAGGGGAGCCGGGAATCCAGAATGGGCCCCAGCTGATGGGGCAGATAGATCGGCAGGGGCATGCCCAGGGGGTCCAGAAAGGGCCCCAGCCATGAGGAGGCCAGCTGAGGAGGAAGGGAGAAGGGTAGGGGCAGGCCCAGGGGAAACAGAATGGGCCACAGCCGTTAAGGGACCAGATGCAGGTGGAGGAACACCAGAAATAGTGGTAGGTGTAGGCCCAGGGGAGACAGAGTGGAGAGGGAGAGCAGGGGGGACGCTGCTGTGAGGATTAGGTGATCCAGGCTCCCTGCCACAGCCCCCTGAACCCCCACCCCCCTGGAGACAGCCCTGCCGACCTGCGGCCTACTCACCCGTCCAGAAGAGGGGGTTACCTACCCCCGGACTGACGGAGATCCTGTCCTTGCAGAGCGGGTAGTTGGTGCACGCTGCACCGCCCGCGGGCCCCTGTCCTGTGGTCTCGCAGCCGCCCTCCTCATAGCCCGCGAGACTGGAGGGGGTGGGAGGTTTGGAGCAGAGTGGTCCGCATTAGCCTGTCGTGTGGCCACCTGCCGACTTCCCCGAGACCCGCTCGGGGAAGAGGTGTTAGGAGCGTGGGAAGCAGCGCCGGCCGCGGCCGCAGGGGATCTGGCGCGCAGGCCGGCAACCGGGCTCCTGCTCCTGCCCCTCACCCGACCCTCCCGTGAGGGGCTATACTGGGTAGGGGGGCATGCACAATGCCGCTGGGCACCATGGCTGCTGGAAGAGGGAGCAGCCATAACAGCAGCACCCTGCAGCCGTACCAGCTGGGACTGCAGGTGCCGGCCACCATCTTGAAGGGCCTCAGCCCGAAGGGCAGCAAGAATGGAATCAATATCCATAACCCTGGCCGTGGAACAAGCAGTGGCAACAGGCAGCAAAGGGAAGATGTTACCAGCCGTTATTTCTAAGATGGCTGACGTAAGGGGACAAAATGACTGCTATTTATATGACCCCACCCCACCTCTAACCTAAGTGACACCCCCACTTGTGACACCTACACCCACCACACCCACTGTAGCGGAGCGGCAATAATAAATCCCACGATCTCCGCTGGTTCAGAAGGTAATCCACAGTCAAGCGCTGAAAAGCAAGGCAATATCCCAAATCTCCCAGTAACCGGACGAAACATAGTTCTGAGAGTCAACTGAAGGCTTTATTCACAGGCTCCACAATTTATACAATTCCCCATGCAAGGGGTTTCCTGAGTCCTATCCCAGGGTTATTCCCAGAGTGGACTACGTGGGGAATTTACATTACAGAGCCTTTCCCCCATCAGGCACTGCTGCACGAGAGGGATCCTCCCACTGGAATATACTGTTAAGTGGATTATCCCTCCGTGCAGCAGAACCGGCAATTTACTTTAAAATACTTAGGTCTATTTGCACGAATGGATGTTCGGTAGATAGCTGGGATCTGAGCGCATCATTCGTGAGATTACCGCTCAGATCCCAGCTAAAACAACCGAACGCCACACGAAAAACATATTCATTAAAACACACACTTAAAAGACCGATTGATGTATAGAGAATAAAATACCGAACGGCCCAGAACTCCCGAACAGCCTGGAAGTCCAGCAGTGTTCGCGCCGTCGAGTAGCCGTTTTTAGTACCACGCGCTCAACGACCAAATACCGCTGGGGAACAAAGGATCCAAGATGGCCGACCGCCGCATGGTCGGTAGCCGAACGACGGCCACCTCGGAGAGCCTCTAATTACCGATTGCAACATTGTTGCAATCGATTAACGAGCGCCACACATCTCTCAATGTGTGGGCTGTTACAGGGTGGTTATTTCGGTTCACGAACGGCCCGCAAAGGTGCCGTTCGTGAAACGAAAGGGAATCAGCTATCTGCTTTCGGCAGATAGCCAATGCAGGCAAAGCTACACAATCGTATTACATTAGACCCAGAGACACACATAACACGAAAATCATACAGGCAACCCTTAAAGCGATAGTACTTAAATAATGTCCAAGTGGCTAGATTTGCCACAATGCTCCCCCAGAACCAAGCCGGCATATACAGTCTGATCCCAACGGATCGGCTTGTGGATGTCCGGAGGAGGGCTCACAGATCACTTTTCCAAGTCAGTCTGTCGAGATAACCCATCGGCGTTAACGTTTTGTTTCCCGGGGCGATAATGAATAGTAAAGTTAAAAGGCTGCAGTGCCAAACTCCAGCGCAGCAGCCTGGCATTGTCTCCAGCCACACGGTTCAGCCACACCAATGGGTTGTGATCTGTGAGCAAGGAAAAGGGTTGCCCGTAGAGGTAAGGTTGCAACTTTTTCAGGGCCCACACCACGGCCAGGCATTCTTTTTCGATGGTGGCATAGCTCACTTCTCTGGGTAACAGTTTCCTGCTTAAATATGCTATGGGGTGTTCTCCGCCATCCGCTCCAACCTGGCTCAGTACTGCTCCCAATCCAAACATTGAAGCGTCTGTGTGGACAAGAAAACGTTTAGTTGGATCAGAAGCAGCAAGTACAGGAGCATTCATCAGAGCCGTCTTAATTTGGTTAAATGCCTGTTCACACTCTGGGGCCCAGATGACTTGTCTGGGTAGGTTCTTGCGCGTCAGGTCGGTCAGGGGTTTTTCCAGGGCATTGTAGTTGGGCACAAACTTCCTATAGTACCCAGCGGTACCTAGGAAGGCGAGGACTTGAGTTTTAGTCCTAGGGATGGGCCACTTAGCTACGGCTTCAATCTTTGCAGGCTCAGGCTTCTGTTGCCCACTTCCTACTCGGTGGCCCAAGTATTGCACCTCCGCCATCCCTATGTGGCACTTACTAGGCTTTAAGGTGAGCCCTTCCTCTCCAATCCGATCTATTATGGCCCCTATGTGTCGTAGGTGATCTTCCCATGTCTGGCTATAGATGGCAATATCGTCCAGGTATGCACATGCATAATCCTGGAACCCGTCCAGTAGCCGATCTACCATCCGCTGAAATGTTGCGGGGGCGTTCTTCATCCCGAATGGCATGACTCTGAATTGGTACAAGCCAAACGGGGTGATGAACGCCGACTTGGGGATGGCATCCTCAGCTAGTGGAATTTGCCAGTATCCCTTACAAAGATCTATTGTAGTGAGATACTGACCTCTGGCCATCTTATCTAGCAGTTCGTCCTTCCAGGGCATCGGGTAGGCGTCCGACACCGTTTTGTCGTTCAGCCTCCGGTAGTCGACACAGAACCGGGTTGTCCCATCCTTTTTGGGGACCAGGACTACCGGCGATGCCCAGGGGCTGTCGGAGTGCTCGATAACCCCTAACTGCAACATCTCCTCAATCTCTTTCCTCATATGTTCCCGTACGGATTCGGGGATCCGATATGGGGTCTGCCGCATGGGGAGCTGCCCAGGGGTTTCTACTCGGTGGGTGGCCAGCGGAGTGTACCCAGGCAAGTTAGAGAAGGTGGCGCCCACAGTTTGTCTGTGCGGACAGGTTTGAGAATCAGCACCTTCTGTCCTACTTGAAAACTACGGTCTCTGGCCCCCCTGTCATACCAGCGGCGCTGCCGTTGTTGGGCGGCCTGGAGGTTGGTGCGTACCGCCTGGGTCAATTCCTCCAAGCGATCCCTGAACGCCAGCACGTATGGTACAATAGGGGTCCCATCTGCGCTACTCTCCCCCTCCCAATGTTCTCTAATTAGGTCCAACGGTCCCCGTACCCTCCTCCCAAACAACTGTTCAAACGGGGAGAATCCGGTAGATTCTTGGGGTACTTCCCTATATGCAAACAACAGATGGGGAAGGAATCGTTCCCAGTCCTTATGGGTCTCTCCGAACGTACGGAGCACCTGTTTTAAGGTACCGTTGAACCTTTCACATAATCCATTGGATTGGGGATGATAGGCAGAGTTAACAATTGGCTTAATGCCGCATAGTTTCCACAGTTGCTGGGTGACTTCAGCTGTAAATTGGGTCCCCCTATCGGAGATTATTTCTTGAGGGAACCCTACCCTAGAAAAGATTTTCATCAGAGCTTCCGCTACCGTCTCTGCATGAATATTGGTTAGGGCAATAGCTTCAGGATATCGGGTGGCGTAGTCCACCACGGTTAATATATACCGCTTCCCAGTGGGGCTAGGCTTAGGTAGCGGTCCCACTATATCCACGGCTACACGGCTAAATGGTTCATCAATAATAGGCAGGGGGCACAGTTTCGCTTTGTGGCGATCCCCCCTCTTACCTACCCTCTGACATATATCACAGGAGGTACAGTAGTGCCTCACATCTTTAGAAATCCCCGGCCAGAAGAAAGCGTGGGTTAGGTGGTAACGGGTACGGGTCATCCCCAAATGGCCAGAAAGAGGGATGTCATGAGCTATTCTCAGTAGCTCGGGTCTATATTTTTGGGGAACTACCAGCTGTTTGGTCTTTACTGTAACCGAGCTCCCTATCGTCCTTTCAATTATCCGGTACAACAGTTTGTTTTCCCAAATATACCGCACCCCCTCCCATCCGGCCTGGTCAGTGTCTACCCTATCCCTGTACACCTGCAATGTGGGGTTTGTCTGGACCTCGGCTTCAAAGGTGGTCGGGGTGTCCCAGGTCATACGAGTTGAGGGTGAGTCATGGTCTCTTACCTGAGCCTCAGAGTGTGCTGGTGGAACCGTGGTGCGAGCCTGTTGCCGGGTAGTCACAGGATGTGCCTCTTGCGAAGGGGCCCGAGGTATAAATGTGGATGTCATCTGGCCCAAGTCATTCCCCAATACAACGTCTGCAGGCAACTTTTTCATCATAGCCACTTCCACGACCCCCTCCCCAGCACCCCAGTTCAAATGTACCTTAGCGGTGGGTAGGCGGTACATGGCTCCCCCCGCCACTCAGACGGCCACAGATCCGCCAGTGTGTGCTGTATCCGGGACCAAATGAGGAGCGACCAGGATTAAGGTGGCTCCCGAGTCTCGTAGCCCCTGTACTTCTTTCCCCCCCACAAACACAACTTGACGATGATGCTGCCTGTTGTCAGTGGCTTGAACAGACATCACCTCATACAAAACACCCAGAGGTTCCTCTGTCTGCAAGCTCATCAGCTCTGGAGTGTCAGGTTCCACTTGATAATGGTGTGCGGCTGCCCTTGGGGTGGAATTCTGCCGCACTTGGTTCCACGCCTGTCTACTCTGGTTCTGCGTGCACTCTCGGGACATATGCCCCCACTGACGGCAGGTATGGCATTGGATATTTGCCCTGCCATTGTAGCGAGAAGGTGGTAGGGGGTTCCCTTGTGCTGGCCTGAACGGAGTGGGGTTGACTGGTGCAGAGGTGGTCGGGTGGTGCTATGCAGGTGGTCTCAGGTGGCTCTTGTTGCTGGACCCATGATGTCTCCTGGCATCGAAGTGTTGGTCTGCCAACCAGGCTGCTTCGGTTAGGGTGAGGGGTTTTCAGTCCCTGCTTCTGGTTGTAGTCCATTAAAGAACTGCTCCAGTAGTATTAGTTGGCGTAGTTCCTCCATGGTGGTGGCTTGGCTTGCCTGAATCCACCCTTGGGAGGCTTGGTCCAACTTGTGCGCCCACTCAGCGTGCAAATCTTTTTCGGGTTTTCGCAATCCCCGAAACTTGCGCCGATATGCCTCAGGCGTGATGGATAGCCCCTAGGATAGCCCTTTTAACTTTAAAATAGTCTTTGCTGTCCTCTCTGGGGACAGCGCGATAAGCCTCTGCTGCCCGCCCTGCCAACCTTCCTGCGAGCAGTGGCACCCATACTGCCTGCTCCAGGTCGTGCAGGTCACATAGCCGCTCGAAATCCTGCAGATATCCGTCAATTTCATCCTTCTCCTCGTAGAATGCTTTAAATGCATGGTACGGTATCTTTGGCTTTACCGGACCGCAGAAGGAAGTAGTGATGGATTCTGCCCTGGATGGCGCTCCCTGGTGATGTTGTGCCATCATGTATTCCTGTACGTCCGCCATCAGGACCGTCAAGATATCCAGGGGTACTGGCTGTGGTAAAAATTCCAGCCGGGTTCTCAGTTCCTTTTGGTACGGAGTTTCCTCCCTGGTTGGTGGGGGTGTGCTGCTGTGCGCTCGGTCGCCCTCCATCAGTTCAGCAATCAGCACGGCTTTAGATTTATTGCTAGCGCTCTTTCCTCTCGCTTCCAGCAGTTCCTTAAGTGTCTGCCTTTTCAATGTGGTGTAGTCAGTCTCCATTCACTGCTCTCTTTCGTCGGTTTGCTGCATGCGAATTGCCATTCCCTTTTTAGTTCGGCTGTTTCTTTTCATTTGAATGCGCTTTTCGGCTGTAGAGTTGGATCCCGTCGCTTTCCACCAATTGTAGCGGAGCGGCAATAATAAATCCCACGATCTCCGCTGGTTCAGAAGGTAATCCACAGTCAAGCGCTGAAAAGCAAGGCAATATCCCAAATCTCCCAGTAACCGGACGAAACACAGTTCTGAGAGTCAACTGAAGGCTTTATTCACAGGCTCCACAATTTATACAAATCCCCATGCAAGGGGTTTCCTGAGTCCTATCCCAGGGGTATTCCCAGAGTGGACTACGTGGGGAACTTACATTACAGAGCCTTTCCCCCATCAGGCACTGCTGCACGAGAGGGATCCTCCCACTGGAATATACTGTTAAGTGGATTATCCCTCCATGCAGCAGAACCGGCAATTTACTTTAAAATACACAGTTTTTCGAATGTTTGGTCTATTTGCACAAATGGACGTTCGGTAGATAGCTGGGGTCTGAGCGCATCATTCGTGAGATTACCGCTCAGATCCCAGCTAAAACAACCGAACGCCGCACGAAAAACATATTCATTAAAACACACACTTAAAAGACCGATTGATGTATAGGGAATAAAATACCGAACGGCAAACTCCCGAACGGCCTGGAAGTCCAACGGTGTTCGCTCAGTCGAGTAGCCGTTTTTAGTACTCCACCTCGGAGTGCCTCTAATTACCGATTGCAACATTGTTGCAATCGGTTAACGAGCGCCACACGTCTCTCAATGTGTGGGCTGTTACAGGGTGGTTATTTCGGTTCACGAATGGCCCGCAAAGGTGCCGTTCGTGAAACGAAAGGGAATCAGCTATCTGCTTTCGGCAGATAGCCAATGCAGGCAATACAAAGCTACACAATCGTATTACATTAGACCCAGAGACACACATAACACGAAAATCATACAGGCAACCCTTAAAGCGATAGTACTTAAATAATGTCCAAGTGGCTAGATTTGCCACACCCACACATGCCTCCTATCAGGCTAGCTTTCAGCCCGCCTCCTCTGGGCCTTTCCAAAGGTGCTTAGGTAGAATGACTTGTAAATGTGGAGGCATTTGGAGAATAATGAATTTAACCTTATGTGGTCAGTTTTAGATGTTATGTTTTTTGATATGGTCCATTATTCTACTCAGTGGCAGAACAAATGTAAAGAGAGCCCTGGTGCAATAATTTATTGCCCCCCCTCCCCCCCCCCATCCTAACAAAAGATAGATTGCCATCTAGCCCTGAACAGTATTTGAGTGTTTGAATGTCAGCCTGTTTTTGTATGGAGTATGTGTGTGAATATATGGATGCATTTGCGTATAGTGTTGGCATTTAGGTGCAATTGCGTGTTTTAATGTACTGTTGCCATTTGAAAGCAGTGGTGCACTTGCTTTTGAATGTAGGAGTGTGTTTGTATGTAGTGTTTGCATTTGAATGCAGGTACACATTTGTGTGTGATGTTGGAGTTTGAGTGCAGGGGTTTGTTTATATATAATGTTTTAATACAGGTGTGTTTGTATGTAGTTTTTGAACGTAGGATTGTATTTATGTGTAGTGTTGACATTTGAATGCTGCAATGTTTGCACATATGCACATACACTGCTACACACACACACACATATATACACACACTGGCACATACAGACACACATGCAGACACACAGACACACACATTGACTGACATGCAAATACACTGACACAAATGCAGATACTCAGATAGAAACACTGACACACATACAGATACAATGACACACTGACAAGCACGCAGATACACAGACACACAGATACACACACTGACACACATGCAGATATACCGACACATAGATGCACACACTGACACACATAGAGATAGACAGACACACACACAGAAACACACAATATCACACATACAGGTGCACATACAGATGCACAATAATTAGAAATCCAACCTGGCACTCATGGGTTGGCAGTTAATAGGGGTAATAGACACCCCCTATTTATTATTACTGCTTAAAACAGGTGTGGGCTGGGTTGTGCAGAATAGCAGCATTAAAAATGAACATGTTTTACATCAACCCCCTTCTACCTATTGATAATTTGAAAATAAGATCTAATTTAGATGATCTTGTAATCCCACAATATAATTTAATATCTTCCAAATTTAAACACATATTTTGAAATATAAGATACAAATCAACAGATTGACACACTACAAATATCTAATCTTGAAAACATGTCTTTGCATAATCCTAATCAAAAACACACCATATCCCTTTGTTACTTCTTAAACTTCTCTTGTCCTAATGTAGAGGTCATGGTGCCCCCGTATGCTTTTAGTCTTATCTTTTTTTTTACTAAAAGGGATAGTCATTATAAGAGGCCAATAAATGTGCTTCCAAAGCACATTTACTAGAGATTTTTTATTAAAAAGCCATCCCTTTTATTGGATGCTGATTTTTAAAAAAAACACACACACCAACGACAAGGTTCAGATGTTCAGCGCTAGAAATATACGGGTGGGTTAAAAATGGTAGCTCGAACAATCCAGGCTAGAGTCTTTCTTTTCCAGAAGAAATAAGAAATAATGGTAGGAAGGAATTGGGAGTAGTGTCTTGACGTTTCCTTGAGTATATATAGCTGTTTTAAGGAGCCCTATAGAAAGCTCCAATAAATGTGAGGGCATCCTTATCACCTATTTTATAGACTCATATTGTCCCAAGTTACTATTCTATATTGTGTATATTTCTGTTCAATTTCATATTTTTGGACTACTCACCAAGACCAAGAGACACACTGCATATCCTTAAGCTGGGATTGTATTTCAATGCTCCATTTCCTGTAAGTGTATCTTTTTTTTTTTTTCTCCATACCCTATTTGCAGAACATTCTACATATATTATCCTACATTGTCCTTCCATTTCTCATTGCATTTATCACCTAAGGACGGAGGTGCTACTCCCAATGTCTTATTATTATTATCTTTTATATGGTTCAGCTGCTAGAATTTCAGCTTGCATTAGATCTACAAGATAACAATATCAGACAAATAGAGGTAATAAGTTTTGGCTGGGTTTTGCTGATTGAATTAAGACCATAGTCACTAGTTATACTCAGATAGGCTGATCGATTCTCAGTCGATTTTCAATTTTATGTCAAGACACGGAGGCTCATATTGCTTAACCCTTTCTTTACTGTCTGCCAATAGCAGTAAAGAACACAAATAGAAAAATTGAACATATACAGTGAGACACCAGCCAATCCCCATCCAAGTCCCAGTATAACAGCAAGCACCGCCTCTAAAGCTTCCTCTTTCTTTGCTACTCCACAGTCAAGATAAGTACCTGAATTTTTACTCTTAACAATATCTGTCTTTAATTGACATTTATATGCTTTGGTTATTTTCATAGTTGATTCTATCCTACTTTATTCTACTGCTTTATATGGGTTTTGGTTAATGTTATTTACCTTTGAGCCCAGGGTTCCAGACCAACCTCTGGGGTTTTCTTGCATGTGTTTCTTCCTCTCTTTTGACTTTGCCTTGTTGCTCTTGTCCTTTGGGGGGTCCCTTGGTATTTGCCACCCCTTGCCTTCCCTTGTCTCCTTTATTTTTCTTTATATACCCTTGTTTTCTTTGTCTTTCTTGGGTTTCCCCCTTCTTCCTGGCTGTTTGGTGCCATTTTGCGCCCGTTTTACGCGCCTTCTGTTCAGCTGTTTCATGACAGACTTAGTGCTTCCCCTAAATTTTGCCGCAAATTCATGCTGTTCTGGAGTTTGGCCGCGAATGGTATCGTTTGGCAATTTTGCCGCAAACGATCTCGTTCGACTATTTTTTCCGCGAATGGTTTCTTGTTCGCCAATTTTTGCTGTGAATGGCCCTTTACTAGTTTGTTCAACAAATTTGTCCCATTCACCGAGTTTCGGTTCGCGAATTGGACGCGTTTGAGGGATTTTTTTCCCCAAGTTTCGCGAAACTGACGGCGGCCATTTTCTGATTTTACCCGTCCTTCTGGCTCTGTCTTTGCCTCGTGTCTACCCTGTCTGCTGGCCTGGGCCCTGGGGAGCTCCCCTCTCTCTCTCTCCCTCTTTGGTGTAGCTAGTTTGGGTGATTAACCCCCTACTAGTCTGTATTATTATTTTGTCTACAGTTGTAGTTTTTTGTAAAAGGGTCTGGTATTGTGCTAGGTTTTTTTGTGGGTCTCACATTGCAATATGCCCAAGCCTAAGGTGCCTGCAGCCCCCCTTCCCCTGGTGAATTAGATAGGCCTCAAGGCCTGGGGAACCCCTCTTCAGTTTCTAGCTCCCCTCCATCAGTAGTTGGCCCTATGTCTCACCCTGATGAGGCTCAGTCCCTGGCGCTGCAACACTCAGTCACTGATGCCATTATGGCAGCTAGGGGCTCTATGTCCTCTGCCCTCTCTCAGACCATCTCCCAGGCCTTACTCTCGCACCCACTGGATGCAGAAAGTTCAGGTCCACCAACGCGCCAGCCACCTTCTGGTTCTGACCTTTCAGGGGACGCACACAAGAAGGTTACTGCCAAATCCAACTCCTTCTGCCTCCAGAACCCCTATGACTGGTGATAGCGTGTCTGTATTATACAAAAAAGCCTTTCCACACCAGGCAGAACGGGCGCGGCAATGGAAATGTGCTAGAGCACAACCTGAGAGCGACGCTGACTCAGAAATTGGGTCTAGTGAGGAGGCTGTAGCTGAGTCCTTGAGTGACTCTGGTGATGAATCACAGGGCAGGGCCTTGACCTTTTGACCTCTGCTCAGTTGGGGATGGCAGTGAGTGGCTCTCAAAGTGACTCTCCCGCTACAGTGGGCTCCACTCTCCTTGATCCGTCTGGAGAACCCATGTTCCGAGGTCGGCTGAGTGGCTCCCAGCGGACCATGTGGCTGGTTAGCCGGAGAACTGAGTAAGGTGCCCCCTCAACAAAGCGTCCCGGAGTAAGCTCAGGGCCGAATGCCCACGGCCTTTGGTGCCCAATAAGGTCTGTGAGACCCTGGTTGTTGACCCTAAAATGACCCAGTTCCTTACCAGATTGGGATGGAACCCTTGTAAGGGTTTGGATTCGGCACTTAAGTCATGCCAAGATAAACATTTGGACGTGTTTGGTCCCTTGGCTAAGCTCTTGGACCTGGCAGAAGATGCCAGAACTGAGAACAGAGAGGTTCTGGCACGAATCATTGAAGAACTCTATGGCTGGGTGCAGAGGGCAATCAGCCAGAAATCAGGGCCGCTTCCCCATTGGTCAGCAGGGGAGATCAAAGGGGTCCAGCATGCCTATGCGGAAAGAAGGCCCTGACAGACACACACTTACTGACAGACACACACACTCACTCAGTTCCAAACACACACACACTCACTGACAGACACACACTCACTGACAGACACACACACATTGACAGACACACACACACTGACAGACACACACTCACTTCCAGACACACACACACACTCACTTCCAAACATACACACACTCACTGACAGACACACACACGCACACATTGACAGAAACACACATATTGACAGACACACACACACATTGACAGACACACACACACACTTACTGACACACACTCACTGACAGACACACTTACTTTCAGACACACACACACTCACAAATTAATTGTATTCCTTGTTGCTCCTACCTTTAGGAGTCCTCTGGGTTCTCTCCCTGGGGTCCAGTGGCTTTCATGATCTTCTCTGCTCCCTCGCACTGTTTAGTGATGGGGGGCCGGAATTACGTCATATTCTGGCTCCCGGCATCACCAGAGAGGGCACACGAGGGAGCAGGAAGGTCATCAGCACAGTCAGCTCTCCAGTCGCCTGCCTGCTTCCACACCCGGCCGACATATTGCTGTAGAGTAGGCACCTGCCATCTGTGACAAGCAAGTGCTTCCTCTGCCTTGCTATGGAGGCGCCCTTAGGTGGCCAGCTGGCCACCTTCTGGGCTCCCTGGATCCTGTGACAGGCCATCAGCCTGCTCCGTGTGGCGCCCCCACCTCCTGGCGCCTGTGCTCGGTGCACCTGCCCAGGATCTGCCCTTCAGCGGCAATTTTTCTAATTATTTAGGATGGCCAGGGGGGCAATTGCCTCCCTGCCCCCCGGCCCAGCCTGCCCCTGTGTGGATCCACAACCTCTCTGCTTGGATTGGTAAGGCCATCTTCGGTTTACAACAGGAGTTCACCGTGGACATGGATGCAAGTTGGTCGCAGGAGTCATGATTTTCTGAAAGAAACGGAGGTGAGTATTGTCCCACCCTTCTGAGTTTGTTTAACTTGTTTTATCCCTCCCTGCTGACTTTTTATCTCATATAGGGATTCCATCGTGCGGTAGGTATTATGTTGTGTGCACTTTATTTATTAAGTGGTTTTATGTTTTTTTCATGTTTTTGTACGGTGGGTTTGCACTGTTTGCAATACGACCGGCTATTTCTAAGATTCATGTTTATTAGCATTTGCAATTTGGTTTTAGTACCGATTTAACCATTAGGCTCCTGTTTTTTGTGTTTTCACAGCTTGATTCGGTGTTGCTCGATGGTCCTCACTTCTTCCTGGTGTGTTTCGCTTAAGATGGCTGGATTCCGTTACCGTCTTGAGGTGTGTTTCCGGTTGGGAAGTTCCATGGACTGGCATTCACTGGATTTCATTACTGTGTTTTCCAGATGTTGGGATTTTATGTTGGTTCCTGTTTTATGTCTCTCCTTGTGATGTGTTGCATCTCCAAAGAAAGAGGAAAATCTAGAGGCGGTGCTTGCTGTTATACTGGGACTTGGATGATGATTGGCTGGTGTCTCACTGTATATGTTCAATGTTTTCTATTTGTGTTCTTTGTTGCTATTGGTGGACAGTAAAGAAAGGGCTAAGCAACACTCGCCTCTGTGTCTTTCATAAAATCATGAGTTTTTGGCATGAAATAGCAAAATCATGTAATTGTGTTAAAGGACTATAGGGTTCGTTTACCGAACAACCGCACAAACAGAGACCACCTTGGAGCTTGTTAACACCTGTTAACAAATTGGAACATTTCTCACCACAGTGTTCTGTGTGGCCGCGATTCCTATGAACAACCATGAGGTGGCAGCGATCTTGTTCGCATGAATGCAGGCAGCAGTGAATCTCATGGAACTGAAATCGGATACCGCTGAACTTCCATCATCGCCTGCGTTCGTTTCTATTCAGCTTAGAAGGGCACTGTTCGGTGAGATCATTCATCTAGATGAAGGGAACAAGCTCCAGGGTAAGACTATTGACTTCAGTTTGTTAGTTTGTTCGTTGGCTGCAAGCCCTGATTCTCTGGAACTGTTTTGGGCATGAAACCATGCATGCGGTCAGTCAAAAAGAGACTTCCAGGAATTTCCTGAACCCCTGCTCTGATCTGGGTGATTTTTGGATATGTTGTTCACCCAGGTCAGGGCTATCAGGGGATGTGACATTTGTGGGGATATGTTGTGTTTTGGGGTATTTTCTAGACTTTGTATAAATGTGTGGTTTTTCTGTCTGGGGATAATTAAGTTATTATATTATCTACCTTAATTGTATCAAAGGCAGAGGGAAGGGATTGTGTAATGTATGTGGGAGTGTCGTTCATTGTTACACTGTTTATATTGGCTTGCATGTTTTGTGTCCTGTGCCCGACAAGGTCCACCTGGGCATCAACTTTGTTGGTAAACTTGTATAAAAGACCAGTATTCTCCATTAAACTTTCTGTTCTACTTCACACTCAATCTAGAGTCTTTTCTCTTATTTGGGGGAATTGCTATATCTGCACTACAAAGGATTGCTATGATCATCATACTCCCTTGGATAATCACTAGCTCTTGTAAGAGCTGTTCCTGCTACGCCCTCTGAAGGGGGAGAGGTTCATCCACGGGAACCTGGAGCATTGTCGGTCCACGGTTGGTAGGAGATGGCGAGATGCCAACCAAGCTGCGGCGGTTTGTGGGGTCTAGAGTACTTATGGTGTCTGAAGAAGTGCTTGGAGCCCTCGGTAAGCACTAGGGGCATCCGTCGGCGGAGGTACCCAACCGGGTTACAGGAAGCTCTGTTACAAGGACCCTGCTTGAAAGAGCTTACAATCTAGATGACCATTAATGTTATACCACAAACAATTAAAATGGTAGCCATTGCAACAACATAAAAGTCGCATGGATACCACAAGATCTTATGACCCAACTCCACATTGGATTTGCACAATACTAAACATGGGGCACTAACACTGTTCAGACAACCTTGGTCAAGATCATTAAGAAAAAAATTGTATAGCCCTATGTTAGACACAAATTGTGTAGTGGGTACCATAAATGAAATTCCTTATTTCTGGCTGCACTTCTGCATAAAGGAACTCCTGAAAATTCAGTTATTTCTTTCTAATGGTGTGTTAGCTCTTTTAATATCAGCATATCTTATAATTTAATATCAATGCAATGTTACTTTGTTTGTCAAGGGGATTAATATCACTTTAAATGACTTACAAATTGTTTCCGTTTTGTTTTTCAAATATTAAAAATATGTATACCCCAAGATGGGAACAATTATAAAATATATACATACCAACAATCGTACGTCCATGGAAGGGCTGACAAGGCAGTTGTAGACTGCAGCTTTTAAACCATTTTCTTAAAATAAAATAATGTGAGGTGTGTCAGTTTGCAAAGTTTTGCAAGAGTAAGACATCAGATAGGATTTGGGCCAAACTTTTGTTATCCCGCCACTGTGTAGATTTGTGTATGGTCTGGTAACCTATGCTCTCAATGGTCTCCAGGACTAGACTGGCAGACTGGCCAATTGTGATTTTTCCCAGTGGACTGCAGTATCTGAGGCTAACCAAGTTTCTACACAATATTAAGTTTGTATGGTGTCCCTGGGAGTGTTGGTCAGTGACTGTAGGGTGGGATGACACAATCATCATGATGTACAGATGTAGAGGTTTTTAAAGTACAAGCTAATAAAATGAGAGAGCAACTTTTAGAAAAAGGTTACGACAATGGAATACTATCTAATACCTTAAAGGAAGTAGAGGAGATGGATCGAAAATCCCTTCTTGAATATAAACCAAAAAAAGAAAGAAATTTGAAAGAGACTCCTTTTATTTGTAGTTTCAACCAGGATAATAACCAAATAAGGAAAGCAATTAACAAGTAAAAAAAGGACCCAATGCTGCATATCATATTAACCAGACCAACCCCAAATTATTTTCAGAGGTGCTCCTAATTTAAAACGTTTTTTGACCCATAATCATATAAAAGAGAAGAAATCTAATCCTTTTTTTCACAAACAAGGCTTTTTTGGATGCGGACACTGCTTAGCGTGTAGAAGCACTAATAGTAATAAAAGACATTTTACTTCCTTTAAAGATCCTCAAAACAAAAAAGAATATAAATTAAAAACCATGACCACATGCTTCTCCAAAAGAGTTATTTATATCTTACAATGTCCATGTGAATTATACTACGTAGGGAGGACCAAGCACCCTTTACATATAAGAATAAATGAGCACGTGAGGAACATTAGGAAAGGATATGAACAACATAATGTGTCTCTACATTTCAAATTATTACATAATAGTGACCCAAGCTTTTAAAGTGTTTTGCTATTCAAAAAGTGGAAATTAACTGGAGAGGAGAAGATGAAATCAAAAAAATTGGAAAGACCGAAATTAAATGGATTTTTAATCTTAATACAATCACTCCTTTTGGTCTAAATGTTGATCTTGAGGTGTGCCATTTTTTATAGATACTCATCCTTTTTAACTATATAAAAAAACTTTATGAATACTTTTTATTCATTTAATTAATTTTAAAAGAATATATTTTTTTACATGTCTCATAACTGTAGGGAGTGTAGAGACATGTTGATTTAATAAAAAAAATTGGTTACTTTTTGGTTTATGATGATGTTATTAATATGTAAAACATATAATATATAATGGTTGTGCAATATTCTCAGAAAAGTTGCTTTTTAACTATTCATTATGATTACTTATTTGTGTGTTTTTATAAATATATTTAATAATCTTTTTTGCCCTTTGTGAGGTATTTTTGGCAATACATTTTGCCTATACATTTTGCATATTTGCACTAATATACTCTATGGGACTAAGCTCCGTTACCAACGATTGAAAAAGTGAAGCATTTCGGGACTTGTAGTTCTAGAGAAAAACCAGAAGTGACGCGACAGCACTTATGGCTGGAAAGAAGAAACAGCTGATTTCCCACTCAGACTACACGAAAAAGGCAGGGATTTGGAACATTTAAAAACTGGACATTGAGGGAAGAGCAGTATACCAATTGAGGAAGCCGACACTAAAGGCGAAACACATCTTGGTACGAGGGGAGAGGAGGAAGCTTTGACGTATTTATTGTCTACTATATTTTATACATATATACATTTTGATTTTATATGTTTTGAATAAATCTATTTTTATATACTCACCTCTACCTCCTACTTATGCTACTTGGATCCGGTTGTGGGTAGTGTCAGCCTGCCAAATTTGACACACATACCTTTTATACTTAGAGCCAGTTATTAAAAGGCTCTCTAGTAGGTGAGCACTGATTACTGTTTTATATTGTGCACCAATGTTTTAAGTTTAATCTGCACCCAGAGTCTTCTCTCTTCTCTGCTCTTTTTTTGGGAGATAAATTACTTGCTGGAAAAAGAGGAACAAAGTTCACCATTTAGGTGCTGTTGCCTACCTTAAAGGCACAGATGCAGAAGTGTTTAGAGCCTGTATCCCCATAAAAGGCTCTATAAAATGTGAGTTTGTTTCTATTCAATATATTTTACCCAATTATAATTGATACCAATCAATATTACCCTATATACTTTTTTCTCTGTTTATTTTACATGAATATCCCCTGTTTGTTGTGAGGGGTAAGTGTACAGTGTATATTTTACTTGTTCCGATATCACGCTCACAGTGCTACACTATTTACTGAATAGTGAGAAGGTCTTTTTGTACCCACTCACTGTTTAAGTATTTGTTTGCTTTGGTGACAATCATCATGATGTTCATAAAGGCTGCCAGGAGTAGCAATGGAGTCAATGAGGAATTAGTGGCAATGGAGTCCATGAGGAATAGAGACTGCATCTCTTAGACATGCACAGACATATGTGTATGTCCCTAAATACTGTGCAGGTCATACCGATGGCAGTTCCGGGATTTTATCATGGCACACCTTGAAAATCCAGAAGTCTCTATATGTCACATCTATAATGCATACCTCTGCTGAGAAGGACCAACCACGCTGAAATCCGGGAGTTTAGTGCACATAAAGATCATTAGTTTATACTTGCACCCCAGGACAAAAGTTGCCAACCCTCTCCCACTTCTTAGACTTCTTAAAAGGCCAAGCTGTATACAACTGGTTCCTGTATGAGCCATTTTAAAGGATTACTAAGGACACACGTACCACATCATCTCAATAAAGTGGTCATGGTGCAGTGGTTGTTTAGTTTTAACCATGCAATATAAAACATTGCCATTTAGATGGGGAACAGCTGCAGGGACTGGATCTTGGAACTGGCACAAAAAAAAGATGAGAAAAATCCTTTTTTTCATTTTTCATTTTTTAATATAGATTTGGGGGAGACCAAATCACACTATCTTCCAACCTTTATGACACCAAAGAGTTAAATGTTTCAATTAGTTTTGGTGCCAGAAAAATTTTGATCCATTGTGTTATAACATTATTATTTAACTGAAGGCAAACATTTTCCTTGCAGGAATTCATCCTTTCCTTTATACTGTTATGTAACGTTTGCATCTTAGTTTACCACAGGAAACCTTGACCACATTTGAGATCCATATCAATGTCCAAATTTCTCTTGCTAACTTCATTTCTTAATGTTGTGGCTGCTCCCTTTTCTTCTTTTCAAACAACAATTCTTTATAAAGGATCGTATTATTTTCAAGTTAGCCAAGAGAAAGAAATAATAGTTTGCCATAATGTAACCCCTGTAGGTAAACAATATAAACAAAAATGTCAGGAGGATTTAGGGATCTATTCACAGGTCTGACTTGTGATCATCTTGAGTACATCATGTTTAAGATCGGGTGAGATAACTGGCTTGGGGGAAAAAATCTGCAGATCAGCCATTCACTAACAGAGTTATTCATTAATGTTAGAATTGTCAGAAATTCTCAGTGAATTTCGCATTTAAGTCCAATGCTAACAGCATAGCTAACTAGGAGAATTGTTTCTAGTTTGGCTATTTTGCCTTGAATTTAAAAATTAACTTTAAATTATCTTTGAATTGGAGCGGGGCATTTCTGAGCAAATGCAGGATCTAGCAGCTTTGCATGTTTCAAATAGTATGCTCAGAAAAACCCTGAGGAGCATTTTGATACCACTTGTTCTACAGGGAGTGCAGAATTATTAGGCAAGTTGTATTTTTGAGGATTAATTTTATTATTGAACAACAACCATGTTCTCAATGAACCCAAAAAACTCATTAATATCAAAGCTGAATATTTTTGGAAGTAGTTTTTAGTTTGTTTTTAGTTATAGCTATGTTAGGGGGATATCTGTGTGTGCAGGTGACTATTACTGTGCATAATTATTAGGCAACTTAACAAAAAACAAATATATACCCATTTCAATTATTTATTATTACCAGTGAAACCAATATAACATCTCAACATTCACAAATATACATTTCTGACATTCAAAAACAAAACAAAAACAAATCAGTGACCAATATAGCCACCTTTCTTTGCAAGGACACTCAAAAGCCTGCCATCCATGGATTCTGTCAGTGTTTTGATCTGTTCACCATCAACATTGCGTGCAGCAGCAACCACAGCCTCCCAGACACTGTTCAGAGAGGTGTACTGTTTTCCCTCCTTGTAAATCTCACATTTGATGATGGACCACAGGTTCTCAATGGGGTTCAGATCAGGTGAACAAGGAGGCCATGTCATTAGATTTTCTTCTTTATACCCTTTCTTGCCAGCCACGCTGTGGAGTACTTGGACGCGTGTGATGGAGCATTGTCCTGCATGAAAATCATGTTTTTCTTGAAGGATGCAGACTTCTTCCTGTACCACTGCTTGAAGAAGGTGTCTTCCAGGAACTGGCAGTAGGACTGGGAGTTGAGCTTGACTCCATCCTCAACCCGAAAAGGCCCCACAAGCTCATCTTTGATGATACCAGCCCAAACCAGTACTCCACCTCCACCTTGCTGGCGTCTGAGTCGGACTGGAGCTCTCTGCCCTTTACCAATCCAGCCACGGGCCCATCCATCTGGCCCATCAAGACTCACTCTCATTTCATCAGTCCATAAAACCTTAGAAAAATCAGTCTTGAGATATTTCTTGGCCCAGTCTTGACGTTTCAGCTTGTGTGTCTTGTTCAGTGGTGGTCGTCTTTCAGCCTTTCTTACCTTGGCCATGTCTCTGAGTATTGCACACCTTGTGCTTTTGGGCACTCCAGTGATGTTGCAGCTCTGAAATATGGCCAAACTGGTGGCAAGTGGCATCGTGGCAGCTGCACGCTTGACTTTTCTCAGTTCATGGGCAGTTATTTTGCGCCTTGGTTTTTCCACACGCTTCTTGCGACCCTGTTGACTATTTTGAATGAAACGCTTGATTGTTCGATGATCACGCTTCAGAAGCTTTGCAATTTTAAGAGTGCTGCATCCCTCTGCAAGATATCTCACTATTTTTGACTTTTCTGAGCCTGTCAAGTCCTTCTTTTGACCCATTTTGCCAAAGGAAAGGAAGTTGCCTAATAATTATGCACACCTGATATAGGGTGTTGATGTCATTAGACCACACCCCTTCTCATTACAGAGATGCACATCACCTAATATGCTTAATTGGTAGTAGGCTTTCGAGCCTATACAGCTTGGAGTAAGACAACATGCATAAAGAGGATGATGTGGTCAAAATACTCATTTGCCTAATAATTCTGCACTCCCTGTATTTCTGCAGACCTGAATTTGCTGCTGCCATCCCAGTGGAGTACTTGGTCATCGGACAAAACAATACAGAGGGCCAGCGCTCCATTAGAAATTTGAGGTACAAATCTCCAAGGTTTCCTTCCATTACCTCACATGAAGTATAATAACAATAAGGAGCCGCAATGAGATTTATTCCACCAGTGTGGGACCAGCAACGTTTTAACCCAACTTCAGGGTCTTTGTCAAGTCTTGGTCGGGTTGGAACGTTGCCGCTTCCATACTGGGAGAATAAATATCTTTAACATTTATTTTAGTGTTGCTGCTCCTAATTGTTTTTCTACTAGATAATCTTCTGCACTCTATCCTCTTTCTGACTTGTAGAAGAGCCCTAACTCCCCCCCCTATGGACCTGTGAGGATTATCCCAGTCCCTACCTGGGACAGACAAGTTTCACATTAAATATTACAAATATTAATGCATGTGGAGTCTACACTCAAATAAACAAACCTGGTTATACTGCAAGATGGCCATGCAGATGTTTGTGTCAGAGCCTTGCCCAAAACCCAACGATCTCCTGTCTAAATTTGGCTATATTTGGGCACAGTTGTGGGCTCAGCTGTCCTAAAGAGTGGCCCTGGCTATGGAGAACATAACATTTTCTGGTTCATTTCCCATCAAGTCAGAAAATCTAGTAAAGGTCTGCCTGGTAGAGCCAGATAATTTCAGTTTAACAACCACTTCTGAAGATTATTATTACTATAAGCACAGAATATTATTATCAACAGAGAATTTCAGTATTGCAGTGTATAGTACTATTAAAATATATCACAATTTGTACATTGACTACTGAATTCTCAGGGGGTTGCAATTATATATTTATTATTATTATTATTATTATTAACTATTAGCTTTTAGGATGAGATTCTAATGTCCCAAATCCTATGCAATAGATTTTGTTTAAAAAATAAAATGCTTTTTTTTTTTAAATGTACAACGAGGGTCTAGTGTAAAAGATACTGCTGCACAAATCCCAAAGTTAATTAACAATTGTTCCATTTTTAGACATTCAATGGCTATGAGACTTGCCAAAAATGATATACAATGGGCTTTTAGCTATTATTGTAACTCTACATTTTCTTGCTTTTTTCTCCTAAAACCATTTTAACAGAAAACATGTGTTTATGACAATAAATACATGATGGCTTTAGCAATGTGACATGTTTATAATATACGCCATTTACCAGCAGAAATATTTATTATTGGAATATAAAGTTTGTTATATTGCTGATTATTACAGATTCCTTGTAGTTTTATTATTTACCGGAATATTTGTTTTGTTCTGGTCTTTGCATATAAAAAAAAATAAAAAAAATAAAGTTACATTCTGTATAACATTATGGCTATGGCTATAAATAAGTTCTCTAATGATGAAGTCTTGCGCAAAGTCATCTTGTGTTGTTTACAGTTTTACGCGACTATGGGTTATAGGCAATTCCAAGGATCCACCTCAGCTATTTACCAGAAGTTTTTTTACATCTTTACAATTGTTATAAAATCAATTTAATTTATTTTCCATCTGCAGAGACTGGAAAATATAGTTTCATTAGTGTCCGATTGTGTTGCAATGCGTTCAGTGCTGTGCATAGTATTGTAGACAAAAGCCAACATTCATCAATGTTGTGCACCTACACAAAGAAAAAAAAGCTTTAAATTAAAGGAATGCTCCAGTCACCTAAAACACCATTGGCACTTTGCTGTCGTGTCCAGCCTGGGGGAAACAAATCAGTTACACACGTACTCTCCGATCAGAGCAGGGAACCCAATTTCACACCAACTGCTGGCACCGTAGATTCAATGGAGGGACATAGACAGTGAAACACTCTGCTTCTCAAAGTCTTTCCAGCTCCAGCAGGTAGAAACAGCAAACAGCTCTCTACTGCTGCAGCTAGTCAGCCTTGCTAGTTTGTTTTTTAAATTGAAAAAAAAAAAAGGATGAGTGGGCAATTGGTGATCTATTCATTTGATTCGCCTATAATTGGAAGTCATCTTTCAGTATGTAGTACCAGTGCCCAAGCATGTTTCCAGCCGCAACAGAGAACTGTAGGAGGCCTTGCCACTTCTACATCATACCCAGTCTGGGAGAAACAATGCAGAAAAAATGAAAAGATAAGGGAAATAAAGAAGAATGAATAGCAAACTTGTTAGCCATTCAGCTGTTTCCTTCTCAGTGCCAGTCCAGATCTTCACCTAACCAGAATCCCTTCTCCAGTGTGAAATAGCATCACCTTAATGTTTTTCCAGCCTAACATTTAGATGGTATCAGGCTTTGCCACATGACTAGTGCAGCCAGACAGAGAGACACAATGTGGAAGAAAGAAAAGAGAAGGGGAAAAATTTGGCAACTGACTCACCAGTTCCACTATGGAAATTCCATTCTAGGAAAGGGATTATGAGCAATTGTCAATGCTATCCTCATAGTAGGCAGTTCACTTCTACACTAGTCACTGGAACCTGAGATGCACCAGAGGAATGCAGACAGTGAACTGTCCATCAACAGCATCAGTTCTAGTCCTAATCCTACACCTCACACATTAAAGAAGATTCTGAGATGTGTCTCAGCAAATTAGTGCAAATCTGACGCTTATTCATTGGTTTTGATGTCCACCAATCTTCACACCCTAGCGGAGTTTGGTGGAGCTCGAAGGATAGGAAAATTCACACTTGTTCTAGGGGAATCTCTCAGCTGGCCCAGTAACTGCTGCTCAGTCACAGCATGCCTATCATCAGATGCCCAGACAACAAATGTGGACGTCATGTTCTTAGCATCAAGGATTTAGTGCAAAAATTGAAAAGTCCTACCAGCTATGAATGTGGTGCTTAAGGGGTTAATATATGGTTTATAGAGTTACATGTAGCAAGGTTTGTCATTTTTAGTAGGCCTTAACAGGCCTTTTATACAATTTGTTCTTTATCTAATTTGGCAATGGAGCCTAAAGCCTGAATATTTTTTACGCTTGATAGAATTACACATAGACTGTGTGTGAAGAGTGTCACTTTAATAGCATTCATAGAAAACCATATGTTTTAAGTACAGGTGCATGTTAGAATGTTTTTGAAAACCTCATTTAACATGGCTCAGATTGAATGGAGCCTTATGATATATAGGGGGAAATAAGCTTAGGCTCTTGAAAAGAAAAAGTCACTCTTTTGAACTACAATGTGTTGAAATGAATTAGGCTCAAATGAAAAAAAGGTGTGCAGACAAATAATATTAAGGTTTTATTTAGCACCTTGCAAAGTGTAATTTTCCCAAATTGTAACTGAAGCCTTGCCAATGAATGCAGCAGAATACAACCTTTAACACTAAAAAGTGAGTTAATACAGTTTGTTTAATTTAACACAAAGTTAAAGTATGACTTTTTTTTCTCTAACCTAGTGGTGAATTAATTCAGTTGGTTAATGTGCTAGCTACCTCTAACTAAATGTCCTAGCTCCCCATATACCAAAAGGATGGAACTTTCCAATAAATAGAAAAAAAATCTGGTATGAAACAGACACAAATAGCACCTGGTATATTCAATCTTGCTCCCTGATGACAGTGCATTGGTGCACCAAAACATGCGTTGGAAATCCACCAGATTGGTTATGTTGCCTTTGTGACCGTATGGTAGCCCAGGAATGAGAATTATGATGGCATACCATTTGCAAAAGTAGACAACCCAAGGTATTGCAAATGGGGTATGTCCAGTCTTTTTTAGTAGCCACTTGGTCACAAACACTGGTGTTAATATTTGTTTGTGTGTGAAAAATGCAAAAAACTAATTTGAACACCAATTTTGGCCAGCGTTTGTGACTAAGTGGCTACTAAAAAAGACTGGACATCCCCCATTTGCAATACCTTGGGTTGTCTACTTTTGCAAATGGTATGCCATCATGGGGGTAATTCTCATTCCTGGGCTACCATACAGTCTCAAAGGCAACGTAACCAATCTGGCAAATTTCAATGTGAAAAAACTGAAACGCAAGCCTTATATTTGACTCTGTAACTTTTGAAAACACCATATAACCTGTACATGATGGGTACTGTTATACTCAGGAGACTTCGCTGAACACAAATATTAGTGTTTCAAAACAGTAAAATATATCACAACAATTATATCGTCCATGTAAGTGACATTTGTGTGTGAAAAATGCAAGAAAATGGCACTTTCACTGACGATATCATAATTGTAATACATTTTACTGTTTTAAAACACTAATATTTGTGTTCAGTGAAGTCTTCCGAGTAAAACAGTACAGGTTTTATGGTGTACAGGTTTTATGGTGTCTTGGAAAGTTACAGGGTTAAATATAGTGCTAGCATATTAAATTCCCTGGACTTTAGGCCTGGGTTGTCAGGCAGGTCCCGCAAATTGTAATTAATAAAATGAACTAATTATGTAAAATTATTACATACATATATATGTAGAATTATTATATATATATATGTGTGTATATATATATATATATATATATATGTGTGTGTGTGTATATATATATGTATATAATTTTTTAAAATTACTTTTATTTATATATAGGTATATATATATATAGTGATACATACATATATACTTATGTATATAGATATATATATTATTTCGTTCCACGTGTATTTTGATATCAATATATATATTAATTTTAAAATACAGTTAGAACGAAATTACACATATATATATATATTATTTATTTATTATTATTTTTTATTTTATTTTTTTATGTATTTACATATTTATTTTATATTATATTTAAATATATATATAAATATAATTATATATATTTAATCAATATCATTCTACGTGTATTTTGAAATTAATATATATATATATGTATATATATATATGTATAATTATATATATATTAATATTAAAATACACTTATATGTGTATTTATGTGTGTGTGTGTATGTGTGTGTATATATATATATATATATATATATATATATACTTAGATCATATATATATAATAAATATATATGATCTAAGTATATATAATTTAATTTTACACAGTTTTAAACTGTTTTAAATTTTTGAAAAAAAATTTCAGGCAGCAGGACTGACATGGACAGTTATGCAAGGACCTCACGATCACACGGTCCAGGGCAGCCGAAACAGACAGACACCCCCCGCCGTTTAGAGCCAGGTTCCTAAGGATGGCATAGCACGCCCGCCGTCCTTAAGGGGTTAATCAATAGAAAATAGTAGCCTGTCCCCTGTTCTGAGGCAGCTGAGGTATTAGGTATCTGTTAGTTCTATCTAGGCGGTTTAGCTGCAGATTCTACTATGCTGTGAGTTGAGTTCATTTGACCAAGTTTTAGATTTAGGGATTTATGGGACACTTTGGGACTTTTGAAGAGTGTTATAGGGATAGTTCTTGGAGGTAGTTCTATTTGATAATGCCGGACAGGTTTGACAGTTCCCGTTCCTCATTCACAACATTCAAGATGGATTGTGAGCTCCTGTTTGCTTAAGCCCTATCGTAATATCACGGTGTAATACCGCAACATGCAGAATTTAGGATGGCAAGGGACAAGACTAGGAAATAACATTTTACCGAGCCTCAGAATGGGCGGACTAAATGTAGACAGAGAAAAAGCCTAATCAGACACGAGCCGAGGTCAACATAACGAAGATACAGCGAAAACAAGAACTAGCCAGAGTCGGGTACACGGTAATCAGTCGTTAGTAATCAGTGGTTTGATGGAAACAAATATATATAAAATTAAAGGGAAGTGCAATGGGGACTAGATTTGCACCCAGTTACGCAAGTTTATTTATAACTCAATGGGAAAATAGTTTTTTTGACCCAGGAAGTGGGCTGGGCGTTGAAACTGGCAGATTAATTTATGATATTTTCTTTGTTTGGCAATTCCCAAAAGTTTTCTAGATTTTTTGAACACTAACAATATAGGGATCAGTTTGACCAGTGAATATGGCAAGAAAAGTATCCATTTTCCTAATCTAGGGAGATATAAAAAACCAACATATAAACACCAAGACCATGTTTAAAAAAAAAATGTACATCAATGGCTCTATTGACACATCCAATTGTCACTATAGCCTTTGGCTACAGAACATACCTAAAGGCTAGCTCACATGTATTTAGAGAAATTGTAGCGATCTTCAGATTTTTGATGAACAAGCAGATTTAAAAAAAAAATAGATTAAAAGAAAAAAGTATAACATACATAAAATAGACACATGGATTAGAGATATCAAACTGATAGAAAAACTCTTTTAAATCAAGATAAAAGTAGAAACAAGATTAGCAATCTTTAATTTTGGATTTTGATGAAAATGCAAAACAATTTAAACATGTTTTAAATAAATACTGGTACATTTTAAAAATGGATCCACTACTAAAAGATATTGTTGTTGAGAAGCCATATATAATATATAGAGGCGGAAGGAACCTTAGAAAATAATTGACATTCAGTTATATTAGGGATAACCAACAAGGTAAGGATTTTTTTTGGTTTGGAAAAAAGGTTTCTACCCTTGCAAAACCTGTTTAGCATGCAAAAAGACTACTTTTACTAAACACATATTTTAATTAAATTAATACGAAAAACAAGTTTTTAAATTCAACAGATTTTAAAGGGACACTAGTCACCTGAACAACTTCAGCTTAATGAGGTTGTTCAGGTGAGAACTAGAGCTCCCTGCAGCCTTTCTCATGTAAACACTGTATTTTCTGAGAAAATACAGTGTTTACATTGAAAGCTAGGAACACCTCCAATTGTAGTCACTCAGAGTGAACCAGAGGGACTTCGGAGTTGATGGAGGCATAATATGTGCATCCTGTGATTCAGTATCTCCTATATTATGTGCATCCTGTGATTCAGTATCTCCTATATTCAGACACTGAACTTTCCTCATAGAGATTCATTGATTCAATTCATCTCTATTAGGAGATGTTGATTGGCCAGGGCTGTATTTGAATCATGCAGGCTCTGCCCCGATCTGCCTCCTTGTCAGTCTCAGCCAATCCTATGGGGAAGCACTGTGATTGGAGCAGGCTATCACATGTCAGCAGACTGCTTGTTTTTCCTGAGTCTCAGCATGCAGATTTACAGCTTCTGGCTTGAATACAGTAAGATTTTTACTATATCAATGGAGGCATGAGGGGCCCAGGGGGGCTAGATGGTTATGTTAACACTATAGGGTTAGGAATACATGTAGTTGCACTGTTGACTATAGTGTCCCTTTAACATGTCAAGCTACCAATGTCCTATACTTCTTCTGATGCCCTTGTGGATTCCAATATATAGTTATGACCACTAGGCCTTTTAAAAAAAGAATAGCAGAACACATTGGCAATATCCAGAGGGGGTATATGAAACATAGTATCTCTGCCTATTTTGCTGAAAAATATGCTAGTGATCCCTCACTTCTATGGTAGTTTTTAACCCCTTCCCGACCACGGACGTACTAGGTACATCCGACAAAAATGGTCTATAAGGACCGCGGACGTATCTAGTATGTCAGTGGCATTCTTGCTTACTTACACGCCCCCCTTCTCCCCCCCCAGAGATCAGTGTTGCTCGCGGTCTGGGGAGACTGCCTGACAGCCCAGACAATCCCCGCAATAGGCGTCCTTGTATCTGCCTGCAGGGACTGCCTGAACTGACAGACAGTCTCCCTGCATGTTTAAAATAAAAAAAATATATAAGTTAATAAATAAAAATATAATTACATATATATATATATATATATATATACATATAGAATATCTATATAGTATGTATTTGTATGTATATATATATATATATATATATATCTTATTATATAATGTCATACTAATACATATATTAATATAAAAATACACAGAGTAAAATTACACACATATATATATATATATATATATATATATATATATATATATATGTATATATATATATACTATATTTGTTAACTATATATATTGTATATATATTATTATAAAAGATAAATAATAATACATTTAAAAAATTTTTTTTTTTTAAATTTAAAATTAGAAAAGAAAAAATCAACCGCCCCCCCCTCCCAAAAGGGACAGAAGGGAAAGCCCGTGAATATAGGAAACACACTGACACATATGCAAGTATGTGGAGGCTTATCGGACCTTCACGGATGAAGCCATAAAGGGACATTATAGTCACCAAAACAACTTCAGCTTACTGTGGCAGTTTTGGTGTATAGATCATGCCTCTGAAGTTTCACTGCTCAATTTACTGCCAGTTATTAGTTAAATCACTTTCGTTTCTGTCCATGCAGCCCTAGCCACACCTTCCTTGGTTGTGACTTACATAACCGCCATTAAGAAAAAAAAAGTTACACTTTCAATCAGATGTAACTTACCTTAAAAGTTTTTATCTCTTGCTCTCTAAATTAAACTTTAATCACATAAATTAGGCTTCTGCAGAGTCTAGCAAGCTGTTAACAGTGCAGGGGATAAGAAAAGTAAAATTAAACAGAATTAAACAATAAAGGTATAAACATAGAAAACATAGATTACTCTTTACAGGAAGTGTTTAGGAGGGCTATGCAAGTCACATGCAGGGAGGTGTGACTAGGGTGTTTAAACAAAGTGATTTAACTCCTAAATTGCAAAGAACTAGGCAGTGAGACTGCAGGGACCTGACCTATATACCTGCTTCATTAATCTAAAGCTGTTTTGGTGTCTATAGTGTCCCTTCAATGAATTATGACTGGAAAAAAAAAACTCTGCTAGCCTGGTATGCCACCAGTGTGATGGCTATTTCAGGACTTTAAAAAGGGAAAAAAGGACTCCTATGCAGATTGGGCATGCTGTCTACAATGTGCAGCCATGATCTAGATCAGGGGTAGGCAACCTATGGCACTAGTGCCATGCACGGCATTCCAGGTGTCTTTGCACGGCACTCAAGGCTGCTACAGCCAAACTGGCCTACTAGGAGTCCCAGTGAAACTATCTGCTAATACGAAAAGGTGGTAAAGGACAATCCTCACTTTATGCATTGCAGATCACTTTCTCCCAACAATTGTGAATAGGAATCCACAATATAGTAGAGCAGCCTGCAGCTGCTGTTGCAGCTCCTGTCTTTAACCTGTACATGGCCAGCTTGGTCCCCACTGGAACCCAGGGAAGCCACCCACACTGCTAGATTTACACAGAAATGCACAATAACCCTCCCCTCATACAAATAATACTAACAGCCCACAAACAAACATATATACAATCCACACAAACGTAACACGCTAACAATCCACATACATGCACATAATCCCACATGCAGCCTTGCACATGCAATACCCCAAACAGCCCCACACATACACACACTACCAAACACACAATGTGACATATCCATCCACACACACAATTCCACAAGCAGCCCCCATGCAGGCCCACATTCATATGTATCATACACAATACCACAAACTACTCCTGAACATATACAATATAATAGCTAATATACGCACAAATACAACAATACAAAGCAATTACAGCATGTGACAGACCCCTCTGTCTTGGAACTATGCTCTATTCCATTTCCTTCGCCTATCCTTCGGTTAACCGCAGCTTAATTGGTGAACGTTGGGAGGTCGCTGTTCATGTAACTCCCATGTGGCGGCGGCCTTTTTAAAGTCCCGAAAGGCCAGCGGTGTTCGGCGCCCAAACTATGGAACTGAAAACAGACACTATTTTGCACAAACACTGCTGAAGCCGCCGACCTCCCTTCTCTGCCATCCAGCACATGAACGTCGGTCTGTTCGGCACTTTCCAGCACGAATAGATGCACCCCAGATAGCCATCCTGTTCATATAACGAAAGACAATGTGAAAGACTTTGGCTCCATGGCGATTGAACTGTATGCATAGGATCTGAGCGGCATTCAGTAATAATGTGTGCTCAGATCCCAGCTATCTGGGGATACGTTGAATGTGGGGATTCTGTTCATGTAATGTAAAGTTATTGATTTTATTGTATTTTTATGTTCAGGTACAAAATGGAGTTTAGCCTCTATCCATGGAGATAATTGGATTACTTCCCAATTATCTCCAGGATAGAGAGGAGGGTTTATCTACATCAAAGGAGAGTGTTTATGCTTGTGCCAATGTGATTGGCTACTGTATCCACATTGTCCCAGTCTTTCATCTGGTCCCCTAGGGGAGTGTCCACCAGGTGGGAGACCTGCATAAATACCGGGCAGGTAGCCCTCAATAAACCAGATCTCTGCTTAACCCTCAATACAGAGCTTGGTCGTTCGGCTGTTTGGTTCATGAAGGATTTCGTATGGTTCCTGTTCGGCTAATTGGAACTGCTGTTAGCTGCTTCTTCATTTGGAAAGGGAATGTCCTCAGCGGTATTAACCCCTCTTATACCGGGGTGTACCGTAACACAGTATAAATAACACAAGCAGAATACGGCAGCATAGACACCTCAATTTAAAAAAAATAGGACTGGCACGCTATGGGACATCACAATCCTATATCGGCACAGTGCTGCTAAAAGGTTGCCTACTCCTGATCTAGATCAATGACTGCCAGGCTACAACCGTGGAGGAGATTGTACAGCTAATTTATAATTCTGTGTCTCCCAAAGTATGAGAATGGATTTGAGACCACCCACCACTCACATGTTGATCAATGAACACCAGGATGCCAGGAGGACAGACAGACAGGTACCTCAGATACATCTCAACCAGCCAGAGCCACCCCTGAGTCTCTACTACTGTGTGCATCTACCCATTATACTATGAGTGCTCCCCTAATGTTGGTGTGATTACAGTCACATGTGTGAATATGTTTAGAAAAATAGCACACCTTAAATCTATATTATGTATATTTTGTCTGTCTTTTTCACTTTTTTTGGTTTCTGCTGATATTTGAAATAAATATTTATTCATTTTTGGAGTGCTTTCTATAAAATTACATGCACTTTATCAGATTCCCACTTTTACAAACGCATTGGCACTACACAAAAACACAATCGCTTAATGCAAATAAATACCTCCATTCTTCCGCACTCATGACCCATTTAAAAAGGTTTATTCAAAGACATATACACAAATATGCACCTGGGTTTACACATCTACACCCAAATACACACCTTCTCACACACTTGGGCTACTAGTATATAGACTAAAACCTTGCATTCACACACACTGACACAAGCAGCAATAAACACCTACATAAACACACGCTGCGACAACACACAAATATATTTTTGCAACTTGGCATTAGACACAAAATAGTTTTTGCAGTATTTTTGTTTTTGTTTCTATGTAGGTTGGAAAATAGACCAAAACTATCATATATATTTCTATATCAAGCTGCTTTGCATTTTTTTTAAAAATATTTTCACAAGTCCCTGTGCAGGAATTAACTTAGTGATAATTTGGCTAATCCCACTCTCTCAGAATTATTCGCTTAACTCCAAACATTAGCAAACCTGAATGACAAAATATATGCTAAAAAAGTTAAATTGTCAAAATTCTGTACCTCAGCTATAGTTACAGCTTAGGATTTTTAGCCTCAGTTTTGCAGTTGTGATTGAATTTGTTAACATAGGAATTTTCCAAATATTCCTGTCAATGTTTTATGAATTCTTTGTCATTCTACATTTTCTTTTCTTTTTGCCATTTTTTTTACAAAGTACTTGGAAATTTAGAAGAAAAAAAAAAACCTACAGAAAAGTATTATTTTGAATAGTTTTGATGTATATTTTCTTTGAAACCACAGTCTCATAAACTAAATATTATGTACATTGAAGTTTAAAATGCAGATTTTGTTTATTTTATTCACTAGACTATGGAGCTTAAGCACAAACAATAAAACAAAATAAACTATTGCAAAGACATTCAATTTGCATTTTGATTATTCTTACACTATACCTTTAGATTTCCCAGTGTGGTCAGGCCATCTGAGAATAAAAATAAGGAAGGGGGGATCTATTTACTAAACAGAGAATTTTTCTAGAAAAAGAGAGTTATTCACTAAAGCAGGGGTAGACAACCTTTGCCACTCCAGATGTCGTGGACCTATCCATCATTATGCTATAAGACAATTACAGGAGATGTAGTCCAAAACATCTGGAGTGCCAACGTTTGCCTACCCCTGCTTCAAAAGTGAATTTCAGAAATTTAGACTACAATACCCAAAATTATCTCCCCGCCAACCATGAACTTTGTTTTAGATATTGTTGCCAAAAATGTGAAATTCACTTTGAATTAATGCTTTGGTGAAAAACTCAATATCTTTTTTATGAATACCCCCCACATGCCCACTTTTATTTTCAGATGGCCTGACTGCACTCTGTTTAGTGGGAGTAGAGCCATGTACTGATTTAAGAACCAATTTGCACTAAAATAATACCAATTTGTGCTAATATATCAGAGCAGGAAAAATGATGTAATTCTGCTGAATTGGAGATTTTCATTTGTTTTGATTATGTTATTCTACATTCGTAGGACGTTTCTCAAACCACCACAACTTAATAAGTTAAAAAAATATGAACATAGTTTTAATACATTTAGAGTAAGAGAAAGAATTTAGGCAATACCCTTTCATATGCTAAACAATGAACTACAGAAAGTTGATAGAGTTAAAAATTCAAACCAAAAATTCAAAAATACAAAATGTCCATAGTTGAAACACGATAGTTTATTTCAATGCATGGTATTGGAGTACAAATGGTCTATGATCAACTGTTTACACTAGTAGTCCTGAACACCTAAGATGCTGTCCCTGGTTCTTATGGGAGTAAAAAAGTTCACCGTAATGATGAAATAAAAAAATCTATTAAAACACAGATATATCTACATGTTTATGTGCATTTTCATTCAGGCTCATTACTTACATTTTGGAAATTTTGGCTCTATGGCCATTTTTATTATTTTTGCCAACAATGGAATACGCTACAATACCACTCAATACTGCTACTATAACTAAATAAAAATGCAAACTAAACAGTAAACTAAGCAGTTGAGCTTGTTTCAAAGTTTGTATTATGTGTTGGTCATGACTCAATGAAATACTGAAGTAAAAGGGAGACGCACAGGAAATCCCTCAGGAAACTCCCCTGACCAATTTTATAATTTCTTGACACTTCTATTGTGAGCAAATCCCAAACCTATCAAAATCCAAACCAAAACCTCAACCTTAACTCAAACCTAGAAGCATAATCTCTGAAATGAACATTAACTCTGCAAATGTATAGAAAAGATGTGGACAATGTATACAAACTGCCTAAATTATTTCATGAGCTGCCATATTTCTAGAGTTTGGCTTAGTGTTCATTTATATGTATTGTGGGCAATATCTTAGTTTAAAATGAATTGGACCACACAATAAACACAGACATAGCTTATTCACTTTTCAATAAATAAGGCCGTGGTGTTTATTCAAAGCTTAAAGGGGTCTACAGCCATAAATTTATAACGATAAACATATAACAATGTAACCCTTTACATTGCTTTTAACTTTATTAACTACCATCTTTCCTTACGGCGAAGATAGCAGGAGAGGAGGCTGTGAAGAAAGTCAACAGGCACCATGCCAGTCGGAATCCGGTGTTGTTATGCAGAATTGGGAAGTATTCCTATTCTGTCATGTATGCCAAGAAAGCTCTCTGCACGCGCAAGTACAAGGCCCCAGAAACAAAGACTAAAATTAAGAAAAATAAAACTTCAACTCTTGTAACAAAGACATGTGACAGGCACACGTGTGAAAAAGCTCTGCATGATACACCATTACAATCCAACTGAAGATGTTCCATGCAAACTGCTGAGCCATGGAAAGTAGCCTATATCACTCATGGGTTTGTGCTCTTCCTTCTAAATGGACTTCACAGGGGAATGTGTGTGGTTATCCTGAACCAACTTCAATCTGGCCTTTTGCCGGTAACAGGGCCACCAGCCATCAACAGAGTGGCTCTGTGTAGGGCTCACCAAAGGTTTTTATTTCCCACCAAAATTGATATCTCAACTGTTAAGGTTTCAAAGCATCTGACTGATACTTTCTCCAAGAAGAAGAGGCTGCACAGGCACAAGCACCTCCTACCATATCCTTCTTCAGAACTAGACCCGGAAGATGGCTTTTGTCATGATGCTTAAAAAAAAAATACAACAATAAATAATAAAAAATGTGAGGGAAGGGTTCCATCCACGTCGCTCTTGGCTCAATTACTACTGACAGGATTCAGCTTGCACTGCTGCTTTTTATCTTTACCCAATTTCTCACACATTTCACACTCATGACATGCATCCAATCCCAGGCCAGCACATTTCCCCCCAGCAAAAGCAGTGTCACAGTTTCACCCCAGCTACCTGTCTAACTATGGCCAACAACTTAAAAGTTCACAAACTTTCCCTAGATCCCTATATACACCCAACAAGGCCAACATGATGAACTCTTCCCTTGCCACCATACATATTTGCCACAGAGCTTAATTCCTCTGGCATTTAAATTAATACACTATATTAATAAAAACAAAAGACTTCAATAAAGTATTATATCATTGCAATTTGTTTTCATGGATAGCGTTGACATTTTTCTCAAAAATAGAAGAATATGTTAACTTATATAAGAGTCCTGAATTATAATTTCTTCTATACCGTGTGCGCAGATTCATTGTGAGAGTTTTGACAAATTACTTATCTTTAAATTTAATGTACATTACCTTCCCCTCCATTTTAGCATTAGTCTAGTGTGTAGGGGATACTAATTTCTTAATAAAGGTCTTCTCAGTCTTTCTGCCTGCTATATGCAGAGGGGCCTTAAATGCTATTTCATACACCCTTAAATGACATAAGAATACAGTTATAGTGTGCCAGCAATAGAGGGCAGAAGAGAGGGAGTGCACTATTCACTATTTACATCTATGTGAACTGTAAGTGAGTATTTGCTCAAAAATCTTCAATTGTGGCAATTTGCATTAATTTATTTTAGATTTCCCTGAATGGTAGCTCATACAAAAATGCTGTTTTGTCTTGAATGTGTTAACAGCTTCAAAGATTTTTTTTTTATTTTTATTAAAAGTGCATAGTGAAGGAGTTAAATACACTACTTTTATTCAATCCAATTATGCAGAAATAAACGAGAGGCAAAATGGCAGAACCAAGTTGTTTCTTTAAGTTCCATGTTTACTGCTTGCCTCTATGGGGCTATTCATTAAATGCACATAACCATGAAGGTCAATGAGCTTACATTTTCATGATTATGACTCTGTCTGTCTATGTTTTGAAATGTCATAGCTGAACCATGTAATATAAAAATCAAAAGAATTTATATTGCAATGATGGAAAACAGCTTTACTTTGAGCAAGTCGTTGACAGTTTTGTATCATCATTTCACTGTTCAGCAGTTCTTTAATGATGTTTTCTAAGTTTGTAGCTGGTACTTCTAGTAAAGCAGCTTCGTTATTAATGTTTAATACAATTACATGATGCTGATATAAAAACAAATACAGAGGAATCAGGACTATCAAAAAAACTAGATGAAATCTTCAAACGGTTCTAAATAGCAATAAATAATGGTGTGATCACCTGTGCCTGTTTGTCATATTTTGCCTTTGCTCATCTACCATATATATAAATATGTCTGGAAGGGCTTTCCAAACGAAAACAAAATGAGGCAATGTGTGACTGTTTATTCCTTTCTTTTTGACTTTTCTTATAGTACAGATAACCCCAAATACATTGATATCGGAGAAAGGAAGGTCAATAAAGTTTTATTTTTCGCACTCTTGGTTGCTAATAACTTAATAATAAACCACATTTCTATTTTGTGGCAGTACGTGCCCAGGCATGTAATTCTGGCTGAAAAAACAAGATTCATCCTTCTCAGCTTCCATTTACATTTTTTGTCCTTTTCCATGATTACCATAGTGCTAACATACACCCAGAGTCCCTCCACAAATTAGATAGTGTATGTAAGCCTTACCAAACATTGGAGTTCGAAACATCTTTGACTGTGTTCTATCCTAATACCTACAGTCAGAAATTACAATATTGACATGCTAGGGAGGAGACTTTGGGGATTTAAGGGTTTGCAGTTGTTCTTCCAGTCTAGATGGCACCTAGCAGCCAGCATGAGGCAAGTTTCCCAGATGCATGTTGGGTAATTAATCTCAAAATAAATTTACATTTTGAAATTTGTTACTGTGCATCATCTACATATCCCTATGCAAACCTTGAAAACCATCTAACGTCAGACACTCGGCTCTGAAAAACATGTTTGACCACTTCTCCCAGAATGTTATGCTGATTATGCAAATAAGCACAGACAGGTACCACTTTTCCAGATTTCCAACCCATATCTATGCAGGTTCCCTTACCAGTGGGAAGATATTTTAAAACATAGTAACATGTTAATACATGAACAGAGCAAAGGGAAATAGCATAAAAAAAGCATGAAGCACAAGTATTCCATCACATTCTATGTATTAAAATGCTAGCGTACTATCAATTATGTAAATGCATGCATTTACTTGCAAACAGAACTAAATAATGTTTTTACCCTTTACACTAGAACAGGATAGGCAACCTTCGGCACTCCAGATGTTGTGGAATACATCTCCCATCATCCTCTTACACTCATAATGCTGGCAAAGCATCAGGGGAGATGTATTCCAGAACATCTGGAGTGCCGAATGTTGTCTACCCCTGCACCAGAAGCTAGAATGTTCAGGATATGGAACATATGTGGAATTCAGATTAAATACAAAACAAGTCACTGCATTCACAAACTTATGTTGGCGATATTTCGGGACAAAATAAAGTTATAGCAATAAATATATGAACTTGGATATCTCCAATAGACATATGTGCATGTGACAGAAAAGGGCTTCTTGTCAAAAAAATAAACAGATTATGGATGTAATGCAGATACATATGGACAAATGCAATTTACAATTCAAAATTACTATCCAGCCAAGTAAAAAATGTTTATTCTAGTCAATGATATGACATGTTTGTTTTTCCATTCAAGTTAAGTCCATTACAAACCAGTGGAAGCATCTTGAATACTAAATAAATACATTGTGTGCAAAGACGTAACATAAGCAAAAGTGTAAAGCTTTCAAGTAGTCTAAGCTGCACTAACAGATAAATTGCATATTTTCTAGAGTATCTTAAAGGAAAACATGTTATCAAAATGTAAAATATGGAAAGTTTTTGGTTTTATTTTATTAGAATTAAACAAAAAAAATGATTCGAATAAAAACAAAAAACACCAAAGATACCCATGTCCCATCTTCCAACTGCTACCATTAATTATGTCTCTTTCCCTATCTGATATGGTGGATGAGATGATAAGGAGTGTGAAATATTGGACTTTCAAGAATGAGCAAATTAAATAATTGATGTCAATTTATTAGTTATGACTGCAACAAGGAAACATAAGTCTGCATGTCTATGTATATCTGTGTGTGTTTAATGTGCTTTCTATAACCCCTGGAATATTACAATGTATATGCTCTGACATTCCAATTGTATTGAACAAAACTAAAATGAAAAGAAAAACAAATTAAAGAAAAAAAATACGTAATATTATGAGATAAATTGCAATGAAATGGGCTTTATGAGAAAATAACGCAACAGATGAATATTATGTATTATGATGACCAACATAAGTTATAGATATATAGGGAATTTTGAAATAATTCATCATTGTTGTTGATTACTACATGGCTAATGAGAATATCAAGACAGAAGGTGAAGATAGTTGTGAAGTATGATTCATTACTTGTGTCACCATGTCAAGCAGGATTGTCATCACCGGTTTTAGTCAAAGTCGCAATCAAGGTCACAGCAAGAGACATCAAATCCTTAAATACAGTCCATAGTCTAATTACTCAAAAACCTCATTATTCTACTCATTCAATAGAAACATTCTTGGGGCAAAGATAACATGGAGGCATGCTGAATATAAGGAACAGTCACAAGTTTTGGGATACTAACAATGTGAGATTAGCCATGCATATATTCGGCAGCACAGTGTCTATGTCAGCCGGATACCTATGATTTCCTTCCTGGATACAATGGGGGATCATCAAAATAATACATTCCTTTGAGAAGGAATTGGAAAACTCAAGGATTAATTGTTCTGACATTCTTGTCAGCATCTAATTTACATCCCAGATGTCTGTAGGCAATACTACGGACTCCTTAGACATAGGGTGATACTGGGTGGGGGAGCTAACATCTGACATTTCAACTTTTGGTACCCCTTGAAATTATGGTGCTCTAGACACGTGTGCAGTGTTATTTATGGGAAATGCAACCCTGATTATATTAGGACTGATTATTTACAGTCCATGTGTGGTGAAATAAATGTTGATTTTGATGTTCCTGGTAGTGTGTAAATTTAGTTCAGGAAATGTGAAAAAATATGTGCATTTTGCAATGGAAATAACCAGCAGCTGCGCGATTGCCCAAGATGGCTGTTAACCTGGAGAGTTGTCAAAAAAAGACCAAAAAACATAATTCTACTGACATGAAGTCAGAAAAACATCTGCTTACAGGTGCTCCCTTTTTCAAGAGCCTTGTCACTTAGACCTAGGGTATTTACTGTGGACTTTCTGTTGTCCGTAGGTTGAGCATAGGCTGATTCCAACTTGCCCAGACAACTATTTCCTTAAATCAATTCCAGTATCCTACCAGCAAATTTCTGAAATTAGCTACTAGCTATGCTTTTATTCAGTGAATATTTTCTATGTACTTGCAATTAAACTGCTATAATCATGTTTTGGAGATCATTGTTAATAACATTTTCGACAATCACCAGAATATCACAGAACTACACTTTGAAATGAGTATTCTATATTTTGTGGGATTACTTTTTTTACCCTTAAATGAACACTCCAATTACTATAACCACTACAGCATGCTGAAAGTTTGACTTTTTGCTTGGGGTCTATCGCCACTATGGAGTGCCGGAAGCTCCTGTGTGAAGTGTCTGTTAGCTCTCCTGAGCCTAACGCTAGTATCAGCTGATCGTTCTCAGCCAGCGAGTTAAGCATGTAAGCGCTTGGTTAGCTCACCAAGAAAGCTTCTGGCTGTCAGAAAGGCCATGTAAGAAGTTAAACCATTAGCCAACAATTTGACTACTTACAATGTGAGTGCCTTAGTACCTTTACAACCACATTCTATTTATGCTGTCTGGAGTGTTCCTTTAATAGCCACCACATAGTATGTCTCTTCTTCATATTAGCTTGTTGGTCTGATAAAAAAGGTAGTAATTCTTCCACTGCAAAATGTTTTTGAGCAGTTTGACAAAAACTGGGGCTATCCCTGTACCCCAAATCTCAGTCCTTTTTTCATCACTCAGCCAATAAAGAAGTGAACTTCCATTCAACAATGTATGGCAATGATAGACAGCACGTGTTTAGCCCATTAGCTGAGTACTACAGGGCAGTTCATGTTATGCTGAGGTACTGTTACCCCATGTGTGTGTAATAAATGAAGCAAGTTTGGTCTACACACAGCAGATGGTCATAATAATAGGCATGACGTGAATCACTAAATATGTTCATTAATCAAAGAAGTAAAATAGATTTACTTCACCTGTCATTCTTTATATGGCTAGCTTCTTCTGGCTCAACTCCTTACTCCAACTAGTTGCCTGGAAGTGGAACTAAGCCTGGCATTCATTGATCCACAGACCCTCTTTTTATATACAACTAGCTGTATCTGATGAACAGTACTTGATGAACAGAAGGAAAGACAATGACACAGATGCTCAACATCTGTCAGTATGTGTACATTTTTCTATTTTACCAGAAAGGGCCTTGCAGGTCGTATAACAGCTAAAACATTCATGCTGGAAAAACAAGCAGAGCAAATTACATTATGTATAAGATAATACAGCCAGTAATAGGATGTAATATCAGAAAGCAGTATAGGGTGATAAACACGTCTTCAAACTAGGGTTTCTCAGCAACCTACACCTCGTCCCTTTGTAGCTGCCAAGATAATGATGATGTTTCATTTGTGCGTTATCTGCACAAGTGAAGCATTCATCAAATCCATGCAAATCTTTCAAAATAGAGGCCACGGCTAAGTCACCCACCAATGTTCAAATATTGGAGGCAACAGAGAGGTTGTACTTCAGAGTCCAGTTTTTGGGACTACGCCCAAAGACTAGTTACACGAAAATCCCAACAATAAATTGTAGTGGCTATGGTGCTTAGTTTTCTGTTTTAAAGTGTAAACACTATAAAAAAAACTCTGTACTTAAGCACAATAACCATTATAAATATTTATAGCTGGAAAACTCACAGTATTAGATTGGCCATCTCAGAGTCTCTGGACAGAGAAGAAAATTGTCAATAAAAATATTAAAAAAGCAAACGTAAAAGGTAATGATGAATCCTGCAAAAAATGTATCACTGATATTACAGGCCAATCAAAGTGAATGCCTTGACAGATAGATGTGACAGATTTTATTAGTTTTAAAAACTACTCATAAGTTTTAAAAACTAATAAAATCTGTCAACATTGAAGTTGCTGTTTAGTGGATAGCTGAGTGCACTGAATCTTGTGTATTGTATAAATTGGCCCCCAGCAGCACCCCATTTATCCATGTTCAGGTGAGTGCAGCCCCTTGTGACCGGGAGGGGTGCAAAACCAAGGTGTTGGCTAGACTTCTAAATATATAAATATGACCAGGAGGGGTGCAAAACCAAGGAGTTTGCTAGATTCCCAAATATATATATTTGGGAGTCTAGCCAACTCCTTGGTTTTGCACCCCTCCCAGTCACAGGTGCCTCCTTCCAGGGCCCTATTTAGCCTTGTACTGCAGAGAGCCCCAGATGGAATCCTCCCCCTAAGTAAGTGGGTTAATCTCATAAGAGCAGACATTAGGCTTTTAGAGTAGGGTAGGGAAGGGTAGGGTCACTGTATCCCAAAGATGGGGTACATTGACATTGTGGCAGGCTTATGCAATGTATGAGCATATAATGTAACTTAACCCCCATTATTTTTGCCTAGATTAGGTGTTTAAAAAAAAGAAAAGAAAAATAATAAAATCTATCAACATTGAAGTTGCAGTTTAGTGGATAGGTGAGTGATCTTGTGTATTGTATAAATTGGCCCCCAGCAGCACCCCATTTATCTATGTTCAGGTGAGTGCAGCCCCCTGGTTTCATATATATATATATATATATATATATATATATATATATATATATATATACACGTGCAGAACTGTGATGCATTATATATTAGATTTTCACCAGATACAATGTTCAGCCTTCACCTTTATTTTTGTTGCGACTACACGTTTTATCGCCTGTTTATTTATATCACTTTATCCACATTGATGTGTTACACACATCTCATGCTCTCCATATCTATCTGGTTTATAAGGTATATTTTGTATACCTTTATTGAATCCTCTTTAACCATTAGTTTCACTAGAAGGATAATGACCTTCAGCATCATTCTCAAAGCACTATCAGGTTCCCCAGTAAAGTTAGTCACTATGAAGTTCAAAACCACTGTAACAGTTGCTTCTTGTCAAAGAGAGGACACAATGAAATACTGCTTCCATGTGTAGCATGAAACTATCTCAGGAAGAAAATTCAATCCAACAGCTAAAGGTTAGCGATAAATGTGACAATCTGGTACATAAATTGTAGTGGGGACCTTTCTTCCTAGTGTTGTCATAACTGGTATTTAATCATCACACCAGATATAGTTATTATTATATGTACCACTGATTATATGTTTAACACTGTTCTGGAGTTTTGTTTAATCTCTTTTAATCTTTCTACCATTTATTTCCTTAAAGTGGCCATTATGACTCTCAGGCAAAAGCAGCAAAGAATTTACTATTTGTACCATATCCTCTGATAAAATATAACCATCCAGCTTCCGTAATTTCATATAATTTATTATAGGGTACTGGCTTTAGTTTAAGAATACCATAACCTTTTTCTTTCCGCTAATAAACCATTACAAGCTCTAGATTAGCAAGGACCTGATGGCAAATCTTGGCATTGCAGCTGTTTGTGTATCACATGTCTACAGTGCTTAGTGTTTGGCTAAGAATCCCATCACAGACTTAGAAAAAAAAAAACTGTTGTTCTATCGTGCTATGTTCTTAACTTACATTATACAGTGGCTTAAAGATAGAGTGCAAATAGCAATTGTTAAAATTAAAAAAAATTCAGGTTTGGACAAAATTGGTAAGTGGAGTTCCTCATGATCTTTTAATGATATTGGAATGGGCATTGGAAGTTATCCATCAATATTTGCACATGGAAGAATATTAGCTAAGGTAATAAAGTGTGAGCAAGTTATTACATCTCTGTATAGTGATTTGGATAAATTATGGTACTGGACGGTCAAGTGGCTGGGGAAATTTATTTTAGATAAAAGATATACACCAATAGATACCTATCTTATCCCATATATTATAAGGTTTTACACTGATTTGAAAATGTTGTTTGAAGGTTTTCATTTGTAATACGCAATATCCAAGGATGTAATTGTTAATATATGGCTTAAAAACTTGTTGATTCAAGGAGAAATATGTCAGCCATTTTGGAATGAAGAAGAATTTTTTTGTGTGTGTGGCAAAATTGGAAACTACCTCTTTTTGTATCAACAGATAAATAGATATGTGTGAAAATTTGAACCAAATAGACTTTTCAGCCTGTATTCCTATATAACTAATATATAAATGTTGTTGTGTTTTTTTTTTGTTTTTTTTTTAAATCAAAATGCAGCATGTAATGGAAAGTGAAACAAACAATATGTGGCTTTCTTTGTCTAAGGATAATGGTGGGGTGGTGCCCCACAGCTTTCATTAATTTCAGGTTTTGATAAACAGCAATGCCAAATATGAATTTATTGGAACAAAAGAAAAACACAATAACAATCATGAAATTCTTAGCATACATAGTTTGGCAGGTAACTACGTCAGTCATAACCATGCATTGTTAACATATGTTCAGAAACATAAGCAGATAGAAACTCTGTACAGTTAACATTCTTCCAGATTGAAAGAAGCCTTAGCATGATCTTGTCAATCACAGCCAAAACGTGATTTAGGACTAAAGTATACTTGGGTGGGCTCTTCAAAGCTCACCCAATGACACCTGTCAGTTTCATGCCACTGTACATCAGTGACATGTGCAGATCTTGAGCTACTCATACCAAACTTGGTAATCCCACACATTTTAAAAAAATACTCTGCAGGTTGGACTTGGCTTTACTGTATTATAAAGATAAAGCAAAAACAGTAAAATAAAAGAAATTCAAATTCAAATAATAGACACTGTGAAGTACTTCCCTATTTAACTTTCCTCGGTTTAGCCGAATGGTTCTGTGTTTTCATACTACCAAGCACTGACCATCCCCCTGGCTCATTAACTTCAAAGAAGTGATTTACTGAAGTGCTCTCTCTGGGCGGCCGTCATTTGTATAACCGAACCACGTGCTTTAGTAAATGGCAGCCATTTTGTCTCCTGAACACAGACATCAGTCCTTGGTCATCAAGTGCATGGAACTATTTTTGGACACTCTAACTCATGAGTCCTGGGAAATCGTACTGTTTCCTGCTACTCTCACAGACAAGCCAGGAGAGCACTTTTCGGGAAAAAGACTCTACTGAGTGAGAACATTCCCTACCTAAGACCAAGGGGGAGCCTTCATTTGCATTGACCGGCCAATACCTCGTTTCTCCTGGAACTGTTTTGGGCAACATCCACGTGGATGGCTGGTCCAAACTTTACCCCAATGGCGATTCCTTGGATGGGTCTGAGTGCTATTTGGGCAACTTGGGCACTCAGATGCGGGCTATTCGGGGATATAGTGCTTATGGGGGTTCCCATCTGTTTTATGTGTAATTTTAGAGTGTTTTCACGTGGTACCTCGAGTGCCTGGGAGATAATTAGTTTAAGCAAACTAACTTCTCTCCCAGACACAGAGATGCCTAGGCGGGTTTCACTATGTATGACTAGGGACCCCATGCTGGGGGTTGTGTATATAAGTGGATAGGTTGGCCATAATAAATGAGTCCATCATCAATTCTTGACTGATGCTTAGGCATGCTATTGAGAGAGCGCTATATTCACTAGAGCCTCGTGAAAGTTCGGGAGATCTTCAGAAGAACGTACCACTCTGGGTACATACGGTTTGTCACATATACATTTTAAATTTCCATATTAAAATTAAAACTCTAAGTACTGCAGCATGTTTAATAAACGTACGCCAAGCCAGGAAGTAACTGAATCAATCAAATTCACTTACCCTTCTATATCACTGCTAATTGTTTCCCATAAGTAGTGCTTTATTGGCACAGCTAGAAATACTGAGAGCTGTAAGAGTTTCTACTGTAAAATTTAGCAGATTAATTACACCTTCCAGATACATAGTTATGACTTCATGTACATCATAGCATGTTTTATCAATTGCAACAAACCATAACATTTTAGCAAAACAATTATATTGATTGTTCATAGATATTATACTACCATAATGCCGTAATATTTACAACCTGCTGAGAGTTTGAGAGTTTGCATTCTCAAATACCGTATATACGCGAGTATAAGTCGACCCGAATATAAGTCGAGACCCTTAATTTTACCCCCAAAAAATGGGAAAACTTATTGACTCGAGTATAAGACTATGGTGGGAAATGCAGCAGCTACTGGTAAATTTCTAAATAAAATTAGATCCCCAAAAAATTACATTAATTGAATATTTATTTTGTGTATATAATGAATGCAGTGTGTGTGTGTATATAATGCAGAGTGTGTGTGTGTATGAATGCAGTGTGTGTAGTGTGTGTGTATATAATGCAGTGTGTGTATGAATGCATTGTGTGTATGAATGCATTGTGTGTGTGTGTGAATGCAGTGTGTGTGATGCAGAGTGTGTAACCTTGGTGGGGGGAGTGGGCATTTTTATTTTAATTTTTTAAATTATTATTATTTTAATATAAAATTTTGTGTTTTTTTAATATTATTATTTAATTTAAATATTATTCATTTTTTTATTATATTATTATTTAAATTTGTATTTATATTATTTTGTCCCCCCTCCCTGCTTGATACATGGCCAGGGAGGGGGGCTCTCATTCCCCAGTGGTCCAGTGGCATAGGCTGTATAGGAGGGGGGCTGGCAGGGGGGCTGGAAGAGAGCTGTTACTTACCTTTCCTGCAGCTCCTGTCAGCTCCCTTCACCTCTGTGCCGGTCAGCTCCCTTCTCCTCCACTGTAAGTCTTGCGGTCTATGTGCCGTGCGGAGCGTTGCCACGGTAACCCGTGGCAACGTTCTTACCCCGTGGCTCTCACGAGACTTGCAGTGGAGGAGAAGGGAGCTGACCGGCAAGGAGGTGAAGGGAGCTGACAGGAGCTGCCGGAAAGGTAAGTAACAGCTCTCTGCCAGCCCCCAACAGGACTGCCAGGCTTGTAATGAGCCCGGCGGTCCTGGTCTGTAATATGGCAATGTAAGTTGCCATAATACAGACAGTGACTCGATTATAAGACGAGTGGGGGGTTTTCAGCACAAAAAATGTGCCGAAAAAGTCGTCTTATACTCGAGTATATACGGTACATAAGCACATGTTCAACAGCAGGGCATTTAAACATGTTTGTCTTTATTTGTTCTTCACTTTAATAGGGTTTTAAGAGACTGTAATTGGGAAACAGTCTAAAAATGTTTGCATGTTTAATTTACAGGTATCCTTATACATCAATATGTACACAAATTTATTATTGTGTCCCAGCTTCAAATGCTGACCATACATTCCATGTTTCAAACAAATGTTATGGGTATTTTTTTTAACTTAGTAGTGAATTTAATCACTAGTTGTAGTTCACAGCAGCTAGATTGTCAAATGTATTGAGGACCTCTGCCACTCACTCCGCAGTGGGCTACAGCTTATATCATGCTCAGCCTTTACTGGCAGGGAATCTATTCAGTAATACTTCTGCACTCCTTTGCATATTTTGCAAAGCATTCTGGGAGTGTTGTGAAAACACAATCTTTTAGAGCTGCTGTGTTTTGGAACCATATTTTAGAATTGTGTGTGTCTGCATGGGTCAGTGTCTGTGTGTCTGCATGGGTCAGTGTGTGTGTGTCTGAATGGGTCAGTATGTGTGTCTGAATGGGTCAGTATGTGTGTGTGTGTGTGTGTCAGTGTCATGCTGCAAAGGTTAGTGTGCATGTGACTGCATGAGTTAGCGTGTGTCTGCATGGATGTCAGGATCGTGACAGGGATCCAACACGCAGAATACAAACAGGGGATAGGTACGTATACCGGACCTTAGAATGGCCGGACTAACGTAAGGAGAAAGCAAAAGAATAGTCAGAGACAAGCCGAGGTCGAGGGAACGAGAGATCAGGTAAGCGAGAGACAAGCCGAGTCAAAAGGACAAGAGAGGAAAGCAGGGTCAAAATACAAGCCGAGTCAGGAACCAAAAGACAATAGAGGTAATTGCACTGAATGACCAGACTAGCTAGAACCACGACAGGGCAATGAATCATTCCACAGAACCCTTTTTTATACCTTGGCTCTTTAACTGTTGGCTCCGCCCCCAACGAGTCCTGATTCGTTGTTCGGCACTTGGTTGCCGTGATTGACGGGTCGGAACGTGATTGCCGTCATGACGTCGGCTACTGAGCGCCGCGTCATAAAAGGAGGCGGAGCTATCGCGGCCGGCGTGTAAACGACCGGGAGGAGTGCAAGGATCGGGTGAGTCAGCCCCCCTGGGAGGATGGACGTCTAGGTGTCTAACCTCCTCCGAGGTAGACACCAAAGGTACCCTGACAGTACCCCCCCTCTCAGAAACGCCCACCGGGCGGAAGGAACCGGGGCGGGACGGAAAACGAGCATGAAATGCCCGGAGGAGACGAGGGGCATGCACATTTTCCTGGACCACCCAAGACCTTTCTTCAGGCCCATACCCCTTCCAGTCAACAAGATATTGCAACTTCCCCCGAGAAATACGAGAATCGAGAATGGATTTGATTTCATATTCCTCCTGACCCTCAACCTGGACAGCGAGAGGGGAGGACTCAGGGGAGGAAAATCTGTTGCAAACCAAAGGCTTCAATAAAGAAACATGAAAAGAGTTAGGGATGCGCAGGGCAGGCGGAAGGGCAAGACGATATGCAACCGGGTTAATCCGACACAGAACCTTGTAAGGGCCTATGTAACGAGGGGCAAATTTCATGGAAGGAACCTTCAAGCGGATGTTTCTGGTACTCAACCACACCCTATCACCCGGGGCAAAAACCGGAGCCACCCGTCTCCGTTTGTCAGCGTGTCGTTTGAACACCATGGAATTCTGAAGAAGAATTCGTCGAGTCTGATCCCACAACTTTCTCAGATTGGCGACATGAACATCAACTGACGGAACCCCTTGGGAAGGGGAAACCGACGGAAGAATGGAAGGATGAAAGCCATAATTCAAGAAAAAGGGGCTAGAACGAGTAGAATCACAAACGAGATTGTTGTGTGCAAACTCTGCCCAAGGAATCAGACCAACCCAATCGTCCTGGTGTTCAGAAACAAAACAACGCAAATATTGTTCAATCTTTTGGTTGGTGCGTTCGGCAGCTCCGTTGGACTGGGGATGATAGGCAGAGGAGAAATTCAACTTGATGCCTAAGTGAGAACAGAAAGACTTCCAAAAGCGGGAAACAAATTGGGAACCTCTATCAGAAACAATTTCAGAGGGAATACCATGTAGACGAAAAATCTCCCTCGCGAATATCTCAGCTAATTCGGGAGACGAGGGCAGTTTAGGCAAGGGCACGAAATGAGCCATTTTAGTAAACCTGTCAATCACCGTGAGAATAACAGTATGTTTTTTAGAAACAGGCAAATCGACAATGAAATCCATAGCCAAACACGACCATGGTCTCTCGGGAATTTCTAAGGGATGCAAAAGTCCACAAGGGAGCGCGTGAGGTTGCTTAGTCTTCATACAGACAGCACATGCCCTGACGAAATCCCTTATATCCTTACGAAGGGAAGGCCACCAGAAATCTTTAGAAATCAGGGAACACGTTTTGCGTGTGCCGGGGTGCCCAGCAATTTTACTGTCATGAAAGCAATGCAGCAGTTCCACTTGGAGCTCAGGAGGAACGAAGTATCGATCCCCAGGAACAGGTTTGGGAGCTAGATGTTGTACTTTCTTGATCTCAGCAAGCAACGGCGAGTGTATCCTGACACAAGTGTTGGCAATAATATTACACTTGGGAACGATAGAAGACAAAGCTGCTTCAGACACCGTAGAGGGTTCATGTTGACGGGACAATGCATCTGCCTTAGAGTTCTTAGAACCAGGTCTATAAGTGAGCACGTAATTGAAATGTGTCAGAAACAAGGACCAACGAGCTTGCCTGGTGGACAAGCGCTTGGCCTCCCCTATGTAGGACAAATTCTTGTGATCAGTCAAAATAGTAACCGGGTATAATGTCCCCTCCAACAAATGTCTCCATTCCTTTAAAGCCATAATGACCGCTAACAGTTCCCTATCACCAATGTCATATCTACTTTCAGGCCCAGATAATTTCTTGGAAAAAAAACCACAAGGATGTAACGGTTTATCCAAACCTAGCCTTTGGGACAAGATAGCGCCTATACCTGTCTCCGAGGCGTCAACCTCGAGTAGAAAAGGCAAAGATGTGTCAGGATGAACTAATATCGGTGCTGAGGCAAAATGTTCCTTGAGAGTTTTGAAAGCAGAGAGAGCCTCTGTGGACCAAGTCTTGGTATCAGCCCCCTGCTGAATTCTCACCAAGTTATAAGCTCCCCTCAAATCTAACTTGGTAAAAATCTTGGAGCCTTTCAGTCGATCAAAGAGCTCAGTAATTAAAGGAATAGGATAAGCATTTCTAACAGTTATCTTATTCAAGCCCCGATAATCAATGCAAGGCCGTAGAGTGCCGTCTTTTTTATCTACAAAAAAGAAACCGGCCCCGGCCGGAGAAGATGATCTCCTAATAAAACCTTTGTCTAGGTTTTCACGTATGTACTCCTCTAGGACTAAGTTTTCCTTAGTGGATAAAGGATATACCGTACCCCTCGGAGGCATAGTACCAGGTAGGAGTCTAATTTTACAGTCGAAAGACCTATGTGGAGGTAAAGTATCAGCCCTCTTTTTGTCAAAGACTGCCTTTAAATCCTGGTACTGTGATGGTATCTGTAAATCTGTAGGTTGGGAAGAGTTAACCGGGGCGTCAACCCTGCAAATTGGTGAGACTTTCTGCACACATCCTCTCTGGCAACCCTGACCCCAGGAGACTATCTCACCCAGTTCCCAGTCAATGATAGGGTTATGCTTCTTAAGCCAGGGATACCCCAAGACTATAGGAACTGAAGGAGATGAGATCAGCATGAGGGATATTCTTTCCTCGTGAAGGATACCAGTGGTTAACTTAATTGGTATGGTTTCACGAAAAATCACAGGTTCAGATAATGGTCTACCATCTATGGCCTCAACGGCCAAGGGTGTATCCCTTAGCTGAGATGGGATAGAATGGTTAGTGACAAAGGCTTGGTCAATAAAGCTTTCAGCTGCTCCGGAATCTATCAAAGCCATAGCATTAAGTACTCCCTTTTCCCAAGCTAAAGAAACAGGTATCAGAAGCCTATGATCTTTATAATCATAAATAGAGGACAAGATAGAAACACCCAAGGCCTGTCCTCTTGAGAAACTTAGGTGCGAGCGTTTCCCGGCCGGTTAGGGCAATTTAGGCGTAGGTGACCTCTAATTCCGCAATACATACAAAGACCCTCCCTTCTCCTGTACTGTCTTTCCTCTTCTGAGAGTCGAGTATTACCTATTTGCATAGGTTCTGGGAGAGCTAAAGTAGTAGAATCAGAAGTCTGAAATGAGGGAGCTAGTCTTATGGAGGATCTGCGGGTTCTATCCCGAATATTCTGCCTCTGTCTCATACGTTCATCTATTCGGGAAATAAATGAAATCAGATCCTCCAAATTTTCAGGAAGATCTCTTGTGGCCACCTCATCTAAAATCTCATCAGATAACCCGTTCATAAATACGTCCATATAAGCCTGTTCATTCCACTTGACCTCTGCCGCCAAGGATCTGAACTCCAAGGCATAATCCACTAGGGTTCGGTTATACTGTCTAAGACGTAACAGTAGTCTAGCTGCATTGGCCTTTCTTCCTGGAGGGTCAAAAGCTCTCCTAAATGCAGCGACAAAAGCATTATAATTATAAACTAACGGGTTATCATTTTCCCACAGGGGGTTAGCCCATCTAAGTGCCTTGTCAATGAGCAAGGTAATTATAAATCCAACCTTTGCCCTGTCAGTAGGGTAGGCGTGGGGTTGTAATTCAAAATGAATACCTATCTGGTTTAAAAAACCTCGACAAGTGTCAGGAGCGCCGCCATAGCGTGACGGGGACGTAACACGGGAAGAAGTAGCCACTGTGGCTACCTCTAGGCCTGTACTTATAGGAGAGATAGATGGGGTACGCATCTCCTCTGAGTGACTACTAGGACGAGATAGCAATGCTTGCAGAGCTAGAGCCATCTGGTCCATTCTATGATCCATGGCCTCAAATCTAGAGTCAGGAGAACCGACCTGAGAGTTTGTACCTGCAGGATCCATTGGCCCTGTCGTAATGTCAGGATCGTGACAGGGATCCAACACGCAGAATACAAACAGGGGATAGGTACGTATACCGGACCTTAGAATGGCCGGACTAACGTAAGGAGAAAGCAAAAGAATAGTCAGAGACAAGCCGAGGTCGAGGGAACGAGAGATCAGGTAAGCGAGAGACAAGCCGAGTCAAAAGGACAAGAGAGGAAAGCAGGGTCAAAATACAAGCCGAGTCAGGAACCAAAAGACAATAGAGGTAATTGCACTGAATGACCAGACTAGCTAGAACCACGACAGGGCAATGAATCATTCCACAGAACCCTTTTTTATACCTTGGCTCTTTAACTGTTGGCTCCGCCCCCAACGAGTCCTGATTCGTTGTTCGGCACTTGGTTGCCGTGATTGACGGGTCGGAACGTGATTGCCGTCATGACGTCGGCTACTGAGCGCCGCGTCATAAAAGGAGGCGGAGCTATCGCGGCCGGCGTGTAAACGACCGGGAGGAGTGCAAGGATCGGGTGAGTCAGCCCCCCTGGGAGGATGGACGTCTAGGTGTCTAACCTCCTCCGAGGTAGACACCAAAGGTACCCTGACAATGGATCAGTGTGTGTGTGTGTGTCTGCATGTGTCAGTGTGTGTGTTTGCATAGGTCAGTGCCTGTGTGTCTGCATGGGTCAGTTTGTGTGTCTGTGTAGATCACTGTGTGCCTGCGTGGATCAGTGTGTGTGTGTGTGCCTGCATGGATCAGTGTTTGTCTGCATGAATCAGTGTTTGTGTAACTACATGGATCAGTGTGTGTGTGTGTGTGTGTGTGCCTATATCGGTCAGTGTGTGTGTGTGTCTGCAAGGGTCAGTGTTTGTGTCTGCATTGGTCAGTTTGGGTATCAGTCCTCATGGATCAATGTATGTGTCAGTTTGCATGGGTCAGTGAATTTATGTGGACATGGGTCACTGATTGTGAGTGTGTATGCATGTGTCAGGGATTGCATTTGTGCACAAAGGACAGTTAAAAAAAAAAGTAAATCCTTTTAAAGGAACACTATAGTGTTAGGAATGTAAACCTGTATTCCGCATACTATAGTGCTTCTGTCTCTACATAGATTTAAGTCTCGTCCCCCTTACACCGGCCCTGTAAGTGGATGTTACACACCACAGCTTTCAAGGCCAAATTTCCAATAAGGCTGCCAAGGCCACAGCCCTCAGGTGGCATGCAGGGGTGGGGAGCCCATGTTGGAACCCTGTATCTTTGGTGGTGTAGCAGGAATGCTCAGGCAAGAAGGAGAATACCTCTTTACCCTTCTTACCCAGCACCCTCAGCAGCAGGTCCTCTCTCCCCCACAGAAAGCCAAAGGAACAGCTGGAAAACATGCAGAAATGGCATCAACATCGTAACCTCATGTGACCTCCTGAACCTCAGACTGCCTGCAGTTACTGCTGAAGTCCCCACACCTCTGGGCAAGGGGCAAATTAGAAAAAAAGACACAAGGGAAAGAGATAAGACTAGACGTGAACAACTGGAGTGGGGGCCTAAGAGGAGAACAAGTGAGTATAGGGGAGAGGGAACTTAAGAGGAGAAAAAGTAATTGAAAGGTGAGATTAGAGGGCACAGGTGATGGATGTGGAGAAAAAGAGGAGAACAATTATGTATTGCAGGGTGGAAGAGTGGAACAGGTGATTTAAGGTAGAGAGAAGAGGGAATCAAGTGAGTGATGGGGACAAAACAAAGTGAAACAAGTGAGAAATGGGAAAAGAAGAGGGGTAGAAGTGAGGGACAGGGAAAGAAGAGACGAAGTAAGGAAAGAGGAGAATGAAAACAAGGAACATCTGGAGAAAGGGAGTGTTATGGGGAGAAGGGCATAACTGGGGAAAGATGAAGAGGAACACATGTGAGGGGGAGATAAATGAATAGAGAGGCATTAAGAGATAAAGAGGGGCAGCTGGGAATTAGAAGCACAGTGCACAAACACACCGACACATGCACACTAAACACCTACACATGCACACTAAATACCCACGTATGCACACTAAAACATCACACAGATATGCTCCTGCATGCACACACTAGCACTCTACACAAATACATTGATCAATCACATGCACTCACTAACATGCCACACATATATACTCTTATATACACATTGACATTCAGTCACCCAACCAGCCACATACTCTGAACTGATCATATTCCCCTATCTACCCCAGTCATACCCATTCACCCTGTCACAATCATACACTCATCCACATAACATGTTACCTACCCCCATGTTTCCTCCTTTCCCTTTTTGCCATCGAACCACCCACCTAGTCATATTCACCATACAGTTATACCTCAAACAACTCACATTCATCCATGCAATCACACACTCATTTTTACATTAAAATTATATAACTTGTACCTTATTAGCTATATCTATGGAATTTTAATCATAAAATGTTGTTATTTACGTGCAATAATTATTTGCTCTGTGATTGGTTTGAGCAATTTTGGCGCCAATTTTAATTTGTTCTATACCTATATGTACCCCAACTAGCCAGGTTGAAAAGTTTTTTAGCCATTGATAAAGCCTATATGGTGAAACGCGTTTGGATATTGTACAGCTTTTAAATACTGTTAATAAATAGATTTTGGTCACGTTTTACTTCTGTACCATTATCTTTTGACTACTACCTGGCTTTTTATATATTTATATATATTTTTTTTCTTATTTTTTTATTTTTTATTTTATTTCATTTGTACTATACTCCAAAGAATCCTAGGTGGGGATTATACCACCTATCCCCTTGTCATAGAGCAGTTAGTCTGCCCTATACACTGTGAGTATATTTTATTATATTTTATACATCAACAATATTTTATTGAGAGCACTATTGCTGTTTTATCTTCTCTCTGAGCTCCTGATACCATCTCCAAGAACACTCATCATATATCCTACAAGCGGGGATTATACCGCTGTATGCCTACAACACTAGAGCTATTAGAAGCTCTACCGAATGTGAGTGTATCTACTATATTTTAACATCTTTTACTTTACTTGTGGAACATACTGCACCATTATTGTCTCCATTTTTATCTCCCACTTGGTTGTCTGTCACTGCATAGAAGAGGACACTCACCGTATATCCTGCAAGCGGGGATAATACCGCTGTAAGCCATTCACACCAGAGCTGGATTAAGCTCTGCCAACTGTAAGTAAGACCTCTCCTATTTTTACTATTTTGGATCATCTTTTTCATCATCCATCACCTTCTTCTATATATTTGGATACTGCAACAAGCAGAACCTCACAACTTCAGAGACCATAAATAGGATCCAAGTTCTACTTTACTGAACTCCGTTTTATCAATACTATCCCATCCAGGACTGTTATTATTATTTATTTACCCTGTTTATTGGCGCAGACCCATCCCATATTTATTTGCTTTTGTCTATTTATTCCAAGGATACTTGAGGGAGTCCTTGTCTGGGACTGCTGCCTTTTTCTTCTTCCTAACAGATTAGCGCTGACTCTACTCTCTGTTTTGTAATCACACACCATACTTCGTATATATGATGGGCTAGGGCGCATTGATGGTAAATCCAGCCCTGACCACATTTGACAATTTGCTTAAATCAGTGGTTACTTTTGTCACAAAAAGTGATTGAATGCTCGGTACAATATATAAATGTAGATTTTCTACTATGGATTGAGCCCCAGGTTAGTGATAATTTTAAATCGTGGCTATTACCTAGGTGTATTATATGGCAGATTTATGAAACCTCAATTCATAACTTTACCATAACGTAACAAGGAACATATGAAGCTAAATTAAAGCAATTACATCTTAGTTATCTAAAAAGCAAAGTACAAAAAATAAATAAAGATATGCAGAATGAGCTTGAAATACAACTGTGAACACAAAGTTAGTTTTCATTTTGGCAAAAGATGCTTGCCCTATAAGTATTGGAAGAGAACAAGAGGATTTTAAAGCCAGAGATGGATCATTTTAAGCTTTTCTCAAATAATGTGCTGCAACACCTCATATAATATCTCTGCAAAATCCCAAATAAAGACTGGAATCCATAAATTTATGATAGTATATATTTAATGACTCACAAAGAAAAAATGAAAAAGAACTTTACTTTAACATTTATTTAAAAATCAGTTGGCACGTAAAGTAATTTTGTTAAAGGGACACTCCATTGCGCGAATAAAAAATAAATCACCTTTTAGTAGATATACCACCAATGAAAACATGCATTCATTTAATTATGCTTTTTTATTTGGGTTTATATCTTAAATTAGCTTTAAAAAGTGTCAGATTCCTTGTCTACAGCATTTGTAACTGTGTGTTTGTGTGTCTGTCAGTAAGTGTGTTTGTCAGTGAATGTGTGTGTATCCGCCAGTGTGTCACATCATTGTGAGTGTGTCTGTCAGCACTGTGTGCTCTGTGTGTGTGCCAGTGTCCTCTGTGTGTCGATGTGTGTGTGTATGTGTGTGTCAGTGTCTACTGTGTGTGCCATTTGGTTTTTTTTTCCTGAATCATTTTCAGCAGACAAAATTCTGAGGAACCAAACCTTTTATAGGGAGAGGTATTAGCAGTAGAAAGAGGGAAGTGCTCGTGCCATTGTACAGAACACTGGTGAGACCTCACTTGGAGTATTGTACACAGTACTGGAGACCTTATCTCCAGAAGGATATTGATACTGTAGAAAGCGTTCAGAGAAGTTCTACTAAACTGGTTCATGGATTGCAGGATAAAACTTACCAGGAAAGGTTAAAGGATCTTAACATGTATAGATTGGAAGAAAGGCAAGACAGGGGGAATATTATTAAATACATAAAGGGAATCAACACAGTAAAGGAGGAGACTATATTTAAAAGAAGAGAAACTACCACAACAAGAGTGCAAAATCTTAAATTAGACGGGCAAAGGTTTAAAAATAATATCCGGAAGTATTACTTTACTGAGAGGGTAGTGGATGCATGGAATAGCCTTCCAGCTGAAGTGGTAGAGGTTAACACAGTGAGGGCGTTTAAGCATGCGTGGGATAGGTATAAGGCTATCCTAGACTTAAGATAAGGCCAGGGACTAATTATAAGTATTTCGAAATATTGGGCAGACGAGATGGGCCGAATGGTTCTTATCTGCCATCACATTCTATGTTTCTAAACCACCACATGTAGAAAATTCTGCTATCCCAAAATATTTTTTAATTTCAGACAAAGTGATTCAATCGAAAAAAAAAATATTCCAGCATGTAAAAGTGTTGTTCCTATCTGCTATTTTGTGTCAATCTTGGTTAGCTCATGGTAGAAGATAATGGAATTTGATTATTTTTGTATCTGCTTTGTTTTTGTTAGAGCAAGTATTTGGTATTTTCTGTCAGATTTTCTTGTATGCATGTGTGCAGTCATAGCTCAGGAAAGGTTTAATTATTTGTTTTATTGATTAAATGTGTACATTAAGATGCCACTTGTTTCCAATTATAAATACAGACATTACATTTTAAGTTATGCACATATATTTTTTTACATTTTTAATTTTTATGGGAAAGTATACGGATGCAGAAATCCTCAAGGTCTTCAGACTGATGGCAGATGTGACATTGGCATGTTGTTCGACACATGTAGTATTCTACACACCTCCATTTGATAGTGAAGGATGGATAGTAGTGTGCAGGAAGAAGAGGGGCAGAAGGGATAAGAGTGGGGGAGATAGAGGCTGTAGAAGAGCTGATGAAGAAGATCCTCCTGACTGGCGAAAAAATAGTTACGGCTCTATTCTGCAGACAGTTCTGTCACTTTGCCCACGCGACTTTCTACTTAGCACATGGAGTGATTGCAGCACTAAGGGACCTGGCTGATCGTTTTTTTCTATATCTATACCTGTCATTTTTGCCTTTTTATGCTGTAGAAGGACATAATTGGGATGTTTAGTGTAGTATAGTACATCAAACGGCATGTACATTGGTATCTTTTTTTTATTATCCCCTGATTTTATAGTCATTCAAAACTCAATAAAGCTTATTTACTTTTTAATCCTGACTTTACTTTTTTTGAGTATTTCTATAATCACAGAAGATGTAATCTACAAAGTATAGAGTGCCAAAGGTTGCCTGTCCCTGCCTCGTAGCTAAATTCTGAAAATTACATTATCATTATTGAGGACCTCTGCCACTCACTCCGCAGTGGGCTACAGCTCATATCATGCTCAGCCTTTACTGGCAGGGAATCTATTCAGTAATACTTCTGCACTCCTTTGCATATTTTGCAAAGCATTCTGGGAGTGTTGTGAAAACACAGTCTTTTAGAGCTGCTGTGTTTTGGAAACGTTGTTTGCACTTTGTTTCTGTGCAAAGTTATATCTATGAATATTTATGTGAATTATAAAAAATTTCATTTGCTGTAACACCTCACAATTAACAACCTAAATGAACTGCTTGCACCGAGCCACTGCAGGTGAAGCTGATCCACTTTTTTAATGCATATTCATAAAATAATACATTAGATACAAAAGAAAAAAATATATATATATTTTTTAATTATGTTCACAGTGGAAGTAAATATATATATATATATATATATATATATATATATATATATATATATATATATATATATATATATATATATATATATATATATATATATATAGTTATATATATATATATATATATATATATATATAGTAAAGGCAGTTATATTCCCAGTTGTGGTAGGAGCACTCCCAAGTTGGGAGAGTGGTTTCAGCAGATTCTAGAATCCAGAGCCTAGTCTTGGGAAGGGCAATGTAATATTATTTGATTGCAGTATCAATAATAATAAACAATGCATGTTCCCTTTTGCTTTATTGTTGCTGACCTATGTAATGTAATATGCATTGTATGGGGAGTTTGCGCAGATTGTTAGTTTGTATGTATATGTGAGTTGAGCATGTGGAGAGTTGAGTATGCAAGGGTTAATGCATGGTTACCTAGTCCAGCATACGGTATTTGACACCTGTCACATCACTCTCAAACACAGACAATTGCACTCTAAGACACGCAAACACACATATAATACCTTCAAAAATACAAACCAAACACACAATTACACCCATAGCAACACACACAAATACACTCGCACAGCTTCACTGACAAAAACACAATCAAACATACACAATTATCCCCTAATAATAAAAAAATTAACATGAAATACCTGGGTGCCCACCGAGCTAAGCTCGCTCATTGAAAAAGGGCGGATTGGAAACACAGTGATAGATTGTTCACTAGGACCTGTGTATCTCAGACCCTGCTAAAATGCTCTGAGAGCATGCCAATGAAAAATAAAAAACTGAGAAGCTCTTCCCAGCTGCTTGCCAACAGCTCTGTGACTGGCGTCCCTGCTCAGTGCTCTCACTGGCTGACAGCATTTTACATAAAGCAAAACTTCAAAGGACCCGCATTGGCAACCCAGCTGTGCCCAATTTGGCAGGTCTAATGCTTTCTCTGTGTGAATGCTGTTAGACAAGGACTAGGACTGCCACCCTTCCTACATTTACTCCAGGCTCCTGGCTGCCTGCTCCTTATGTCCCACGAGTAGCAATAGAAGTTCACTTTTGAGTCATTGCTGTTCACAAGTTAAGAGCTGTTCCAGAGGCTTCTCAGTTCATCGGGTCCCTTTGTGAGTCGGTGCACTAAGTAGCTCGGGATGGGAGAACTCATGCCTCGATGCCCACCCTGGGTCTGCTAGTGATTCAATGAGTAGTTCTAGGAATAGTTAAGACACTGCAAAGAATCCTCTGGCACGAAGGCCTCAAGCAGAGGACCCGAGAATGTGGAATACATAAATCTATAACATATATACATTTTGGGAATGATAGATAGATAGTCTCTCAAAACTCATCTTTTCAGAAATGCTTATGGCCTCCCAGAGTAGGGCCACTCTTACCTCAAGTTCTGCTACTGTCCCTTTTTGTTATGCTCCCTTGCTGCCCTAATGTGTTTTTATACCCTACCTCCTCTAGACTGTAAACTTGTTTGACGATCCTCATCAACCTATTGTTCCTGTAACATTTTGTAAATGTCTCATTTATTGTTAAATTTCCCCCTTTTATAATATTGTAAAACACTGCAGAATAAGTTAGCACTGTATAAATACCAATAACAGTAGTAGTGATAGATAGATAGATAGATAGATAGATAGATAGATAGATAGATAGATAGATGCATTGATAGATAGTCTGTGCACATTCTAATATGTGCACTGGTGCAAGTAACAGGATCTAAATATATCACTACTTTATATATATTTCGTCATTATTCTAATTATGCAAAAAGTATTTGCATTATGATCATACCTCAAAAAATTTCAAATGGACAAAGAAGGGTACTTTAATTTTAGGGATGTGAGTGGGATGTGGCCAGGGGCCGGGTTGCTCTGAGAATGTTAGGTAACTTGTTAAAGGGACACTCTTGACCACTAAAGCAATTTAGCTTGCTGAAATGCTCTATGTGTGAAAGTCAGGGCAGGGCCAGACTGAGGATATAAAGCAGCCCTGGAAAAATAATATAAAATATTAGTCCTTTCAGAGTAAACTGTTTAATTATACAGTAAGCATATTCACATGCAGACACAAACAATCTCACTGACACACACAAGCTCATTGATACACAGCCTCGTAGACAAACAATCTCACTGATATACATAAGCTTATTGACATAAAAACACAATCGCACTCACTAACAGGCACACATATGCAAGCAAGCTTACTCACTAGCAGGCGTACACACACACACACAGCTTAATGTAGTGGTTCTGGTGTCTATAGCCTGTCACTGCAAGCTTTTCAATGTAAACACTGACTTTTCAGAGAAAAGGCAGTGTTTACATTGCTTCCTAGTGACACCTCTAGTGACAGACACTCAGACGGTCACTAGAGGTGCGTTCTGTGTCAGTGCTGCACAGTGTGCAGCACCTACCTTCAGGGCCTCCACGCTCTGGAGGCACTGAACATTCCCCATAGAGATACACTGATTCAATGCATCTCTATGAGGAGATGGTGATTGGTGTAGTGTTTTCCAGCCAATCCTATGGCAAAGCATTGGATTGGCTGAGATCATCAAGCTTGATAATCTCAGCCATAGAGGCAGGGCCAGTCAAGGGGAAACCAGCACGGCGTCGGAAAAAAAAAAAAGGTGAGTAAAAACACTTTTTTTAAACACACACAGACATACACATACACAATGACAGACACAGAAACACACATATACTATGAAAGACACACACACACACACACCCCATGACACACACATATACCATGACAGACACACACCATGACACACACACACATACCATGACAGACACACACATACCATGACAGACACACACACACCATGACAGACACACAGATACCATGACAGACACACACACACACACACACACCATGACACAGACAAACACCATGACACAAACACACACACCATGACACAGACAGACACATACACCATGACACAGACAGACACACACACACACACACAACATGACACAGACAGACAAACACACATGACAGACACATGCACACCATGACAACCTGACAACCTGACACACACCATGACACAGACACACACACCATGACACAGACAGACACACACACATATACTCACACTGACAGACTGACACACACACCATGACACAGACACACACACCATGTCAGACAGACACACACTCTCAAAGAGCGATCACATGGCCCCCTATAGCTGGCTGTGGATCTGCCAGCAGGGGGACTGTCTAAAATGTCAGACAGTCCCCCTGCTGGTGGGAAGAATAAAAAAAAATATTAGACAAGTTTAAAATTAAAATAGAAATGTATTTATATATATATATATATATATATATATATATGTATATATATTAGTATTAAAATACACTTAGAATGATGTTACATATATATAATATGTATGTATATATATAATAGATATATACACATATATTATATATATATATATATATATATAAACGTATAATTACAATAATAAATAAATTAAATAATAAAATAAATAAATTAAATATTCAAACAAAATTTAATATAAATTATATATTCATATGTAATTTCATTCTAACTGTATTTTGTTATTAATATATATATATATTGGTAACAAAATACACTTAGAATGACATTCTATATATCTATCTATATATAAAATACAAATAACCGCAAATATATATATATATATATATATATATATATATATTTGTGTTAGGTGCTTAAGATAGTACAGTGTGAAATACCATGAATAAGCGTAGGTTAATAAAAGGAGCAAGTCGGTTGTGGTGTGCCGAAACCGACGATGAGGTAGGCCTGAGAAAGAAGAGGGCCCACCCAGGAAAATAAATGTTAAAAGTGGTGTGGTGGGAGGGTCATTCAACGCTGACCTCGAACGGTAAGGAGCCAGGCAAGGGGAGTGCCTTAAGTAGGCTAGGGGGTAGCAAACCAGCACCTCCCACAAATGCAGGCAAATTGCCTTAATACTTGTGTTAGGTGCTTAAGATAGTACAGTGTGAAATACCATGAATAAGCGCAGGATAATAAAAGGAGCAAGTCGGTTGTGGTGTGCCGAAACCGACGATGAGGTAGGCCTGAGAAAGAAGAGGGCAAAAATTAAGTAATCAAATTTATTAACAGACAACCAATACATGTACATTTATCAACCAGACATGTTTATGAAAGCATCCCTTAATTCTTGTACTGGGTTCGGTATGTACCGTGAGTAAGCGGATGACTTCCAGCGCCCCAGTGTTTTGATAACAAGAGTTGGGATGTTGACACTGGAGGCTGTGGACGCGGCTCCTATACGAAAGGTGTGTCCTGAGTATTTGTTTGCGTTGAGGCCCAGTTGTGTGAGCAAGGACCTGACGTAGGTCATGAAGGTTGTAGTGGTGAGTACTGCACCTTGTAGTTGTAATAATGGTTGCGAGGGCAGTAAGTGATGGTGCTGTATGTAGGCATCAAGAACTTTGATGGGACACCATCTGTTGTGCGTGGGATAGTACGGAATGTTTACAGGTATGTGCTGACTGGTTTTGGAGTGAGGTAAAGACAGGATGTAATGATCCATATGTTTTGTCAAGTGGGAATAGAGGAGGAATGGAGTGGTTTGGGTCGTGGAGGTTGTAGTGAATTCTCTAGGTCGTAGAAATCCATAGAAAGCGATGTATATTGCTGTTTTGATGATAGAATTTGTATTAGTGTCAAACGGTTTTAAGTCAAGTAGGTTAGATAATGCTTTGAAGATATGGTTATCTATGGGTAGCCTCTGGGCCATATGTGTGGGTTCTGATTTTTTAATACCTCTGAGCAGGGGCGTACCTAGAGCATTTGGCACCCGGGGCGGATCCTGTGCTTGGCACCCCCCACCCAAAAAAACAAAAAAAAAAACCTGTAAAAAATGTTAAAGGTTTTCTTTAAATTAATCCACACTCCTTAATTAAACCATACCCCTTAATTAATCCATACCCCTTAATTAATCCACAGTAATTCATCCACACACCCTTAATTAATCCACCCCCCTTAATTGATACACACACCCTTAATTAATCCACACTAATTAATCCAGCTCCTTAATTAATCCACTCCCCCATAATTAATCCACCCCCCATAATTAATCCACACTAATCAACCCCCCATAATTAATCCACCCCACTTAATTAATCCACCCCCCCTTAATTAATCCACTACCCATAATTAATTCCCCCCTTAATTAATCCACCCCCCATTATTAATACACCCCCCCATAATTAATACCCCCATAATTAGTAGCCACCACCCGCCGCCATTAATACACCCCCTCCTTTTCTCTCTCACCCCCTTTCTCCTCTTTCTCCACCCCTTTCTCACCCCTTTCTCCTCTTTCTCACCCCTTTCTCCTCTTTCTCACCCCCTTTCTCCTCTTTCTCACCCCCCCCTCATTTCTCACCCTCCCTTTCTCTTCTTTCTCACCCTCATTTTACTCACTGCCACTCCTGCTCGCCCCTCTCCTCTTTTCTCACCCCCCTCATTTTCTCTTCTCACCCCCCTCATTTCTCTTTCTCACCCCCCCCTTCTCCTCTTTCTCACCCCCCTCATTTCCTCCACCCCCCCTTTCTCCTCTTTCTCCACCCCCCTCATTTCTCCACCCCCTTTCTCACCCCCCTCATTTCTCACCCCCCTCCTCCTCTTTCTCACCCCCTCATTTCTCTTTCCTCACCCCCCTCGTTTTCTCTTTCTCACCCCTTCTCCTCTTTCTCACCCCCTCTCTCTTTCTCACCCCTCATTTCTCTATCACCCCTCGTTTCTCACCCCCCTTTCTCCTCTTTCTCACCCCCATTCTCCTCTTTCTCACCCCCCATTTCTCCTCTTTCTCACCCCACCCTCCCCCTCCCTTTCTCTTTCTCATCCCCCCTACCTTTGCTGTAGCGTGGCCGAGCCCTGTATAGTCGGCGGGTACAGGTTGCTTTTGTTTCCTGTACCCGGCCGGATTAACAGGAAGTGCACACACTGTGGGCACTTCCTGTTAGTCCGACCGGGTACAGGAGACAGATGCTCCCTGTACCCGCCGGCTATACAGGGCTCGGCCACGCTACAGCAAAGGAAGCTGACAGGAGGGAGCGCTGAGCGTGTCCCTCCTGTCAGCCTCTCCCCATGCTGCGCCCTCATGGACGCACCGCTCGGGCGGCTGCAGCATGGGGGGGGGGGCCAGCGGGGTTGGTCATGGCACCCCCCACCCTGCTGGCACCCGGGGCGGACCGCCCCCCCCGCCACCCCCCTTAGTACGCCACTGCTCCCAATGCTTTCCTATGGGAAAGCATTGGATTTGCTGATCTTGTCAATTATGAAGATCGCAGCCAAGGAGGCAGAGCACAGCTCTGCTATAAGGATGAGTAATTAAAGGGACACTCCAGGTACCCAGACCACTTCTGGGTGCCAACTCCCACTACCCTTAACCCTTTTCATAAACTGCAATATTTACCTTGCAGGGTTAACTCCTCCTCTAGTGGCGTTGCTGAAACCCCCATAGGAAAGCATTTTTCAATGCTTTTCTATGGGGAGGTCTAATGCGCATGTGCAGCATTGCCGCGCATGCGCATTAGGTCTCACCTCGGCCGCGCATGCGCAATCGGTCTCCCCCTGGGATGGGGGGTGGGAGGGAGAGGGGACCTGCAGTGCCAGGAAATCGGTTTGTTCTCCTGGCACTGGAGTGTCCCTTTAATAACAGTTACATTGCTGAGAGGGAGGTTAAACTGTGTTTTCCCAGTTATAGTGACAGGAATGCAAACATGTATTCCTGTCACTATAGTGTTCCTTTAAAGCTGCGCTGCACATGGTGTTTTTTTCCCTCTACGTGCTTAAGTGACCCAACCCTCACTTTTAAAAGACTTTAAAAGCATAGCTGCCAATGGTGGGGTGGTGTAGCAAAAGTACATGGAAAAAAAAAGTTTTTTTAAAAAAACATGACCTAAAGAAAATAATTTTTTAAGAATATAAGTGCACTTACCGTTTCTTCACCATGTCCTGGGTGCGGTTGTTCCCTCCAACAGCATTCACCGCTGCCACAATCTTCCTCCACCGATTGTTCTTCTTTGCTCTTGAAGTCTTTTTGGCTGCTCCCCCAAACATACATTGGTAGTACTGGCAAAGCTTGTTTACCAGTTGTATTCTCCTCTGCACCAAAACTATCAGCGTACTTATTCTTCCTCCCAGGATCTGCAGCCTTTACAATCCTAGGCTGTCTCTGCTTCTTCTTGCTTCTCCCATTTGCTTCTCCTTCCTCCTGGCCAGAGTGGCCAATGCCACTCCACTATATCCATGGCTATGTCACTTGAGGAGAGGGAGGAGGACATGACTACTTCTGGCAGGCTCGGCATCAAAGTGTCTAAAATGGCTGACAGGGTGGTGGGATGGCTGAGCTCCAAAATGGCTGAATGGCTGGCCTATAGAAAATCTGGATAGATTTTGCATTGAAGGACTGCCTTGAGTTGATACTTTTTTTTTCTACAGTTTTGTCTGGCAGTATGTAAAAGCCTATTTAATTGGCTACTACTTTCCCACTCCCTTATAAAATGATACTGTGTTGGAAGCATGATGATTCATGAGCCCAAGAAACTAAGCAATTAGTTTACTAATAGTGCCAATACATTTTCATGCGATTGGCAGCGTTCGTGCATTTGACGGTTCGGGAGTTAATTCGGGAGTTTTAGGCCTAAATTGATTAGAACATTGTTCAATGCCATGTGTTGTGAGATCAATGTACGAAAATTTAAATGAATGAATGGTTTTACTGCGTTCACTTGAGGCTATTTGTTATTTAGGGATTAGGGAACTGACTTTTATGATTGCATTGTATTTGCAATGCCATTCGACATACGTATGACTATAGTGAGTGGTGTTCGGTAGTTTACTAATAGTGCCAATACATTTTCATGCGATTGGCAGCGTTTGTGCATTTGACTGTTCGGGAGTTATTTCGGGAGTTTTAGGCGTAAATTAAACGAAATACAGCATTCAATGCCATGTTGTTAGATCAATGTACAAAATTTGAAACGTATGGTTTTACTGAGTTCAGTTGAAGCTATTCGGTATTTAGGGATTAGGGAACATTGTTTTATGCATTCGATTCATTTGGTTCAATTAAATCGTGCCGAATGAATAAACGAGTTTAGCCGAAACGAAAATGCTAAAGAATATCGTACGAAAACGAATGGAAGAATTGACGAATTTCGGTTCTGACTAAACTAATTTCTTTTTCGTACGAATACATTCGTACGAAACTAAAATTTCTGAAGTGCCCAAGTCTAGTAATTATCTCTCAGGCACAGGGGAGGAGTATGTTAGATGTATGCTTGTAACTAGTCTCCTCTCAGGTCCAGAGTCAGGGATTATCCTGTTTTGTGTAGGAGTGTTATGGGTGTGTTTACTGTGTCCCTGTATTGTATAAAAGCAGGCCATTGAGCTTGGATTAAACTCATTCATTTTACCCCTTCATGAAGTCTAGAGTCATGTTGGGGGGATTGGAAAGCTCTGATCACTACTCCGCTGGAAACAGGAGAGCTATAATCACTGCAACACTTGGAGTTCAGAATACTGCTAACTGATAGACTCAGCTGAAGTATAGGGAATCCGTTACAACGGTGGATTGTCCCAGGCTGTTGCCATCTTACCTGGGACGCCTTCGCAACCTGTCTGGATGTTGTCACCCTCTACTTGTGGACGGTTCGCACCTTCTGATGGCGTGGCTGATTTCCGGGAACCCTGGTAGATCCAGGGAGTTTTAGGGCTTTCAGTGCAGCTGTAGGCCACGGGTAAGTCTTGCATGGGCTGTGCTAAACGAACTTTAAGGTGTTCCCCAGGGTTGTAGTCAAGCTTTGTAACTAAATGTATGACAATAAAGTCCAATTTGTGTGCAGGATTAGTTTCACTGAGGAGCTCCAGCACCATGCGACTGCTCTAGTTGGCTGCAGGCCCGGCCCCCCAAGATCTTATAAGAATTTAAAGTTCACTGGTGGACTCTATTCGCTAATGTTGTGACATAAAAGAAATAAGTAAACTGATCATCCAAAAGCTTATTTTGATGTTTCATAGTCGTCAGGGTCAATACTTGTATTTATTGGGTCTTCAGATTCAACCGAGAACTTCTTGTGTTTTTGTGTATACAGTGCCTTGCAAAAGTATTCACTCCTCTTGACTTTGTACCTATTTTGTTACATCACAGCCTTAAGTTCAATGTTTTATTAATCTGAATTTTATGTGATGGATCAGAACACAATAATCTAAGTTGGTGAAGTGAAATGAGAAAAAAAAATATGCATAAAACTATTTTTTTTAGAAAATGGAAAACAGAAAATTGGCATATGCGTATGTATTTACCCCCTTTGTTATGAAGTCCATACAAAGTTCTGGTGCAACCAATTACCTTCAGAAGTCACATAATTAGTGAAATGATGTCCACCTGTGTGCAATCTGTGTCACATGATCTGTCATTACATATACACACTTTTTTTGAAAAGCCCCAGAGGCTGCAACACGTAAGCAAGAGGCACCACTAACCAAACACTGCCATGAAGACCAAGGAACTCTCCAAACAAGTAAGGGACAATGTTGTTGAGAAGTACAAGTCAGGGTTAGGTTATAAAAAATATCCAAATCTTTGATCCCCAGGAGCACCATCAAATCTATCATAACCAAATGGAAAGAACATGGCACAACAGCAAACCTGCCAAGAGACGGCCGCCCACCAAAACTCACGGACCGGGCAAGGAGGGCATTAATTAGAGAGGCAGCACTGAGACCTAAGGTAACCCTGGAGGAGATGCAGAGTTTCACAGCAGAGACTGGAGTATCTGTACATAGGATGACAATAAGCTGTACGCTCCATAGAGTTGGGCTTTATGGCAGAGTGACTAGAAGAAAGCCATTACTTTCAGCAAAAAAACAAAATGGCACATTTTGAGTTTGGGAAAAGGCATGTGGGAGACTCCCAAAATGTATGGCGGAAGGTGCTCTGGTCTGATGAGACTACATTTGAACTTTTCGGCCATCAAAGAAAACGCTATGTCTGGCGCAAACCCAACACATCACATCACCCAAAGAACACCATCCCCACAGTGAAACATGGTGGTGGCAGCATCATGCTGTGGGGATTTTTATCAGCAGCCGGGATTGGGAAACTGGTCAGAGTTGAGGGAAAGATGGATGGTGCTAAATACAGGGATATTCTTGAGCAAAACCTGTACCACTCTGTGCGTGATTTGAGGCTAGGATGGAGGTTCACCTTCCAGCAGGACAATGACCCCAAACACACTGCTAAAGCAACACTTGAGTGGTTTAAGGGGAAACATGTAAATGTGTTGGAATGACCTAGTCAAAGCCCAGATCTCAATCCAATAGAAAATCTGTGGTCAGACTTAAAGATTGCTGTTCACAAACGCAAACCATCCAACTTAAAGGAGCTGGAGCAGTTTTACAAGGAGGAATGGGCAAAAATCCCAGTGGTAAGATGTGGCAAGCTCATAGAGACTTATCCATAACGACTTGGAGCTTTGATTGCCGCAAAAGGTGGCTCTACAAAGTATTGACTTTGTGGGGGTGAATAGTTATGCACATTGACCTTTTCTGTTATTTTGTCCTATTTGTTGTTTGCTTCACAATAAAATACATTTTCAAATAAACATCTTCAAAGTTGTGGGCATGTTCTGTAAATTAAATTATGCAAATTCTCAAACAATCCATGTTAATTCCAGGTTGTGAGGCAACAAAACACGAAAAATGCCAAGGGGGGTGAATACTTTTGCAAGGCACTGTAGCAATGGGCATACTTGGTAACTCTAGATTTTGATCAGACGCTTATGCCCAATAGCATGAATATGTATTCATGCCTGCTGTTAAAAGCACAAGATTCTTATTAAACTAGAAAATAAAATGGTGCCTTTCTGGTCTGCAATTCTTGCTCAGTCTGAGGATCCAGTTGTGCAGCATAGGAAGCCTACCTCCACAAGTTGTCAGCCGACTCTTTTTGTCCAACACACAATTTATTTTCCCTTAAAGAGGTGGCATAGTAAATCTCTAAAGTTGGAACAGAAGTGAAAGATTCAGCGACTACCCAAAATGCCACGACCTTCTTAATTATCTTTCTCTCAAGCAAGATCCATGGAAAAAATGTTGAAGCTGTTGTCAAACTCCCTAACTGGGAGACTGCACTCAAAGATGCTTGTACAAAGCATCAGAATGCTTGCAGTGTTTAGCATGCTCCTTTAAAATGGCATGCTTGATGATATTTGAAGATCCTCTTTAAAAAATGAAGCTCAGTCTACATGTGTGATTCATATAAGGGCACAATGGTCCTCTCGGGGCAACAATAACAAATAATGTCTTCTGCATAAATCTTAGTTGTTGCAGGCACTAAATTCTGACATAATTTCTTTCTTAAGTCTGTTGCTTAGATACAAATCATTATTATTAGAATTAAATTTATAAACAAGCTTTAAAATTGGCCTTTTCATTTTGTGGAGATTGTAGATTGCTGCCCACTAACTAAACTCAGAAATGAGACAATCCAATTTGGCAGATATGCTTCATACACAGTGATTTGCTTTCTTTTACCATTACATTGATGGCTGTGCAGTCAAAAGTCTAAGTCACTAATAAACAAATCTCTTAATGGTTTATAAAGATATGAATTAAATGTTTGTGAATTAAAAAGACATACAGGCTTTATCTCATTGACGCATTGCAATATCCCTGTTTTCTTAAACCTGCAATGTTTTAGAGAAACTGCAATGTTTATATTGCAGGGTTAAGACTTCCTCTTGTAGTTGTCTACCAGACAGCCACTAGAGGTGCTTCCTGCAGTTTCACAGAGTTTGACTCCATGAAACGTCCATTGTCTTGCAAAACCCCATTGGAAAGCTATGATTTAATGCGCATTAGCTTCCCTTTCGTGATAATGTTGGAGGAGGCAGAAATTGAGCCAATGCCGAATTGGGTAAGTGTTTTTAAAGGGGTTTTAACCTTTTTGTAGGGGTGGGGGGTGGGAGGGGGGTGGTCTTAGGAATACAAAGCTGTGTTCCTTTAAGTGCAATGGGGGCATCATATCCCTGGTATACTTAGCAGAGTGCAATCCAAAATCTATTTTTAGATCTAAGTGATAGAAAAAAACTCCTGTGAAACAAATGATAATGGGTTTGAAAGAACCGCTCTAGATATTTGAAAGATAATGGTTTCTAGTTGTATTAGTTACACTACATATTACAATATCTGAGGCTGCGCATGTATATGGGGAGTGGTAAACACTACATACCTGTATAGAACCATACCTTAAGCTCCTCCATCTAAGTACCGGTATGATGTGCATAATTATCTTGTTACATTTTAGAATGTCTCAATTTTATTTTGCTCGTATTTTATTACAGGTCCACTTGCTCCTACCTGTTATGCTTCTGTGTTTTATTTCACTCTTACTGACTCACTTGTTCAAAAGGAATAACATATTTGGAGGATTGAATTGAAGACAAAGATAGGAACAGGAGTAAAATGTCGGGTTGCTTGTAAGAAATGGGGGGTAACCCCTAGTAATTAATATGAAGAAGAAAAGAGAAAATAAACAAAAACAGAGAAACCAAGGGTAGAGATAAGTCAGTCCTAAAGGCTCCCTGTAATTGCAGTGCAACCCAAAAAGAAGTAATTAAAAAATAACTTTTAATAAATTCCTTCTAAAAGTCAATACCTAAATAAATAGGTGAGAAGTAACACATAAATAATAATTAAATGAAAACTAGAAAGAAAGGAGAATAGAGCTTACAAAATAGCTAGGTAGTATCACAAAAAAAGAAAATTGCCTAATAGATGTAAATATTATACTGATAGAGAGTTGAATTAATGTATCAAGTGTTGAGGGATGAGTGGTTCTAGATAATTCATCTTTAACCGTTCCAGATAATCCTAAACGGAACGGATTACGTAGAGCTATATCATTCCATTGGGTTTCTGAAGCCCATCTTTTAAATTCAGCTATATAATCTTCCACAGGACGATTTCTTTGTTGTAATAATCTAATAACAAGATCAGCAGTAGCTTGTTTATTAGGGTCCTCATAAAGTAATGACATTGCTTCAATAAATTTGTCTAAAGAATCCAAAATAGGATCTTCATTTTCCAAAAATGAAAGTGCCCAGGACATAGGTTCACCCCTTAAATAGGAAATCATTGAACAGACCTTAATCCTGTCTGTGGGGTAAGCCCTGGATTTCAGAGTAAACAACAATTTGCATGAATTCAAAAATTCTCTATATTTAGAGCGATTTCCTTAAAAGCTACTAATTGTATGGAGGACAATTGATTTAAGTTTAAACACTTATTAAAACTTTGTTTGAATCAAGTTACCAGCGATTCCTCTTTTCTTAAAGCTACAGTATTGATACTTTAAAGATTCTCCATTTCTTCACTATTGTAATTAGGGAGTTTACAAGCTGCAGTTGAGTTCCTATCCAAATCACCCCAAGTAGCGTAACAGAATCACCAAGCCTAAAAATGGAACCAGCAGAAGTGAATTCCCAAATTACCTCTTTAACCCACAGAGTTGAAATGCTCACACAAGGCATGCAGGATTTGCAAATTGCTAATGAGAGACTTCTTTCTTACATTAGAGAAATGCAAAATAAAGTTACACATTCTTCAAGTGACCCTGCTGTCTGCAACCCTGAAAAATTTTAAGGAAATCGCTCTAAATATAGAGAATTTTTGAATTCATGCAAATTGTTGTTGACTCTGAAATCCAGGGTTTACCCCACAGACAGGATTAAGGTCTGTTCAATGATTTCCTATTTAAGGGGTGAACCTATGTCCTGGGCACTTTCATTTTTGGAAAATGAAGATCCTATTTTGGATTCTTTAGATAAATTTATCGAAGCAATGTCATTACTTTATGAGGACCCTAATAAACAAGCTACTGCTGATCTTGTTATTAGATTATTACAACAAAGAAATCGTCCTGTGGAAGATTATATAGCTGAATTTAAAAGATGGGCTTCAGAAACCCAATGGAATGATATAGCTCTACGTAATCCGTTCCGTTTAGGATTATCTGGAACGGTTAAAGATGAATTATCTAGAACCACTCATCCCTCAACGCTTGATACATTAATTCAACTCTCTATCAGTATAGATAGAAGAATCAGAGAACGTAAAGCTGAAAAGGCTCTCTCTAATTCATTTTGGAAAAAATCCAATCCACCTTTGCGCATGCCTAATAAACCCTTGCAACCAAGTGAACCTATGGAAGTTGGGTTTATTAGGGGACCTTTATCTATGGAAGAAAAAACAAGAAGAAGAAATTTAAATCTCTGTATGTACTGTGCTTCTAATCACCATCTCTTGCAAGAATGTTCTCTACTAAAACGCGCTAAGGGAGGAAAGCTTAAAATTAATACCTCAATTCTGAAAACACTTGCCTCTTCCTGCTCTCATCAGTTCGCAGTACCTTTAATTCTACAGTGGGACAAAGAAATAATCAAGACTGGAGCTATTATTGACTCTGGAGCTACAGGGAAATTCATAGATTTTTCATTTGTTGAAACCAATAAAATTCCTTATGTGAAAAAAGCATCTTTTGTTTCCATCAGAGTTTGTCACGTATTTATCCGCTTACAAAAATGTGGTTAATGACATTTACTGTCCACACAGAAAAAGTTGTGCCGAGCAACAACCAAATCCACAGAAGGGTTAATGCCGAGCAGCAATTATGCAAATGAGATCTGGTAACTGCCTTTGAGGTCAAAGGCCGGTTACAGCCTATCAGACCTAGAGGAGGGGTATTTAGGCCTAGTTCTCATCCTGCTCAGTGCCCTGTCGTGGTTTCCCTTGTGGTTGTCCGAGAGCGTGTTATTGATTCTGGTTATTTGACTTTGGCATTGTTTTTGACTTCCCTGTTTTCTGGCATCCCTGACTCCTGGCTTTTCCTTATCCTTGTGTCTCTTTCTGTTTCCCTTGACCTCGGCTATTCCTGACTATTCTTTGGTACGTTAGTCCGGCCATTCTAAGGTCCGGTATACGTTACCAATCAGTCCTCTGTGTTACACTGTTACACAGTTCTACGTGCTGGATCATTCTGTAATCCTGAGAGAGTTATTGATGGATCTTTAATCCCCTCTGGTCCTATAAAAAATGAAACTATTCCTATCAGGACAATTGTCAATAATAACCATTCAGAATTTCTTGTTTTTGATATAATAAAATCCCTTCTTTTTCCTATCATCTTAGGAATCAACTGGTTACAAACCCATAACCCCTTCATTCGTTGGGCTCCCTTCTTTCTCACCTTTGACTCAGAATATTGTAAGGATAATTGTCTCCCACAGATTCCTACACTTCGATTAAGTCAAGAAAAATTTAGACCTGGATCTAATAACAAAAAAGCTGATACTCTTTCCAGAATTCCTCGTAATCCTTCTTCAGAAGAGAAAGTCTTCTCAATATTGACAAACAAGAAAATTATTGGACTTACAACTACTATTGTGGATGAACTGAAACCATTATCTCACAAGGAACTTGAGCTACCTGCTACTCCTAAATTGTTCAAAAAAGATGGAATATTTTATTTCAAAAATAGAATTTATATTCCTCCAAAACTTAACCTCTTAAAATTAATTCATGATTCTCCCTTTGCTGGACATCCCGGAATAAAAAAGACACTTTAACTCTCTACTAGACAATATTGGTGGCCTCGTCAAGACAAAGCCATTGAAACCTATGTAAAGTCTTGTCCAGTTTGTCAAAGGTCCAAAGTGGAACGTCACCTTCCTTATGGATTATTGACTGGATTACCGGTACCTGAAGGACCTTGGCAGTCTATTTCCATGGACTTTATGGCGGAACTCCCACCTTCTCAGAAATACACCACCATCCTTGTTGTCGTAGACCGTTTCACAAAAATGTCACATTTAATTCCTTTGAAATAGTTACCCTCATCCTCTGAACTTTCCAAAGTTTTCATTGACAATATAATCAAATCACATGGATTTCCTAAAAGAATAATCTCAGACAGAGGATCTCAATTTACTTCACGTTTTTGGAAGGAAATGTGTTCTTCACTTCAAATCCAACGTAAACTTTCTTCAGCGTACCATCCGCAAACAAATGGCCAAACAGAACGAGTCAATCAATGTCTGGAACAATACCTTCGTTGTTACTGCACGTATTTACAAGATGACTGGAGTAATTGGTTATCCATGGCTGAATTTGCCTATAATAATTCCATACATTCAAGCAGCAAAATGACTCCATTCTTTTCAAATTATGGATTCCATCCCTCCTTGTTTCCTGATGATCCCAAGACAACTTTGAATCCAATGGTTTCTATTCAAAATATGGAAATGTCCTCATTGTTCAAGCAATTAAAGAGAAACATTGAAAGTTCTATGTCCTTATATAAAAGGAAATATGATATTAAAAGGATAGCTCCTCCTAAATATAAAATTGGTGACACTGTTTGGTTGTCTTAAAAAAATATTTCTACTAACCGTCCTTCAAAGAAAATAAGTCCTCTTTTTCTCGGACCTTTGCAAATTGAATCTATTATTAATGAAAATGCAGTAAAATCGAAACTTCCTCCTTCACTTAAACTGCATCCTGATTTCCATGTTTCACTCCTAAAGTCTTTTCTCCCAGATCCCTTCCATAGGGAACAATTGTGGAAGCCTGACCCCATTGAAGTACATGGAGAATTGGAATATGAAATAGAGAAAATTCTTGACTCCAGACTTCATAGAGGTAACTTACAATATCTTATTAAATGGAAGGGTTATGGAGAAGAAGATAACACATGGGAGAATTCCTCTGAAATACATGCAACGAAGTTGATTATTGCCTTTCACAGGAGATACCCTCATAAACAGAGGTAATAGCACTCGGAAAGTGCTCCTTAGGTGGGGGGTCCTGTCCCGGAGTAACACTTCCGGGTTCAGCACTCAGCTGTGAGGAGCCGGACCCCGTCCCCCTCTGACCCTGCTCTGACGGTATTTAGGGAGACTGGGCCAGAGAGAGGGTGCTTGGTGATTGTGTGTGAGCTAATATGTGAGCTGACTCAGCGAGACCGCGGGCTCCACAGGCTCAGCTACTGGGAGCTACTTCCCCCAGACTTACCTCTCCACAGGCTCTGGCATTGTGGGTCCTACTTCCCAATATGCACGCCGGCTCCTGGGACACGCCGGCTCTACAAACTCTGAAGTCGTCCTAGCCTTCTGGGCTAAGACAAGTATGCTTCATGTCATAGAGGATTACTGGAGAACAGAAACTCACTTACTTTACAAGTGGACCATACCTCTGAACTATTGGAGGACTCCTCATTAACCTTAAGGATATCTTTCAGCTATTTGTCTACATTATCTTTTATTAATGAACTAATGCTTGCTTACTCAAATCTTCACTGCTTCAAGCTACTAATTGTATGGAGGACAACTCCCATCATGCTTATTCACTATGAACTGTTCTTGCTCTGAAAATATTCTTAGCTACTTGCTTATTGTTTCTATTGAAGATTATTCTCATTAACCAAAGAATGTTACTTAATGCATCTGTGAAGAAATACTTAATAATGAACTTTGTGTTGTTGATTAGTTGCACTTCTTCTTATTGGATTATTGCCTAAATGCAATTTATTTAAGTTTAAACACTTATTAAAACTTCGTTTGAATCAAATTACCAGTGATTCCTCTTTTCTTAAAGATACAGTATTGATACTTTAAAGATTCTCCATTTCTTCACTATTGTAATTAGGGAGTTTACAAGCTGCAGTTGAGTTCCAATCCAAATCACCCCAAGTAGCGTAACACAAATGTACATTCGGAACGAAATGAATTGCACATGTCTGTTGCTCATTTCATTGGATAGGGAATAGTGAAACCGGATTGGGCAAGCAAGCATTACATTGCACAAAATGAATTAGCTTATTGGTCAAGATTCCTGTAATTATTCACGTAATTTTCCCTCCCTCTCTCTTGTATTGCCACTTTTCAGAAATCCAAATCGCTTCGGCACTTCCGAACTACCGAACTTCGGGACTTTGGAACTTCGGGATTTCGGCACTTCGGACATTCATAAGCATCCGAATGGCATAAAATTCATACGAATGTACACTTGGAACAAAACAAATTGCACATGTCTATACCAAACAAATATACAGATTGCGTAATTCTTTATACATTAAAGGAACACTGTAATAACCTAAAGAACTTTAGCTTAATGAAGCAGTTTTAGTGTATAGATCATGCCTCTCAGGTTTAACTCCTCAATTCATTGCCATTTAGGAGTTAAATCACGTTGTTTCTGTTTTTGCAGCCCTTGCCACACCTCCCCTGGCTCTGTTTGACACAGCCTGCATGAAAAAAAACTGGTTTAATTTTCAATCAGATGTAACTTAACTTGAACAATTTTATCTCCTGCTCCGTAAATTGAACTTTAATCACATACAGGGGGCTCTTGCAGGGTCTAGCAAGCTATTAACATAGCAGAGGATGAGAAAATCTTAATTAAACAGAACTTGCAATAAAGAAAGCCTAAATAAGGTTCTCTTTACAGGAAGTGTTTATGGAAGGCTGTGCAAGTCACATGCAGGGAGGTGTGACTAGGGTTCATAAACAAAGGGATTTAACTCCTAAATGGCAGAGGATTGAGCCATGAGGCTGCAGGGTCATGTTCTATACACCAAAACTGCTTCATTAAGCTACAATTGTTTTGGTGACTATAGTGTCCCCTTAATCCCTTTTTCTGCAAAGCTACAATACTAAGCCATATCCCTTGGCTCCTTTTTTTGTGAGTTGGCATTCAATAATTTAACAAGTTTACTTAATTTATTAAGATTGTCTGCACTATTATTGTTTTCTGCATTTTGTTTTTGAGGTTTTATTCCGTCTAAAAAGTTGCCTGAACAATATTGTCAGTATAAAAGTGTGAAAAACGATTGATAGTGATTTAAAGAGATATTCTCCTATTTTTTTCTGGCATTATAAGCACTGCAATTTTTAAACTCTTTATTTCTATGCACGTTATTTACTGTTTTTTCCAGGGGCTAACTGCACTGAAAGCTATAGAGATTCATCACAGTCTAAACATATTCATCTAATGAAAGTGATTTGTTTTGAGCAAAAGATGCAATGCAGTGGCTAGTTAAGCATGCTATATTCCTGGATAATATTGCTGTTTGAAATGTTTTTTTTTGCAGATGTGATAGATATATTGCATGATAAAACTAGGAAATTGACCAATCCTGGTCTGATGAAATCTGATTCATATGGAGGACGACATCCATATTGGTTGCCAATCCATAAGAAGTGTAATTGCTACATTTGAGTAATATTTCCACAAAAACGTGTCCTTCAAGACGGGAAATGCTGTCAAAGCCACCATTCTCAAAGTCTATTCACGCTTTTCAGGTCTACCTCAGTTGAATACTCATGGTGGATGTGATTCAAAATGTTAGATTTAGTAATATTTTGGAAACAACTTGCTAAATATCTTACCCAAATAGGGAGATGCTTTTAACATTTAATTCATTGGTGTCTAAACTTGTATGGAATTAGTTTCCCTGGGATTATTATTAAAAAAAATGTTATTATTTTTAAGAATACTACAAGATACATACACTTGCTGTTCTTCTCTGGATATACTTCAAACTGTTTCTGGCCCTCACAAATAACTCCCTTGAATTTAGATTATATGAAGATACATTTAAATATTTGGGACCAAGTTAACATTTAATTGTGTGTGTGTGTGTTCTCAAGCTGTCCCAAGTTCTAAGATGGTAAACTGTGTTTTAGTGAATTGACCTCTTCCATGGAGGAACACTCGATGTATTGTCAAGGGGTTTGCAAAATATAGGGCAAAATAGAGTTGGAAAAGTAGTAAACCTGTAAATTTTTACCCTACTTTATGTAGGACTAGGTTTTGCAATTTGTTGGCTAGTTTATCATGATTTACTGTGTGTTTTAAACATCTCAAGAGAAGAGCTTTCAAACTTAAAATACAAGCTGTGAGAAATGAACAACCTGCCTGTTTTATAAACATGAGTTCATAATTCTCAAGGGAACATGCAACATTATCTACTACTTTTGTTCTAAGTGTGAAGGTTGTTGCTAAGTAACTGATTAGCAAGTGTGATAGACTGTTGTAGAAAATGCTTTTTAATAGCATATTCAGAGGACAAAATAAATGAATAGAGGCACAGTAATGTCGAAGTCAAGGTGAAAAGATTTTGGAAGCAGCAGTGATTATCTGCTGCTAATAGATAAAGAGGTGTAAAATCCTGAAATGGGCTACATGAACGTGAATTCTAGGTCACAAACATATGAACAGAAATAAGATGTAAAGAAAACGCTTAGCATCAAAGGTAACATTAAAATTTTCTTTTTACCAGACCTGACTGCGGTGGATTGTAGACGGCATTACATGCATTAACCTTGACAGGTAATATAGACGTTCTAAAGTGAATTATGCACTGCTAATAGGACTGCTGGTCCTATTACTCTTGTTGTTTAGCTCCCAGAGCACCTGCCTGGCAAAGACTTTGCATTGAGCTGCATTGGGAAGTCTGTGACTGGACAGCCACAGAAAGTCTTAGAAGCCTTAGTAGGTACAGATATTAGATCTACTGGTATTGCAAGCCAGGATTTAATATACTCCAATGAAAAGTTACAAAATAAATTGCATACATATTTTCTTTGCAACATATCTAATTTTGTATTTATATTGTAACCACAGCTGGTTCCCCTATTTACCAATAGAACGTCTTAAAGCACATATAATTTAGCAGGGCTAACCGTACAGATATCTTAGCCATAATATTATATAGTTCCTATTTAAAATATATAAATAATTGAGAATACAATATAAAATAGGGATTGTCTTGGAAGCAATAACGTTTTGTCTTTCTAAATATTTTATTAAATATAAACATAGACTTATAAAATCCAGTACAATAATTTAGAGCAGAGTTTATAAGATTAAAGTATATGCTTGCAATCAGTGGCGTACATACCAGGGTCGCAGGGGTCGCGGCTGCGACCGGGCCCGGCCCACCAGGGGGCCCGGCCGCCCCTGCGACCCGGTATGTACACAGTGGGCCAGCCTCTTCCCCTGGGGGGCCCAGGAGGCGGCCACCCCAGGGCCCCCCGAGGCTGGCCCTGCTGACCCCAGCGGGCAGGTGGCCGGTCGGGCAGGCGGGCGCGCGAGGGAGCACTCAGTGCTTCTTCTTCAGCTCCCTCGCGCACCGCACTGATGCCGGAGCCGGAAGATGACGTCATCTTCCGGCGCCGGCATCCCTACGCGGCGCGCGAGGGAGCTGAAGAGGAAGCACTGAGTGCTCCCTCGCGCGCCCGCCCACCCAGTGACCTGCCGCCCAGGAGCCCAGCAGCACCACTGGACCCCAGGGAATCCCCCCAGCACTCCAAAAGGGTAAGGAGGCTGGGGGGATTAAATTTGAAAAAAAAGTGTGTGTGTGTGTGTTAGAGTGTGTGTATGTGTGTGTTAGTGTATGTGTTAGTGTGTGTGTGTGTGTGTGTTGTGGTGTGTGTGTGTGTTGTGTGTATGTGTGTGTTTAGAGGTGTGTGTGTGTGTGTGTGTGTGTTGTGTGTGTGTGTGTGTGTGTGTGTTGGTGTGTGTTGGAGTGTGTGTGTGTGTGTGTGTGTGTGTGTGTGTGAGTGTGTGTGTTGTGTGTGTTGTGTGGTGTGTGTTAGTGTGTGTCTGTTATTGGGTGTGTGTCTGCTAGAGTGTGTTACTGTGTGTGTTTACTGAGTGTTTGATGTCTGTTAGTGAGTGTGTGTTTGTCAGTGAAAGTGTATGTTTTGTAAGTGAGTGTGTATGTATGTCTGTCGCTGAGTGTGTCTCTGTCAGTAAATGTGTGTGTCTGTTAGCTAGTGTGTATGCGTCTGTTCGTGAGAGTGTGTGTGTGTGTCTTCAGCATTTACCTTTCTCCAGCGTCGGACTCCCCAGTGTCCGCCACTCAGCTCCGAAATGCACATGCGCGGCAAGAGGCGCGCGCGCGCATTTAAACCGCCCATAGGAAAGCATTACTCAATGCTTTCCTATGGACGTTCAGTGTCTTCTCACTGTGATTTTCACAGTGAGAATCGCGGAAGCTCCTCTAGCAGCTGTCAATGAGACAGCCACCAGAGGCTGGATTAACCCTCAGTGAAACATAACCGTTTCTCTGAAACTGCTATGTTTTCAGCTGCAGGGTTAAAACTAGAGGGACCTGGCACCCAGACCACTTCATTGAGCTGATGTGATCTGGGTGTCTGTAGTGGTCCTTTAAGTGTGTGTGAATACCGCGGTCGCGGGGTCGCAGCCCTGCAACCCCTGCAACCAGGTGCCCGCCACCATGTGTTGCGACCCCGACCCGCGCCAAGTAAGCGTGGGGGGGGCCCACGGATCAATTTTTGCACCGGGGCCCCATGGGTCATGTGTACGCCACTGCTTGCAATATCAGTAAAGTAGAATAACATACCCTCCTGAACATGTCAACCTCTCGGTCATGGTAAAATGGAGCAGCGTCTGTCTCCATAATCTCTCCTCTGTCCTAATATTAAG
>OW240917.1:154167130-154200050 GCA_933207985.1 Pelobates cultripes | reverse complement strand
CTCCTCTTTCACACCCCACCCTCTCCCCCTCCTTTCTCTTTCTCATCCCTCCCTCCCCCCTACCTTTGCTGTAGCATGGCCGAGCCCAGTATAGTCGGCGGGTACAGGTTGCTTTTGTTTCCTGTACCCGTCCGGACTAACAGGAAGTGCACACACTGTGTGCACTTCCTGTTAGTCCGGCCAGGTACAGGAGACAGCTGCTCCCTGTACCCGCCGACTATACAGGGCTCGGCCACGCTACTACAGTGAGGGAGTGACAGGAGGGAGCGCTGAGCGCTTCTCTCCTATCAGCCCCTCTCCTCAGGCTGCGCCCGGGCGGTGCGGTCCGCCCTCATGGACGCACCGCCCGGGCAAAGCTGCAGCCGCCTGAGGCTCTCTACAGAGCGCTCGGGCGGCTGCAGCATGGGGGGGCCGGCGGGGCTGGTCATGGCACCCCCATCCTGATGGCACCCGGGGCGGACCGCCCCCCCGCCCCCCCTTTAGTACGCCACTGCCTCTGAGTATGGTCTTAATTTGGTGAGAGGCCATGAAACTGTTGTTATTTGGGTGTAAGATTAGCATGTGGTGTTGAATGCCAGTGAGATAGAGTTTGATGGTGTTGTATGACATTTTGAGTTTAAGGTGGCAAAAGAAAGCAAACCCCAAAAAAGATGTCATAACAAACGGTTGTATGATGTTATGTTCCAGAAGGAATCGTTTGAATAGTGTGAAAACCCTGCTGTATGTTTTGTTTGTATTGTTTGAAAGTCCCAATTGGGACAATGTCCTGCTATGCTGCATGATGACGTCTAGTCCAGTATGAGTTGTTGAAATGTTGGAGTGATGGTGGCTGTGGGTGCTGCTGACGGGATTGCTTGATGAAACTCCTGAAATTTAAAGCGAGACAAATTGTCAGCAGCTGTGTTATATACACCTGGCACATGGAAACAACAAAGGAAGAAATTATGACAAGTTGACAACCAAGTGAGTTTCCTCAGAAATCTCATGATCGTAAGAGATTTGGAACGACCTTTGTTGGCGATGTGACAGGTTGCCTGGTTGTCTGAGTAACAACGCACTGGCGTATTAGCCCATAAATGACCCCATGCTACGGCAGCCGCCACTATGGGGTAGATCTCAAAAAGAGCTGAGGTAGTGGAAAAACATTCCAAATCCTGAACTGCTGAAGGCCAGCTGCCCCAAAGCCATTCGTTCCCAAAAATTGATGCAAAACCAGTGGTAGATGCCGCATCTGACCAAATGGTAGGAGATGATTCAGTCAATTGAGGGAGGAACATACTTTTACCATTCCAAGTGGTTAAAAATCTCTTCCACATGTTTAGATCTGCCGTAGCTTGGGCATCTAAGGACAACCTGTGCGTGTCATGTAGAAAAAGTGGGAAAAGATGCAATAGTCGTGAAATAAAGGAGCGGCCTTGAGGTATGATGCGCATAGCAAAATTTAGTGACCCTAGCAGGGACTGTAGCTCTTTGCGGTTGCAAGTGCCGAGCTGTAGGTAGTTGTTTATGTACGTGAGAATATTCTCTATCTTATCGTATGGTAGGCTTGCTTGCATTGTGGCAGAGTCTAATTGGATACCCAGAAAAGTGATAACGGTGTCTGGCCCTTCTGTTTTCTTTGGGGAGATGGGTACACCTAGTTGCTCAAATAGCTTAGTGGTAGCTTTGAGACTAGTGGGAGGTGAAGTATTCTCCTCGACCAGTAGGAAATCGTCCAAGTAATGTAATACCGTAGGGCATCCGGCTATGTTCAATAGTAACCAGCATAATGCTTCAGCAAATGTGTCGAAAATAGCTGGGCTACTTTTGGACCCAAAAGTTAACCGGGAGAAAAAATAGTAGTTCCCGGACCACTTGATGCCATGCAGGTGCCACAGTGTGGGGTGGATAGGGAGTAATTTGAAGGCGTTAGTAATGTCGGTCTTACTGAGCCAGGCTCCAACCCCTGCTTGTATGATAGCTGTAATGGCGTGATCTATGGTGGTGTATTGCAGAGAGAATTCCTCAGAGGGTATGAGGGAATTAAGACTGGGGTTGGCCGATGAGTGGGGAGCTGATAAGTCAATGATGAGTCTCTGTTTTTGGGAAGATTTCCCTGTGACAATACCAATAGGGTTGGTGCGCCATTCTATGAATGGAGGAGTTCTAAAAGGCCCCAATACAAAGCCCTCATCCACTTCTTGGGCTATGAGGGTGTCAACCACTGTGGGGTTGTGTTGGGCGGATTGTAGGTTAGGGCATTCCAGAGTTCCAGCTGGTATGTGTAGGATACCTGTGTGCAGGGGCGTACCTAGAGCATTTGGCACCCGGGGCGGATCCTGTGCTTGGCATCTACAAAACCCCCACAACCCCCTTCTACAAATCCCCAGCTTATCCCCCCTTATAAAGACTCCTGTCCCAATACAAAACCCCCACCCCCTTCTACAAAATCCCTGCAGCCCCACACACACACATTTAAAGGCAGACAGTCACACACTCAGTTACAGACACAGTCACACACTCAGTTACAGACAGACAGTCACACACTCAGTTACAGGCAGACAGTCACACACAGTCACAGGCAGACAGTCACACATACACATTTCCTCCGTGCGGCCAGTTTATCAGCTGTTTGCTTGAATGAGCTGTACTGGCCGCACGGCACCCTAACTACCATGGGACACTGTGCGTCCACAGCTCACACAGCCCCTCCAGCCAGGGCCAGTACAAGGATTTTTGCCGCCAGGCAAAAGTAAAGTTTGCCGCCCCCCATGTGACATCACAATGCCCCAGCCATATGATTTGCCATGTTAACTAACGCCAGTGCTGCAGTGCCGCCGTGTTTACATTAAAAGGCCTGCAGGGACAGGCTATAGACACCAGAACCACTACATTAAGCTGAAGTGGTTCTGGGGACTATAGTGTTTTTAATGTGAGGTAAATTAGAGCTTAGTGCCACGAATAATATACTAGATTGCCTACTTACAACCAGATGAGGATGATGATGGGCTCTAGCTGCAGTCTGGCTCCACTGGTCTGGTGCAGAACAGGCTCTCTGGAGGCTGTTTGTAACTGTGGTCACAAAAATCAATGTTCTGGGAGAACGGGAAGCAGCTCCATTTTTTGGGGGCCCTTTACACAGCTCAAGGTCTGGGTCCCAGGGTCCACCTTCATGTTCCACCAATGAGTTTGTTCACAGGGGGTGGAGTGTGTAGGGGATGTCCTGATATGTGTGTAAGGAATGCATTGTGTGAAATTGTGTTTGTATGTGTAAGGACTGCAAGGTGTGTTTCTGTGTATGTATGGGATGCATTGAATGTGTGTAAGGGGTGCATTGAGTGTGTGTAATGAATGCATTGTGTGTTTCTGTGTGTGTAAGGGATGCATTGTGTGTAACGGTTGTATTGCTTGTGTATGTGTGTCTGTGTGTTTTTCTGTGTGCAAGGGGTGCATTGTGTGTATGTGATGAATGCCAATCTCTCCTCCCGCTCCAATTTCCTTCTCCTCCTCCCAATTTCTCTCTCACCCCCTCTTTATCTCTCTCTCCTCACCCCCATTCTCCTCTCATCCCCTCTTATCTCTCTCTCACCCCCTTATCTCTCCTCTCACCTCCTTATCTCTTCTCTCACCCCCCCATTCTCTTTTCACTTTATCTCTTTTCACTCCCTTATCTCTTTTTCTCACTTCTTATTCTCTTCTACCCCTCATTCTTTTTTCAATTCCCCTTATTCCTTCTTTTCTCACTCCCCTTATCTCTTTTCACCCCCTTATCTCTTTCACTCTCTTATCTCTTTCTGCACCCCCTCTTATCTCTTTTCTCACCCCCTCTTATCTTCTTTTCACCTCTTATCTCTCTTTTCTCAATTTCCTTATTTCTTTTTCTCACTTCTTATTTCTTCTTTTCAAATTTCTCCTTCTTTTCAACCCTCCCTCTGGTACCTCTCTGTGAAGGGCCGAAGTTTCAGGTCCGCGGGTACAGGGAGCTTTTGTTTCCTGTACCCGGCCGGACTAATAGGAAGTGAACACTGAGTGTGCACTTCCTGTTAGTCCGGCCGGGTACAGGAGACAGCTGCTCTCTGTACCCGTCGGACTAGCATGCTGCAGTGAGGGAGCTGACAGGAGCGCTTCCCTCCTGTCAGCCGCTCCTCAGGCTGCGCCCGGGCGGTGCGGTCCGCCCTCATGGACGCACCGTCCGGGCAAAGCTGCAGCCGCCTGAGGCTCTCTGCAGAGCACTGGGGCGGCTGCAGCATGGGGGGAGGCGGGGGACTGGTCATGGCACCCCCCATCCTGGTGGCACCCGGGGCGGACCGCCCCCCCCGCCCCCCCCGCCCCCCCCTTAGTACGCCACTGCCTGTGTGGAAGCCTTCTGTTAAACCAGAAATAAGAAAGTCTACCAGGTGTCTAGATGGGTGCTGAGACATCAATGCTGTGAATACTGGCATATTAATGGACGTAAAGTAAGGCTTGGAATACATTTTATTTGGACACATGGTCTTTGCATGTGCCCTAAAACATTTTGAACAGACATGCAATAGTCTACATCCACTGTAATTACAAGACCCAAAATTGAAATTATTACATATCTGGGACTTGCCCAGAAACTTGATTGGGCGTCCCAATTTGTCTTTGGATAGTTTCCCTGGATCCCCAGAGGAACTAGTTCCTTGTGTGGAGGCATGTCCGTCTGCCGTGTTGGGACAAAAATTAGTAGTATGGGCTGTGGAGGAGCAGTATGCACAAGCTGGTGTTCTTAGACCTGCAAAGTGTCTGCAAAATAAGACGGTATCAATCCTTCCCCAGTTGGATCGTGTACCGTACTGGGAGAAGGCTCCAGCCACTTTTGCAGAAAAAGACCTATGGTAGTCATAGAATGCTGAACCACCATATTTGTTGCCCAGGTCTACCAGCTTGTGCATATAGAGATCAAACTCCTCTCTTCTGTTGGGATAAACCGCACAGATGACATCCCTGTAAATACCAAACGCTAGTACAAATTCAGGGATAGTCAGTTTTCTGTTCAGGCGGGCATCCCTAGATCTGACAATAACAGATACATCATCATAAGCATACGTCTTATGTTCCACAATGTCCTGGGAGGCAATCAACAGGGAAGCCAGGTTGACGTCTTTACCTTCCAGGATATCCCTTTTGATGTGCTCAGGTATCATGTGGGCCGGGCTAACTTCCTGGTCATCCAGGGTGCTGGCTGGAGCGACTAATGGCAAGGCTGGTGTTTGTACCACAGCAGCGGGTGGCCATGCTAGAGTAAGCGCCGTGGTGACCGACTCAAGTTTCTCCAGCCTGGAGTTGACCTTGCTCATGGATGTCATGAGTGAGGATAACATGGCATGTATGTCCCCTGGGTTGGACTGGCTAGATCCTTCCCCGGCATCCATGTTATTAGTCGATGTGCGTAACAGTTTGAAAAGTTCTGCCTTCCTTGCTGTAGCGGGGTAGGGGATTTGTCATCTTCTTAATTCCGTGGTTATGCGTGGGATCGTCCAGGATCTGATTGATGCTGGACTAGCTAGCTCTCCTCCTTGTGTGGGAGTGACAGCTCTAGCTGGGGTGCTAGGCAGGGAGAAATCCTCTACCCCTTCCTGAGACATACTATAAATAAAACAATTAATTAGTATATAGAACCACCAAATTGTACTGGCAGGCTAGCTAGGCCGGATGGCGAAAGTATTATACTTGTTTGGTGACAGGTGAGGCCCTGCTAATTGCCAAGCGGCTTGAGAGGCTCTATCTATGCATTGGCGCGAGGGGTTATTGAGGCCACTTGACGTAGTGGCAGGAGTTTTAGGCCTCTCGGTGACTGTACGACAGAAAACAGGGGAAGGGAGTGACAGGTGAGGCCCTCTATTTGCAACATGAGAGGCGGCTAGCTAACGTGTGGCCCGATGGGTGTTTGCCTCTGGAACGTTTGAGGCGGGGTGTTGGCCTTGCGGGACCACTAACTGATGGCGACTGCCAAGACGGGGTAAATACCTATTGGGAATCCTGTGACCCTATTGCCAGTACTCTAAACTAGGGGGATGAAATGAAATGTATGGTAGAATACCATATGAGCAGGTGTACGTACGTGGTAGTATGACAAATCACAGGAATAAACCGTGTGGAGCAAATATATAAGCTTGACAGCCTAAAAATGGGTAAAAGAGAGTAGTATGATGAGTGTGGAGTGTGAAAAGAAACAGACTTATAGCCTGTAGCAGCAATGTTTTAAAATTATGTTGATACCATGGGAATAGATATGAGTGGCTCAGAAATGTTTGCATGCTTGAATAAGACATCTGAGGGAGGCCGTGGCCTATGTACAAACAATCTATGTGTTATGTGATAATGGTGTGTAAAGGAAAACATGAAATGTAGGTTATATACATATGTATATGACTGTGCAGGAAACGTATGATTGGTTGGATCAGTACGTGTGATTCAACCCGAGTATGCATGAAAAAGGAATTAAGCCTTATGTGTCATCGTCATGACAGAGAAATGAGGCCTGTAATATAGGCTGAGTGAATTGAAATGAAATGGATAATTATAAAACTCCTGGCGTGGGAGTTCAATGATCTGTACAGAAATGTAGCTGGTTTTATAGAAAGGGACATGGATGAGGTCATGGCCTATTTTACACAGCGTTATGTATGATATGTAGCAGAATAACAAAAGGCAGGAATACCCAAAATGATTTAAAATGATGTAAAGTGATGTATATCTATATGATATATTTGTATTGAAAAGACGTATCAACCCGAGAATTATTGCTTAAATGAACCTGTATCCTTTGTATGTGTTGTAGTAATAACACAGAAATGAGGCCTGTAACATAGGCTGAGTCCATTTGTATGAATGGATAAGTAATGCAGACCCCTGAAAGCGTGGGAGTCAAATGGTCTATACAGATAAGTGGACTTGATTTGTGGACGTAATACAATACTGACAATATTTGAAAGTAATAGAAATAATCTATTTAAACAAGCAATTCTTAACCGAACGTTATATACACATGAAATGGTGAATATAATTCATGAAAGGATTATACGTAATACATAGAAATAAAGCCAAAAGCAAATGTGAGGGAAACACAGAAGTTAGAATAGTTTAACCGTATGACTTTATGCGAACCGAAAGCGTGTTTGAGCGTATGTGAAAATTGCCGAACGGCGAAACAACCGAGTGATAATTCGTTTCAATATAACATGAAATAGGATATGCGAAATGACTATTGAACGATTAAATTTGTTCAGCCGAATGACCGTACGAATGAAAAAGTCAGCGAATGGCTTGAAACATTCGTGTCATAACCAGGGAAAAAACGTAAAGCGAGGACCCGTGCTGTACCGTTCGCCGTGGGAACCGGTCCTGGTGTGACAGGTAGGTCTGACTTACGGTTTAGGAGTCCCTGGGACGCGATCTACGACGAAGACCGGAGTCAGAAGAAGCTGGACGGGCGGAAAGGCCTGAACAGGATTCCTGGACACAGCTAACATGGTGAAAACCTCGTGGATACTGAACCCAAGATGGCGTCTGAGAGAACCCGGAAGTGGATCCTCATTCGACGCTGACCTCGAACGGTAAGCAGCAAGGTAAGGGGAGTGCCTTAAGTAGGCTAGGAGTAGCAAACCAGCACCTCCCACAAATCCAGGCAAATTGCCTTAATACATATATATATATATAGATAGATAGATAGATAGATAGATAGATAGATACATATAATTATATAAAAGATTATATTAGTATACACGTAGAATTTAAATACCTATAAATGCATATATATTAAAATTCTACATGTATATTTAAGTAATCTTTTAACATAATTATGTGATTTCATTAATTAAAATTTGATTGACATGCCTGACAACACAGGGAGAAAGTGCAGAGAATTTAATTCACAAGCACTATATTTGACCCTGTAACTCTCCAAGACACCATAACACCTGTACATAGGAGGTACTGTTTTTCTCAGGAGACTTCGCTGAAAGAAATCAAATATTAGTGTTTCAAACTGGTAAATTGTAATACAACGATGATAATTTAAGTAAAAGTGACATTTTTTGCATTTTTTTACAAACGGACGGCACTTTTATGGACTATATTATTGTTGTAATATGTTTTACTGTTTTAAAACAAGAATATTTGTGTTTAGTCTCCCAAGAATAACAGTCCCCCCAATGTACAGGTTTTATGGTGTTTTGGAAAGTTAGAGAGTCACATATAAGACTTGCATTTCATTTTTTTGACGTTGAAATTTGCCAGATTGATTATGTTGCCTTTGAGAGCGTATGGTAGTCCAGGAATGAGAATTACCCCCATAATGGCATACCATTTGCAAAAGTAGATAACCCAAGGTATTGCAAGTGGGGTATGTCCATTCTTTCTTAGTAGCCACTTAGTCACATACACTGGCCAAATATTAGTTTTTTGCTTTTTTTCACACAAAAACAAATATGAACGCTAACTTTGGCCAGTGTTTGTGACTAAGTGGCTACTAAAAAAAACTAAACATACCCCACTTTCAATACCTTGGGTTGTCTACTTTTTCAAATGGTATGCCATTATGGGGGTAATTCTCATTCCTGGCTACCACACCATCTCAAAGGTAACATTAATAATCTGTCAAATTTCAATTTGAAAATGGAACGTTCTATATTTGACCCTGTAACTTTCCAAAACATCATAAAACCTGTTAATGGGGGTACTGTTGTACCCGTGAGACATCGCTGATTACAAATATGTGCATTTTTGTTGCAGTAAAACCTAACAGTATTATGACATTCACAGCTAAAATGTCAGACGGAAATACAAATTTTAAAAAAAAATCTTATTTTCTCACATTTTTTTTTATTTTATTCATAATAAATTATGTTCCATATATGAATAGTTAATTATAAATTAAAGCCCTGTTTCTCCTAAACAAAATGATATATAATAAGTGTGGGTGCATTTAATATGAAAGAGGTGAATTACGGTTGAACAGACATATAGCGCAAATTCCAGTTTTTGTTTACGTTTTGTTTTGATCAGAACATGCACTATTGACTCAGTCCTGAAGGGGTTAAACAGCAAGATTTCTGAAGGCTTGCCTAAGCTCCCTTTCCAGTCGAGGGGTGTAGGTGTTGTATTTTGAGGATTTCCAGCGTCCTAGTCTCTTAATGATGTGTACCGGAGTGTTAGTGCTTGAAGCCGATGATGCTGCGCCGTTGCGAAACGAGTGACCAGAGAAGGAAGCTGGGTTGTAGCCCAACCTTGATAGTAGAGTTCTGATGTGTGAAATAAATTTAGCTGTAGTGAGTGGGTGTCATTGGAGTAGAAGTAGTGGAGTGTCTGGAGAGTTAATGTGGTGAAATAATAGTAGCAAATCCAGAATATGTACTGGGCATCACAGATTGTTGGTAGGGAAGAGGGGAATGATAGTAGGATAGGCAGAGTGATTGGTTTTAGTAGCAGGTAATGAGAGTATGTAATGGTCATCTACTTTCTTTTAGTGAGAAAGTTTTAGACATTGGACTGTATCTAAGTACTTTTATATACACATACATAGTTAATAAAAGTGTATTTTAATATTAATATATATAACAATATATATTAATGTTAAAATACATTTAGAATTACATTATTTATATATATATATTTTTAAATAATCAATAAATAAATTGAAAAAAATTAAATTACAAAAATAATATATTTTTTAATTATATACCTGTTAAATTTGTTCTAACTGTATTTTGATATTAATATACATATATATTTAAATCGAAATAAATTTAGAATGACATAAATAAATATATGTATCTATATCTATATATCTATCTATGCATATATATACACATACATTTAAATTCTACAAATATATGTATATAATATTTTTACATAATTAATTATTTTAATAATTACAATATGAGGGACCTGCCTGACAACCGAGGAACAAAGTCCCGAGGATTTGGTTCGCAAGCCCTATATTTAACCCTGTAACTTTCCAGGACACCATAAAACCTGTAAATGTATTAGTGTTTCAAAACAGTAAAACATATCACAACGATGATATCATCAGTGAAAGTGCAGTTTCGTTGCATTTTTCACACACATACGGCACTTTCACTGAAGACATAATTGTGATACGTTTTACTGTTTTGAAACACTAATATTTGTGTTCAGTGAAGTCTCCCAAGTAAACCAGTACCCCCATGTACAGGTTTTATGGTGTCCTGGAAAGTACCCCTCATGTACAGGTTTTTTGGTGTCCTGGAAAGTACTCCTCATGTACAGGTTTTTTGGTGTCCTGGAAAGTACTCCTCATGTACAGGTTTTTTGGTGTTTTCAAAAGTTACAGAGTCAAATATAAGGCTTGCATTTCCTTTTTTCACATTGAAATTTGCCAGACTGATTATGTTGCCTTTGAGATCGTATTGTAGCCCAGGAATGAGAATTATACCCATCATGGCATACCATTTTCAAAGCTAGACAACCCAAGGTATTGGAAATGGGGTACGTCCAGTCTTTTTTAATAGCCACTTAGTCACAAACACTAGCCAAAATTAGCGTTCAAATTTGTTTTCTGCATTTTTCACACAATATGAACGCTAACTTTGGCCAGTGTTTGTGACTAAGTGGCTACTAAAAAAGACTTGGAATAACCCATTTGCAATACTTTGGGTTGTCTACTTTTGCAAATGGTATGCTATCAGTTGGGTAATTTTCATTCCTGGGCTACCATACGGTCTCAAAGGCAACATGGCCAGTCTGGCAAATTTCAATGTGTTTAAACTGAAAAATTTTATGTGATACATTTGACCTTGTAACTTTCCAAGACACCATCCAACCTGTACATGGGGGTACTTTTGTACTAGGGAGACATCACTGAATACAAATATTTGAACTCTATTGCAGTTACAGCTAACAGTATGAAAAAGAAAATGCCATACAGAACTAAAAAAATATAACATTTCTTAATTTCTCAAATTTTTTTTATATTTTTTTTCATATTAAAGGACCACTATAGGCACCCAGACCACTTCAGCTTAATGAAGTGGTCTGGGTGCCAGATCCTGCTAGGTTTAACCCTTTTTTCTATAAACATAGCAGTTTCAGAGAAAGTTAGGGTTAAACCAGCCTCTAGTGGCTGTCTCTTGACAGCCGCTAGAGGCGCTTGCGTGCTTCTCACTGTGAAAATTGTAAATGCTTTCCTATGAGACTGTCTGAATGTGTGCACAGCTCCTGCCGCGCATGCAGCCGAAGAGGAGGAGAGGAGGCAGAGAGGAGGAGGAAAGCTCCCTGCCCGGCACTGGAGAAAGAGGTAAGTTTAACCCCTTCCTCTCCATCCAGCGAGGGGGGAGGGGGGCCCTGAGGGTGGAGGCACCCTCAGGGCACTATAGTGCCAGGAAAACGAGTGTGTTTTCCTGGCACTATAGTGGTCCTTTAAATTATGTTTAATATATAAATATTTGATGTGAAATGAAAGCCCTATTTTTCCTGAACAAAATGATATATAATAAGTGTGGGTGCATTTAATATGAAAGAGGTGAATTAAGGTTGAACAGACATAGCCAGATTCCAAGTTTTGTTTACGTTTTGTTTTGATCACAACTTGTACAACTGCCTCCATCCTTAAGGGGTTAATAGTAATTCAGGCAACTAAAAGTTAACTTTTTCCAAACACATTTATTGTAGTTTAAAGACACATTACTGAGAGTATTATTGTTATACAGCTCTATTATACACTCAGACACACCAATAACACACCAATAATACTGTTGTAAAATCCCTCCTTATTATTATTGTAAAGTGCTGTGGAATATGTGTGCACTATATAAATGCTAATTATAATAATAATACATAACAATGTAGGGTACCAAGAAAAGAGAGACATTAAATAGAAAAGAGGAGTTTAAAATAGGGACTGGCCTTAACAAAGACACTTGAAGTTATGTTAGATGCTTGTTTATACTTATTGATGCCTGGAGCTGTCTTTAAAATGACTAACACAGAAGTTTGATTTCCTTTATCTACTTCCTCTTGTCTGATATACCCCAGTGTTTAGTAAGTGAATTCCCAGTTAGAGATTTCCCTTATCTACACTGGCTCTCTGATAAGGGTAGGGTTGGCCAGAGGTCACAAAATACTTGATTGACAAGCAATTCATCATTAGTGGTATTTGGGAATGTCATCTTATAGTACTGTCTATCTCAAACAAAGCTTCTCTGGTCTTGAAAGATTAAGGAACAGAATCCCTCCAGTGATTGATTAATTAATTGATTGATTGGTCTGGTAAATGTATACCTGCTTAAGAAAGTGCTCTTCCCATTGGTTTTCAGTCAATGCACGTTTCAATGAGAGAAGCATTTCGAAAGCACATCAATGTTTTTTTATGTTCATCAGCACATCCAATCATTACTTTTACCTGGAATTATGTACTTAGCTCATTGAAATTGAACATATAGAGCACATCCTGGATACATTGATTTACTAGTTAACTACTTGCCAGTTGCCAACAGTTATTAAATAAATATATATAATGACTACTACTTTCATCCAATTATAGTCTTGAAGTCAGTGATTGTGTGGCACATTGTGAGGTGGGTTGGATTGTGGCATATTAGTGTGCAAAATAACCTGGTTGAAAACCACTCTTCAATAGGTAAAATTCTAAATTATAAATTATAGCAAATTAAGGCAATTGTCTAACTTCATTAACAAAACATAGAATTTTGATACATGCTTGTTCAGCTGCTATTTGCCATTTTTATTATTAAATTGACCCATGCATTATTTTATAGAGCAGACTGAACTTTTTATACCCTATATATATATATATGTATATATACAGTCATGGAAAAAAAAAGTAGTAGACATAGACATAGTAACAATCATTTGTTCCTTAGCAGGTCTTAAAATTAGGTAAATACAACCTCAGATAAACAACAGCACATGACATATTACAACGTGTCATGATTTAATAAAATCCAAGGCCAAAATGGAGAAGCCATGTGTGAAAAACAAAGTACCCCTTACGATTCAATAGCTTATAGAACCACCTTTAGCAGCAATAACTTGAAGTAATCATTTTCGTTTTTTCGTTTTTCTCAGTTTGATGGGCAGCAACAATTGCTTCTCTAAGTTAAATGTTGATGTCTTTTTCTTCCCTTCCCCCCCCCCCGTGCCATTCTCTTAACACACACCTGAATGCTCCAGGCCAGCAAAATGTTAAAACGTTGGCTTTTATAGAGGTGGTCACACTTGCTTGATCAATTAATCAAGTGCACCTGTCTGCTACTTAGCTTCTTAATTACTATTGAAACAGTAATGGTGTACTTAGTTTTTCCAAACATGGCTTCTTCATTTATTTATATATAATTATTTCATACTTCTCCTAAGGGTATTTACGTACTCTACAAAGATAGGAGCCATAGTTTCTCCTTGTTTTTCTTTGTTTTCCACTATACAGGGTTATGCTCTAATTGGACATTTACCCTTTCTGAGACCAAATTGCTTTTCTTTTTTCTTAGTTTTTGGGTTAAATACTTGAACTTACCTATAATTTTGAAGTTTCTGATGCCAGCAACATTGAACTCTTGGGACTTCTACCTCTGGAAAAAGTATTTCTGTGTCCTTGAGGAGATATATATGCCCTATAAGTTCAGAGCCAACTTTTAATGGGCTCTGAAAAGTGTGAGTGTTTTGATTTTTAGGACTTATCTGTTTGCTGTATATACAGATTACACTATGTTGTGTTCTGTGCCCATTTTATATAGGACATTTTAATTATACCTCTACCAGAAAATATATTATTTCTGAAAGGTAAATAGAACTTCTGTGTGCGCATATTCCCTTTTTCTGTTTTTTATTCTAAGTTTGTTAGGGTCTCTTTATTTCCTGTGGGTGCCCCATTGGTAGACGCAGCATTTGCAGATGCCAAAGATGATGTTATAGTGGCATGTCATGTGGCATGTAAAGTGACATGCACACTTTGAGTGTTTGTCAAATCCAATCAGTCAGCTACAGGGCCAAAATCTGACCAAATGTGGCCCTGCTGACACCTAGATTTAACTCTGCTCACATCAAGATTGGAGAACATTCCATTTCATTCTAACAGGATATAAACCCACCATTTCTAGGATGGAATGAAGCATCCTAAGGACATTGAAGGGTATTTGTTCTGTACATCAAACAAGCAGCATTTTATTTATTGAATGTATTTATTGTACTAAAATCTTCATCTTAGCTTAGAACACCAATCAAACAAAGAGCTGGAAAATGATTGATAAAAAGTATCTTCATTTAGAATTTCATTCACTTTTGTGTATTACAGTTGGATTTTTTTATGCAGTGATATAAGCAGAATTATAACATTACGTTTCCCTTGTCATTTTCAGTAATTCTCTCCCAGGAACAGCGGAAGGCTGTAAGGGGGGCAGGAGGGTAATTGCCCACCCCAGGCTGCAATTGTAAAGAGCATTTGGGGCTGCTAAGTCACGGAACAATACTAAACTATGTAACTGCATTATCTTATTGTTATGTATTGTTTTTCTTGCAGTATGAGTAGAAAACATTTTATAGAAAATTAAAGAAGAGAGTGGAGTTTGCTGCTTTAGTGTCAAACTGGGGTATTTATTTGCAGTTCTGCCCCAGGACAAAAGTGGCCAGTGGTCCCCTGCTTATGAAAGCATATTTACAAAGCTGGTAAATTAAGCACCAAAATCTATCAATCAAAGTATGTTTTTTTTATGTTGCGAAAATACTAGCTATATGTTTTTTTCACACTATCTCAGAATCATTCTATTCAAACATTAGTAAATGCCTCACCTTTTAGGACATGTCATGTTTGCTTACATACATCTCCCTAAACAGACTGATATTTTGCTAATGACATTCCTTTTACAGACTTAGTAAGCAATAAACAATGGCTACACAATCCATTGAGCAGCTGATAGATTAGTCAGCCTCTCTCTTTGAAGGCTGACATCTTAAACTTACTGTGCACTCTGTGTGTTCTTAGACAATGTGTGCATGTTAAGTCCTTTCTCTGCATGAAATACTTAAGATCTGCACCTCTCTTTTCAAATGAATGAAGAGAGAGCGCGGATAAATTCATTTTTTCCTTACCACTATGTTTCACTTTTTTTGCCTTTTGTGTCCTTGAGATTAAAAATTCTTGTCAGTATGTTTAAGCAGCAGAATTAGATGATTACCATTAAAAGGAATGAACCGGCGTAACATTGAAAATCACCTATAACTTGTTAACTTTAGTTTTTTATTTTTTATAATGAGATGCTCAATTTTCTTTAAAATTTATTTTACAAAACGTAGCAAATGATATTTCAAGCCAATTCCCTCGAGATGCAGAAACCACATCCACACCTCCGAAGTGCCCCTAGGAGGGACAGACCCTATTTTTGGCCCGAATCCAACTGTCCCACTTTTCTACCCTAATGTCCCTCTTTTCTAGGAGCTCCAGCAATAATACTCACAGTAATTGGTCTTTCAACTACAATAAATGTGTTTAGAAATCAGTCTGTGCAAATAAGATACATTGTTCTTGTTCAAATTACATATTAGTTCCCTCGATTGTTATTAGTAAGTAACTAAAAATAAATTCTAAACAGCTCTGCCCCTGGCCATACTGCCATTCACACCCCTAAAATTAAAGTAAAGAAAACAAAAACTTAAAACTTAAATGTAAAACGAGAGGGTTGATTAATGGAATGTGCCTACTGGTTCCATTGGTTTCCCACACTTTTAGTACTTTACACCATTTTTTTAGAGCAGGACACTTAAATAAATCTGCATCATTGTTTTATTATCCCTGTGTATGTTTTCTCTGACTGCCAGTTGTGAAGATAAAAGATTATAACAATGATTGACAGGGAGCTAAGATGGAGGCACTCAGTTCCAGGATAAAGAGGTGTAGATTTCTACACATAACTTGAATATTAGAAATCATGGGTAGTTACTGTTTTCATTTAGTACTGATATTAAAATGAAAAATATTTATGTTTATGGACTAAGATGTCTTTTCTATTTTTGGCTTTTATCAGTAAAATTGACTGGAATTCACAGAACCATTTTATCTACATTTCGAAAGTTTAAATGTATAACATTCATAAATGTGATCTACATTACGCTTGTTTCCACTGAAGCATATGAGAGTCAAAATACCATAAATACCCTGCCAACATGTGTTAGCAAGAAATCAGAGGGAATGCAGCTTTAAAAGGCAGCTGTAATGTAAAAATAATGGCTGTGTATGGGCTCCATGCCAACATGCATTAAATATAGTTACACTAACCATCTATACAATCTAAGGCACAACAGGCTGTTACTGAAACTGCAAAAAAAAACTGTAGTGTGCTTAGTGTGCTCAGCTCAGTCATCTCTCCCTACTCCCTCTGCCAAGCAGCTAGAACAGAGCTTAACAACCTTCTGCACTCCAGATGTTGTGGACGACATCTCCCACAATGCCCATACAGCTATGATTGATAGCACAGTATCAGGGGAGATGTAGTCCACAACATCTGGAGTGCCAAAGGTTGCCTATCCCTGATCTAGAATATAGCAATTATCTTTGCCCTTGTAGAGGCTACACACCCATATTACAGTTTGAAATCACAATAAACTGAATGGGAGAGCACAGTTCACATTGTTTGGAAGAAAGAGTTAATTTATTTATCTATACTAAGCATTCAATCAGAAATAATTACAAATAAGGTTTGCGAAATTCATTTATACAATGATATCTGGCTAGTATTATACATTATGCTGGTCTGTTTCCCTTTATTCAGTTTCATGATAAGCCAGAAGAGTGAGTCTTACTTAGAACATGCTCACAATCACACAGTCATAATGACTATGGAGTGAGTCTGGCAAATAAACAAGAATTTTGCTAGTGGTTTTTCTTGCAAAAAAAAAAATGTAGATTATGAAAGTACACCATTTATATTACCTGAAAATAAGAATGTGTACAGTAAATCAATCAATAAACGTGCAACAGCTTCATTAGAAAACAAACTGTGGTAAGTGTTATTTAAATGGATACTAAATGAGTAAACGCTATGTGATTACTTGTAATTATGTCACTTCACTAAATAAATGTCAGAGTGACATCGATGAGTTCTGATGAGATGACAAAAACACTAAATAAATAACTAACTGTACAGTCAAGTTGGCTTCTACTGGGGCCAACATTTTACAAGACAATTGTTAAATCATCAAACCTCAATGCTTTGTGACCCCAGAATGTTAGCAGGCACAAATTCTAACACTGTCAGGTGAGAAATATCAAAGTGGATTCAAAGTGAATTTCAAATTTAAGGTCAAACTAACCAAGCACAGCTGACTTTGATAATTGTTTGGTTTTAACCCCTTAGTGACAAGACATTTTTTCAATTTTCTTACCGTTAAGGACCAGGGCTCTTTTTACATGTGTTTGTGTTTAGCTGTAATTTTACTCTTACTCATCTACCGTACCCACACATATTATATAACATTTCTATCGCTATTAATTGGTCTTTCTAAAGATACCATTATGTTCAACATATCATATAATTTACTATAACATTTTTTATCAACTATAAGGAAAAAATGTAAATAAACACACTTTTTCTAACTTTGACCCCCAAAATCTGTTACGCATCTACAACCGCCAAAAAAACACCCATGCTAAATAGTTTCTTAATTTTGTTCTGAGTTTATAAATACCCAAAGTTAACATGTTCTTAGCTTTTTTTGGAAAGTTATAGGGCTATAAGTACAAATAGCACTTTGCTATTTCCAAACCATTTTTTTTTTTTTAAATTAACGCAAGTTACATTTTAACACTGATATCTGTCAGCAATCACTGAATAACTCTTTAGATGTATATATTTTTTTTAAAGTAGACAACCTAAGGTATTAAACTAGGAGTATTTTGACTCTTTTCATGCAACCATTTTACCACCAATCTATGCCAAATTTTAAAAGTAAATGATAATTGGTGATTTTTTTGACACACATAGCAATTTAAGAAAACATGTACTGAGAACTTTAAGGGTTACTGCCAGAGAACACCCCAATATGTGTTCAGCAATATCTCCTGAGTACAGTGATACCACACATGTATAGGTGTGTCGGGTTCTCTGGGGGCTAAAAGCCCGTATTTGGAGGGTGCGCATTCCAGTTTTCCAACTTGGAATTTTCACAGCTGGTCATCATGCACCCATGGCCTATTTGGGACATTTCTGAAGCCGGCCAATGTAATTTACTCATATCAAACCATATATTTTTTAAACGTAGACAACCCAGGGTATTCAATATGGGGTATGTCCAGTCTATTTTAGTAGCCACTTAATCACAAACACCGGCCAAAGTTAGTATTTATATTTGCTTGTGTGTTAAAAATGCAAAAAACAATTATGAAAGCTAACTTTGGCCAGTGTTTGAGACTAAGTGGCTACTAAAAAAGACTGAACATACCCATTTGCAATACCTTGGGGTGTCTTCTTTTGCAAATGGTATGCCATCATGGGGGTAATTCTCATTTCTGGGCTACCATACGCTCTCAAAGGCAACATTACCAATCTGTCAAATTTCTATGTGAAACCACGGCCTTATATTTGATCCTGTAACTTTCAAAAACACTATAAAACCTGTACATGGGGGGTACACTTATACTCAGGAGACTTTGGTGAACACAAATATTAGTGTTTCAAAACAGTAAAACGTATTATAACAATGTTTTCATCAGTGAAAGTGACGTTTGTGTGTGAAAAATGCAAAAATCTTCACTTTCACAGACAATATCATCGCTGTGATATGTTTTACTATTTTGAAACCCTAATATTTGTGTTCAGCAAAGTCTACCAAGTAAAACAGTATCCTCCATGTACAGGTTTTAGGGTGTCTTGGAAAGTTACAGGGTTAAATATATTGCTAGCAAATTAAATTCTCTGGACTTTCGGCTTGCGTTGTAAGGCCGGTCCCCCAAATTGCAATCAATAAAATTACTTAATTATGTAAAAATATTACATAAATAAGCAGGTAGAATTTAAATATAAATATATATATTTATATATTAGAAGTCTACGTGTATATTTATTAAATTATTTATGTAATTATGTATATGGACATATTTATATTTCGTATTATTTTTATTTACTTATATATACATATATATAATTTCATTTTAAGTGTATTTTTTTGTAACTTTTTTCACCAGTAGGGGGACTGCCTGTCAGTTCAGGCAGTTCCCCTGCCGGCAGCACTGTGGACACCTATTGCGGTCACATGGCCCCTGGGGGTCTTAAATTGCAGAGTGGGGACTACTGTTTGGGCTGAGCCCAGACAGTCCCCCTAAGAAGAAGACCGATTGCAGGCAGGGGAACAGCGGTGATCGGTAAGTACATGGGAAGGAAGGGGTTAAAAAAACTATTTTATTTAATTTTTTTTTAATTTCATTATTTTGTTATATTTACTGAGTGCCTTGACCCTTCGATGCACTCAGTACAGGCAGAGCATCGGAGGCCTGCCTGATGTCTTCCGATGCCCTGCCTCAACCCGGAAGTGATAGTTCCGGGGGAGCGATCACCCGGTGTTCTCCGGCGGCCCGGCAGTGAGGGGGTTATTGCAGCGAGGCATCACTGCAATACCATTAGAGCTTCCGGAAGTGATCGTGATCGCTTCCAGCGCTCTAATTCCCCGCGGATGTATCAGGTACGTCCGCGGTCCTTAAGGACCATTTTTTTGTCGGACCTACCTGATACATCCTTGGTGGGGAAGGGGTTAAATATGAAATTCATTTAGAATTTGTGTTGAATTCCTGATAATTGTCACTTCACTGAATAATTATGAAAATATAGTAACCCTGTGAGCCACAGAAAAAGTATATTATAGCTTATATTATATGGTAAATTATTGCTGGGGTTCCATGCCTGCTAATGCCATCGAGATACACATGTTATATTATTAGAAATTATTATCTATATTAGCTAGGGTTGTCACCTTTCTTAGAAAAAAAGTAATTTGCATAATTAATTATATGTTCATGGCATCACAGGAAATTAAGTCACCAAAGTTATGCAGTATTACAGGGAGTGACATAAAAGGGAAAAAATATCTGGAAGGGGAAAATTCCCTAAATTCCTAAAAAAAACTTCTTCAATTTTTTCATATAAAGCTGGTCATAATAATATATTTCTTTACCAAATACAACTTTAGTCTATCAAAAAAAACTGTGTGTGTATGTGTAGCAGTTTGTGCGTACAGTATTGAGAGTGTGTAGCAGTGTGTGTTAGTGTGTGTTTGTGGCAGTATGTGTATACTGTGAGTGTGTGTGTAGTCTTGTGTGATTTGGTATACTGTGTATGGTCGACCAGTTAATGATCTGAGATAGCTTTGCCTTACCCTGTGATCCTTCTCTTGCAGATCACTCGCAATGCCTGCTACAGCCCTCCTGCTGCAACTCACACACTCTCTCAGTCAGTCAGGCTGATCTTTACATTGCATCATTTAATAGATAGACTTTGGCCAAATGATCACCCGCAGTATTATCCAACAGACTGCTCTGAATTGCCTGATGCTGGATGTGAAATGTTCCACTGAGCACTAATTGCTGATGTGGGCTGCTGACCTATGTAGCTAACATCTGTAGTGACACGTGTCAATCTATGCACCTAGGGACAGGCCTCCTGATCAGGTATAAACAATTTAAATGTTTGGTTTTGCTGCAGCTGTTGGACTGAGCAGCAGAAAACACCAGCTGTGCCCGTATAAAATTAGCCAGAAGGCAAGCCTAATATTAGGGAGAAGTAGATACAGAGGTGCTTAATTGCACAACATGAACAATGTTGTAGAAACGGCAGAACTTTGGCTTTAGAAATGAAATCTATTGCTCACAAAACTGATCTTCATCAACTTTACAGATCATACTAGGAAAAGGGTTCAATTTATCTGGCTCAAATAAAATTGCAGGTATATGGCATTAAGCATTTAATTACAGTCCAACATGTAGATTTCATATCAAGATAATTGTTATCCTAGTTCAAAAATAGTTGTTTTTTTTTGTTGTTGTTTTTTTTTAACTGTGCATCATCAAATCCTTAGCGGCTGTCCCCTAACCATCAATCATCTTTTTTTCGGCGCCACCAGTGGAACTGGTAGAACCGAAGTAAATAAACATGCTTGTCCATTGCACTTGTGGTTTGTTCAATTATACGGCCATATAACAAAATTCAGCCAAACCTCCAATTGGCCTAAATTCGGACGAATCGAAATTTGCATGATTATATAGTAATGCTTACACTGTTAAACATTGACTAGGGAATTACACAATAGCTCAGATTTTTTATCTGAAATATGTAATTTCTGGTCAATTCTAAACAATTCCATGTTTATTGGATACGCTATAATATGTTTATTCACTAAACACTGTATGAAAGTAAATTAAAACTGAACAGCAAAATGTAATGACTATGGATGAGTTGTAGAATTTTTGACCATTTTTCTATTTGTGCCTCGATTTTACAATTCAGTCTTCAATTCACTGCAATTTGGAGTTTAGAGAACAAAATCCTTAAAAAGGATTTCTTTTTTAATGATTTTCTTTATTTTATACTCATTGCCTGCACACATTTGCTTTTTTTTACTTGAGGGAAAAAAAGAAACGTAATAAACGTAAAATTTCTGAAAAGCTATTTTATGCAACATAACTGATGCTAGGTATTTCAGTATCCAGATACCCACCAGGTGTTGCCTAGAACTATAATATTTTCATAAAACTTCAAAAACATACATTTTCTTTTGTTTTAAATAACTTTCTGAATATAAGATCTTAATCATGCTTTTGAGCACAGAATATCCATTATGTACATGGCAAACCAGAAATATATTGCTATTCTGAGGCCAGTATCTTGAAATTTGATTTGTGTTAAAAAGATTTAAATTATTCATTTGAACAAGGGAACAATGCTGGTGTAGATTTTTTAAAATTAATTATTATTAGACAAAAGTGGTCTATTATTTCCCTCAAATGTTTAGATATTTAATACTTAGACTTTCCTAAATTTTGAGTTTCTTAAAGGGACACTATAGTCACCCAGACCACTTCAGCTCAATGAAGTGGTCTGAGTGCAATGTCCCTCAGGTTTTAACCCTTCAGATGCAAACATAGCAGTTTCAGAGAATACATATGGGGTTAATCCAGCCTCTAGTGGCTGTCTTCCATATTATGCCTCCATCGCGCAGAGCATCAATAGAAAAGCATTGAGAAATTCTTTTCTATGGACACTTTGAAAGCACGCGCGCCACTTGCCGCGCATGTGCATTTCGCTCCGCTGACGTTGGATGGGGGAGCTGACGTCGGTGGGGAGCTGACGTCGGCGGGGGATGAGAGGTCAGCAGTGGCGAGGGAGCCCGGCGCTGGAATAATCTAAAGGGCTGAAGGGGTTTTAACAGGTCGTCAATAAATCTTGCATACATAAGGATTTGAGTTTTAAATGGTTCCAAAATACGTTCCATCTCAAACTTGTACATGTAACAGTTTGCATACATCGGAGCCATTGCTGCTCACATTGAAGTCCCTGCAACTTGACGGTACCAGCTTTTCTCAAAACGAAAATAATTGCAAGTCAACACGGTTTCCAATAAGTCCATTGTATATTCAATGGGTGGACCATGGTAATATGGTGAATTAGATAATACCTGTTGTGCTACTGCTATACCTTCATGATGAGGGATGACTGTATATAAGCCTTTAACATCGCAAGTTAATAGCATAATTGGTCCAGAAGGTAGCTCCATGGCAGAAATGTGTTTTTTTTTTATAGACTTTTGATAGGTTGTATTTGGTAAAGAAATATATTATTGTGACCAGCTTTATATGAAAAAATTGAAGTAGGAGGATTCAAGACCTGTGTAAATATTGCCAGATAGAATTGAATGTATATGTTGGAAATTTGGATAGACTCCACTATAGTTTCCTATTGCTAGATTTGAGTGGGAAATTTAGTGAGGAATTAATAACTTTATAATCCTCTTTGCTAAAAATGCAGCTAGTTATATTATGATATGTGAAGGATCAGTTTGCATACACTGTATTGGATCTGCTATTTAGCCATACGTTCTTTTGGCCAAAGTGAAATCTGAAGTTATTTTGAAGTTTATTTATTATTATTTAGATTTTTAATTTCACAGTATAGGTGCTTTGGTACACCTGGATAAAAGCAATCTGTCTCTGTATAACCGCTGTTATTATTGAGATATTTGTTGCTTCATGAGCCGCCTAGGCGTTCGGTTGCTATGACTACCTGAGGAAAACAGTCAGGGAAGCAACCGTCGCATATGTAATGATTTCATCATAGCCCGACCGGCAATTCGGCAGGGAATTAGACCAGGCGGTCCATGGAGTGGTTCCTTGTCCCAGGTGGGGTGAGTTTATTGATCAATAGGTTGTGGGTATATAGGTGTGTTTGTGTATTATGTTAACCATGTCCTGATGAAAGTTTGCAGCAGACTGAAACATTGATCTTTTAATTTGGAGCAATAAAAGCTATTTTTTACTTACAAGAAAGACCGAGGAGTGCTATCTACTTTACCTTTCTATATATATATATATACACATTTGCTGGCCCTACTTGCTTTTATAATGAAGAAGGAGTCTAGAAGAGTCCAAGTTCCATCTCCAGTTGAGAGCTGTGAGACCGTTGCAGTGGGTTTCCATGGAAACCCACAGAAAAGGAGAGGACACGGCTGCCGGAGGTGGAAGATATGGGATCTTGAGAATCCTCTTCAGTTTAAAACCTGCTTTGCCACCCGATCACCAGGGAATCTAGCTCAATACCCCCTGCCCTAACCCCCATTAGCTAAAACCACAAACACACACTACAACCAATACACAAACAAAGAAACTGCATCCATGACACACACTGCATCCACTACACAAACAAAGACACAAAGACACTGCATCCACTACGCTGACCGCATCCACTACACAAACATAGACATTCACTATACAGACACTGCATCCACTATGAACACTACAATCAAACACTGCATGCACTATAGAGACACTGTATTCACTACACACACAGCATCCACTACACAAGCACAGACAATGCATCCACTACACACACTACATCCATTACACAAATACAGACACTGCATCCACTGCCCAAACACTGCATCCACTACACATACTGCATCTACTTTCCTCACACACTCTCTCTTCATTCACTATACACACATGTATGCACACTCTGCATGTACTATACAAATACAAACACTTTATCCACTATACAGACATACACTACATCCACTATAAACACACACTGCTTTGACTTTACTTATCCTTGGGGGTGGACTCGGGGGTGCACCTTGTGTGTATAATTGGTGGCAAGTGTCAGAGGCCCAGGACTTGAGCTGTGTAATGGGCCCCAAAATTTCTGATGGCAGACCTGCTACTTAGTATGCAACTACCCAGTGTTGTAGCAGAAAGTAAATATACAGTTGCAAGAAAAAGTATGTGAACCCTTTGGAATGATATGGATTTCTGCACAAATTGGTTATAAAATGTGATCTGATCATCATCTAAGTCAAAACAATAGACAATCACAGTCTGCTTAAACTGATAACACACAAAGAATGAAATGTTGCCATGTTTTTATTGAACACACCATGTAAACATTCACAGTGCAGGTGGAAAAAGTATGTGAACCTCTAGACTAATGACATTTCCAAGAGCTAATTGGAGTGAGATGTCAGCCAACTGGAGTCCAATAAATGAGATGAGATTGGAGGTGTTAGTTACAGCTGCCCTGCCCTATAAAAAACACACACCAGTTCTGGCTTTGCTTTTCACAAGAAGCATTGCCTTATGTGAATGATGCCTCGCACAAAAGAGCTCTCAGAAGACCTACGATTAAGAATTGTTGGCTTGCATAAAGCTGGAAAGGGTTATAAAAGTATCTCCAAAAGCCTTGCTGTTCATCAGTCCACGGTAAGACAAATTGTCTATAATTGGAGAAAGTTCTGCACTGCTGCTACTCTCCCTAGGAGTGGCCGTCCTATAAAGATGACTGCAAGAGCACAGCGCAGACTGCTCAATGAGGTGAAGAAGAATCCTAGAGTGTCAGCTAAAGACTTACAAAAGTCACTGGCAAATGCTAACATCCCTGTTAGCGAATCTACAATACGTAAAACACTAAACAAGAATGGATTTCATGGGAGGATACCACAGAGGAAGCCACTGCTGTCCAAACAAAACATTGCTGCACGTTTACAGTTTGCACAAGAGCACCTGGCAAAATATTCTGTGGACAGATGAAACCAAAGTTGAGTTGTTTGGAAGAAACACACAACACTATGTATGGCGAAAAAAATGCACAGCACACCAACATCAAAACCTCATCCCAACTGTGAAGTATGGTGGTGGGGGCATCATGGTTTGGGGCTGCTTTGCTGCATCAGGGCCTGGACGGATTGCTATCATCGAAGGAAAAATGAATTCCCAAGTTTATCAAGGCATTTTGCAGGAGAACTTAAGGCCATCTGTCTACCAGCTGAAACTCAACAGAAGAAGTGGTAGAGGTTAACACAGTAAAGGAGTTTAAGCATGTGTGGGATAGGCATAAGGCTATCCTAACTATAAGATAAGACTAGGGAGTAATGAAAGTATTTAGAAAATTGGGCAGACTAGATGGGCCGAATGGTTCTTATCTGCCATCACATTCTATGTTTCTATGTTTCTATGGGTGTTGCAACAGGACAATGACCCAAAGCATAGAAGTAAATCAACAACAGAATGGCTTAAACAGAAGAAAATATGCCTTCTGAAGTGGCCCAGTCAGAGTCCTGACCTCAACCCAATTGAGATGCTGGGGCATGACCTCAAAAAAGCGATTCACACCAGACATCCCAAGAATATTGCTGAACTGAAACAGTTCTGTAAAGAGGAATGGTCAAGAATTACTCCTGACCGTTGTGCATGTCTGATCTGCAACTACAGGAAACATTTGGTTGAAGTTATTACTGCCAAAGGAGGTTCAACCAGTTATTAAGTCTAAGGGTTCACATACTTTTTCCACCTGCACTGTGAATGTTTACATGGTGTGTTCAATAAAAACATGGCAACATTTCATTCTTTGTGTGTTATTAGTTTAAGCAGACTGTGATTGTCTATTGTTGTGACTTAGATGATGATCAGATCACATGTTATGACCAATTTGTGCAGAAATCCATATTATTCCAAAGGGTTCACATACTTTTTCTTGCAACTGTATTTACCAAAAGCTGTCCACAACGGGTGCCACCACCTTCTTTATTCAGGAGCCAGTAGTAGATTCAGCACTGTACTTTTGCATATGCACAGAGTACAACACTAAAGTCTATGTAGGATCCCATCAGACCATGAAATTCTTTATAGACCAACACACAAAATCTGTGAGAAAATGCCCTATTTCCACAATCATCACCAGCGACAACTGCAAGAATTGACAAAACTTGATGCCAGAAGTTCCACCTTTTGTCAAGTATTGTCAACCTGGGACATGAGACAAAGTAGTCCGTACACATACACACAAAACAACCTCTTCCTTAGTTATATTGCAGAATTCATGAGTGTCACTAAGGGCAATCCCATAATCACAAGAGCTGAAGATAAAATGTAATGCAAACAGTTTAAGTTAGGCCTCAGGAAGCAAATTAACTAACAAAATACAATAGCTGTTTACTGCTTATGTTAGAAATGTCAGCAGCAGTTCATCACCTCCAACCAGTGGCGGAACTACCGTGGTCGCAGGGCTCGCATGTTAAGGGGCCCATCGGGTAGGCCATGCTCTTAGGGCCACCCAATGGAAATTAATTTCCAGGGCCCGGTCAGCGCTGTGTTGCTTTAACAGCGCAACCAGGCCCACTGTGAAGAGGTCAGAGTGGGAACTCTGACTCCTATCAGGTTGTGCCACTGGACCCCATGAAAGTCACCCTCCTACACCGAAAAAGGTAGGAAACAGGAGGGTAACTAAAACATTTTATGTATGTGTGTTTGTTTGTATGTATGCATGTGTGTTTGTGTATGTGTGTCTGTATGAATGTTTCTCTGTATGTGTGTATGTATTGTAACGGACCGTTTTGCACACAAGAGGTTAAAAACCGTTTAGGCTATATTCCCCTTTTTCAGATGCACAGACAGCTACTGCAAGCACCAATCTCCCGAACTGCAAACCCACGAATTCACCAACTCCTGAACTGCAACCAAGGGAATACTTGAAACTCCCGAACTGCATACCAAGTAGCACTCCAAACTCCCGAACTGGAGACACATGAATAGCTGTTAGCAGACGAACAGGAAAATCACCCAAGCGGCTTACACTCCTGGCAATCAGTCTCTAACAGCATACAATATATCCCCCCAAAGACGAGACGACACTTCGTTTTGAGCGTCAAGCAGAATCTGGTTTACTGGGGCTCACTGCCCAGCTTTAATGCAGGTCTTCCACCTGGTGGACACTCCCTTTGGGGACCAGATGGGAGACTGGGACACAAAGGGTGCAAGAACCAATCACAGACTTACACATTTCAACAATCCTACAATGCATCATAATCCCTCCTCTCTGGCCTGGAGATAATTGGGAAGTAATCCAATTATCTCCAAGGACAGAGGCAAAACTCCATTAACCACATGGCAGTAAAAAGACAGTAAAAGACATAAAATTACATACTGTTACATTAATCGCATAGAACATACACATTCTACCTATCCCCAGATAGCTTAGATCTGAGCGCACATTATTACCGGATGGCGCTCAGATCACATGCATACAGTTCAATCGCCATGGAGCCAAAGTCTTTCCCATAGTATACGAATGGGCTCCATGGCTTAGCTATCTGGGGTAAGACTGCTCCAGTGGCCAGTGGCGAGGTTGGTTCCGCCACATGTATGTGTGTCTTTATGTATATGTGTTTGTATGTATGTGTGTGTGTGTGTATGTCTGTGTGTGTGTGTATGTCTGTGTGTTTGTTTGTATGTATCTGTCTGTCTGTGTGTGTATGTATGTGTATGTATGTATATGTGTTTGTATGTATGTGTGTGTGTGTCTGTATGTATGTGTCTCTGTGACTGTATGTGTGTATGTATATGAGTTTGTATGTATGTGTGTTTAAATGTATGGGTGTCTGTATGTCTGTCTGTGTATTTCTGTCTGTGTGTCTGTATATGTGTGTTTGTATGTATGTGTGTCTGTCTGTATATATGTGTCTGTGTGTGTGTGTCTGTATGTATGTGTGCCTGTATGTGTGTGTCTGTGTGTATGTGTGTTACAACTGTCATTAGTCTAATACTATCCTTAACTTCTGTGTCACTTTACCCCACTCCCTCTAGCATGTAAGCTCATTGAGCAGGGCCCTCAACCCCTCTGTTCCTGTGTGTCCAACTTGTCTGGTTACATCTACATGTTTGTTCGTCCACTCACTGTAAAGCGCTGCGGAATTTGTTGGCACTATATAAACAATAACATAATAAAAATAATGTGTGTGTCTCTGTATGTGTGTTTGTGTGTCTATGTGTGTGTCTGCATGTGTATCTGTTTGTCTGCATGTGTTGGGGGGACAATGTATGGGAGGGGGAGGGTAGAAGTATGGGAGGGGGAGGGTGTAGACGGATGGGGGGCCCCAGGCAAGTTTTTGCACTGGGGCCCCGTGGTTTCTAGTTACACCTCTGCCTCCAACAATACATTATTTCGTCAAATGGAAGACAGCATTGCTTGCCTTGCCCTGCAAACTCTACACAGACTATAAAGACAACAGAAAATGTGTGTTGTGCAAAAAAAGAACCACTCATTTTTCTGGCATTATATGTGTGACAGTGTTCAAAAAGCAGTCTTGCAAAAACAATGAAATGAATTACAAAGTATATATAATTTTTTTTAAAAAGATTCTAGCACTACTGAAAGTGTAATTGAAAATGTATGCAGAAGTAAGAAACGCAGTTAACAATGCATGTACATTGATCCAGTAGTAATCCCTTTAACAGCTCAGCACTGCTTTGCTTTGACAGATTATGGGACTATCTTTGAAGAAGTTCAATTGTATTTTTTTCTAAAACTGGCAGAGTGAAAAAAGACTACAATTCCATCTGTTGTTTTTACCAGTGGCCTTTATTGTATTGACTTTAGTCTTATCTGATGGCAATAAATTCCCAGGGCAGCAGAGCACCAGCTCAGTCCATGACCTCTATTCCCCAAACCAGACAAAAGATCAGTTCCCGCAGACACCCTCAGATGATCTCTGTATTCTCAAGTGCCTCATCTAGGCCATTTATTATAAGCATTTCCACTTTGCAATTAGGAGAAAACTTCATAGGGGCTGCAACAGACCAGTAGAGCAATAAATTACTGGGGGGGTTTCACTGATGCATGAAAAAAAAGAAAACGAGTTGAAGAAAAAAAAATCAGCTAAAAGGATTGTGAGATAGGTTAGGGGTATATTTATTGGAAATGATTCAGAAGGAACAATATGTAGCCAAGCAGAGGCTTCGGACAAGATTCAGATAAAACAATAAGTTCCCAGAGGCCTTGAGAAATTAATTTGATTAACTCTTCACATTTAAATAACTGGTTCAATGCCCACACACAAAAGATAGATAGGTAGGTAGATAGATAGATAGATAGATAGAGAGAGAGAGATTTCTTTTTAACAATTTAGAAGACATACATGCTATGAAATTATTCATGCAAGTTTTTATTAGGGGTTATATCGGCTGTCTGCAGCATTTGCAAGGCCTCCCTTTCTTCCCAAGCCAAGACTTTCTGTTGCTGTCCAATCACAAACTTTCCAAGTCTTTGCAAGGCAGGTGCTCTGTGCAGTTGCCTTCCCTTGAGGTTAGGTTCACTAAGTTAAACTACCAGGAAGTACTAGGACTGGTTGTCTCATTGACAGTGAGTGGGTGGAACAAGGTTAATTTATAAAAGCACCAATTTGACTGAAATCTGCACTATTTGTAAAATGAAAAAAGAGGACAGTCTCTTCACACAGCATGTGAGAATTTAAAGTGATTTAGATATTTAGCATGTTCCTTTAGGCTGTTTCTTTACCACTGGCTGTGTTAAAGAAAGTCACTTTTTAAGAAACTTCTCAGGCTGAATATTTGCATTCTTTCTTTACAGCACATGATTTATAAACATTCTATAAAATAGTGCATTTAATAAAATTAGCAAATACGACTTATTTGCCTTATCTGTACCATGGGACTGGGAGATGAAGGTACGTACACCAAAGTCTACTTACTTCATCACAGTTACCTACACGTTGCCAAAACTGTGGCTTTGGGTATCACCATTAAAGGACCACTATAGGCACCCAGACTACTTCAGCTTAATGAAGTGGTCTGGGTGCCAGGTCCAGCTACGATTAACCCATTTTTTTTATAAACATAGCAGTTTCATAGAAACTGCTATGTTTACACTGAGGGTTAATCCAGCCTCTAAAGCCTCTAGTGGCTGTCTCATTGACAGCCGCTAGAGGCGGTTGCGTGCTTCTCACTGTGATTTTCACAGTGAGAAGACGCCAGCATCCATAGGAAAGCATTGTAAATAGTTTCCTATGAGACTGGCTGAATGCGCGCGGCTCCTGCCGCGCATGCGCATTCAGCCGATGACGTCGCTAGGAAGAAGGAGTGGAGAAGGAAAGCTCCCCGCCGGCACTGGAGAAAGGTAAGATTTTAACCCCTTCCTCTCCCCAGAGCCCGGTGGGAGGGGGACCCTGAGGGTGGGGGCACCCTCAGAGCACTATAGTGCCAGGAAAACGAGTATATTTTCCTGGCACTATAGTGGTTCTTTAACCCCTTAAGGACACATTACATGTGTGACATGTCATGATTCCCTTTTATTCCAGAAGTTTGGTCCTTAAGGGGTTAAGCTGGTACCCTACCATATCCCATGCTCAATCAAATTGTGATTTTTCTAAATTTATGGGCAATTGACATGTATCTGAAATCCCTAACTCCAAAACATTATATGGATGAATCAAGAAACAAAATAAATGGATAAAACATTTTATTTGTTTTGTGATTTGGATTTCCTTTCGTGGATGTTTGATAAAAAAAAAAAGATGATTGATGGTTTTGGGACGGCCACTAAATGTTGATTTTATTTAAAGATCAAGTGAGAAATGACCAAGAGAGTGAAAAAAGTAGCAGCAGTAAAACATTATATATAATGAAGATATACTATATATATTTATGGCAAGTATCTTCATTATATATGTTTTACTGCTCCTACTTTTTTATATGTGGTATATATCTTCACTATATATAATATCAAAATATAATATATATGAAGATATATACTGTGTAAGACTTGTTTTTATCTAAAAAAAAAATTGTCTAAAATTGTCTTATAAATTGAATGTCACTGCAGGGGATCAGGGACTACCTGGTGTATTGTGGGAGCTGTAGTCTCCCAGCATGGACTATAAAGCCATTAACTTCAGAGAGTACCATAGCACAGAGAAGGCATGAGAATCAGAAGTGGGTTGCTCTCCTCAGAAGTCACCTTTAAAATACCAAAGTTGTTCTATTTGATGTATAAAATATTGATTTCTTTTGGCTCAAAAAATAGGGGTCGTCTTATACATGGGGGCGTCTTAAACACAGAAAAATATGGTATATATATATATATATGTGTGTGTGTGTGTGTGTGTGTGTGTGTGTATATTTATATATATTTTTTTTAATGAATAATAAAATGTATGCTTTTTTTTTTTTACACCTCATTCTTTTTGCTCTCTATTGGTTTCTACTTGTTATTTATTTTTATTAAGTATATATTTGGAAGTGCATCATTTGGCAAATTTTTGAGCCAGTTTGGTTTGTCTGATTACATTAGTTGTAGCATATTTGGATTCTGTTATCATACTTGCAAATAAAGGTTCACAAACCAAATCCTGCCCAAATTGTAAATAATAGTAAATAATAGAATAGCATTATGTCTTTTAAATCAGCTATTTTATGTGGATTCTTACATTTTCTTGAACATTCAATAATTTGTAATTCCCAAATTGCCTAAAAAGGGATTAGGAAGATGGTAATTGGACAGAACATCTTACACCACACCAAAAATAAAATAACAATGGTAAAGTGCTACAAAACTTGTCTGTTATTTGTGCGCATCGCACCTCATTCAGTAGGGGTTAGGGATGGATTTGTATTGTTGGCTAATAGGCTTTTCTTTCATGAGCAATTGTTTAAAAAGCCGTTTTGACCACAACCAGTGATGTGTCACACACAGACTCTGCTAGATTTTCCAGTGAACAATATGCATCAATGGGGCACTTTATGAAACATTGTAAATGTCACATGAAATATTGCACTGCATTCTGATTGAACAGTTACATTTGCCAGTGTATAGACTGGCTTAGTTTAATGTGAGTTTCCATCTAAAGAAAGAGTGCACAGGTACATTTGTGGACTACATCTCTTTTAATGCTCTTACACTTATAATGCTAGCAAAGCATTAGGGGAGATGTAGTTCACAACATCTGGTGTGTCGAATGTTACCTACCTGTGCCACAGACACTAGAATAACAGTGTCTCCCATTATGTACAGGGCCAGGGCCGCCATCAGGGCATGACAACCGCAACGGTTGTCATGGGCCCGGCGATCCTCGGGGGCCCGGACTGCTCAGGTCGTCCGGGCCCCACATTCAGTGGGTACATACCGGGTCGCAGGGGGCCCTGCGACCCTGGTATGTACCCACAGGTCCAGCCTCTTCTCCTGGGGGGCCCAGCAGCCGGTCACCTCAGGGCCCCCCAGAGGCTGGCCCTGCTGACACCCGGTGGGCGCGCGAGGGAGCACTCTCTGTGTGCTTCCTCTTCAGCTACCTCGCGCACCTTACTGATGCCGGAGCCGGAAGATGACGACATCTTCCGGCTCCGGCATCAGTACGCGGCGCGCGAGGGAGCTGAAGAGGAAGCACACAGAGA
>OW240917.1:154075022-154167030 GCA_933207985.1 Pelobates cultripes | reverse complement strand
CAATCTAGTATATTATTCGTGGCACTAATCTCTAATTTACCTCACATTAAAGGGACACTATAGTCCCCAGAACCACTGCAGTTAACCATTTAATATAGTGGTTCTGGTGTCTATAGCCTGTCCCTGCAGGCCTTTTATTGTAAACACGGCAGCACTGTGTTAGTTAACATGGCAGATCATATGGGTGGGGCATTGTGATGTCACATGGGGTGCGGCAAACTTTACTTTTGCCTAGGGCGGCAAAAATCCTTGCACCGGCCCTGCAGACACTGCATCCCTGTGGGTGGACTCGGGGGGGGGGGGACAGACGGACTCGGGTGCAGGCACCGGGGGGCCCAGACCTTGAGCTGTGTCAGGGGCCCCAAAATTTCTGATGGCAGCCCTGTACAGGGCTGGTGCTTCCATTAGGCGAATAAGTCATTCACCTGGGTCAGGGCCGGCTTTAGGCACCCTGTGCGAAAAATCTTCACAGCACCCCCCCCCCTCCTGTCATCCATGTATGATGTAATTTGTGTTGTCTGTGTATGTGATAGGTGTGATAACTGTGTGTGATATGTATGCTATGTGTTGGCTGTGTGTGATATTTGTAATGGGTGTATTAACAGTGTGTGCTATGCGTGTATTGATTGTATGTGATATTTGTGCTGGGTTTATTGGCTGTGTGTGATGGTTATTAAATTCAAATAAAAACATGCATTTATGCCTGTGTTTTGAATGCAGGTGTATATTTTTGCATAGTTACGTGCACACAGGCCCACAGTCAGATGCACACAGTTATACATATACACTGTCAAATCCACCACAGGCACATAGTCGCAGGCAGATAGTCACATACACAGGATCAGACAGTAACACACATACACAGTTACAGGTAGATTAACACACTCACACACAATTGCAGGCAGACAGCCACACACACACACACAGCCACACATACAGTCTTACACACACATACTTACATGCAGACAGTCACACACACACAGAGGCAGGCAGTCACACACACACAGGCAGACAGCCACACACAGGCAGACAGCCACACAAACACACACAGGCAGACAGTCACACACAACACAGGCAGACAGTCACGCACACACACACACACACACACAGGCAGACAGTCACATACACACAACACAGGCAGACAGTCACACACAGGCAGACAGTCACGCTCACACACACAAACACACACAGGCAGACAGTCACACACACACAACACAGGCAGACAGTCATAGACACACAGGCAGACAGTCATACACACACAGGCAGATAGTCACACACACAGACACAAATACACACACAGTCACACACACACAAACTCACACAGGCAGTCATACACACAGACACACACAGGCAGACAGTCATACATACAGACACACAGGCAGACAGTTACACACACACACACACACACACAGTTACACACACACACACAGGCAGACAGTCATACACATAGAAACAGACACACACAGGCAGACAGTCACACACATACACACACAGACAGTCACACACACAGACACACACACAGGCAGACAGTCACACACACAGACACACACACACACAGGCAGACAGTCACACAGACACACACACAGGCAGACAGTCACACACACAGACACACACAGGCACAGTCCACACACACACAACGCTCACACACACACAGGCAGACACACACACACAGACACTCACACATAGGCACAGTCACACACACACAGACACACATAGGCAGATAGTCACACACACACACACAGACACACACACAGGAAGACAGTCATACACACAGAAACACAGACAGGCACACAGTCACACACACAGACACACAGACAGACACACACAGGCAGACAGTCATAAACACACAGATACACAGGTAGACAGTCACATACACAGGCAGACAGTCACACACACAGACACACACACACACACACACACACACACAGGCAGACAGTCACACACACACAGACAGGCACACTCACACAGACAATCACACATAGTTACCTCTGTTCATTATGGAGGTGGGAGTAGTGCATCTCCTGGATTCTGGTTGTTGGGGGAAGCAGGGACTCCTTCCTGCTTCCCCTGCAGCAGTTACACGGCACTTTTAGCTCCGCTCCCGCCGCACAGTAAGCTCTGCCCCACCACATGTAATCTCCGCCCAGCCACATTTTTATTTTTATTTTTGCACCCCTTGCTTCATGACACCCCTAAGGCCGGCCCTGGCCTGGGTCGCCAACCTGCAGGGGGCACCCACCTGGAAGTTTCCTGGTGGGCTGCCCTGCTGCTGTCGGGGGCTGGTGTGCTGGGCGAGCGACATCATGACACCGAACGTGAAGACTTTCAATTGAATTGAAAGTCCTCGAAGAGGAAGTGCCTCTAGTGACTATCACTCTGACAGCCACTTGGGATAATTTATGGCAAAATGTAAAAATTGCCTTTTCTTTGAATTTATTACCGTCCTATCTAACTGAGAACATTGTTGTTGTTTAGAACTGTCATATAGACTGTCACTAGGGTGTAATTAAAAATATATTAAAACATATTTACAAACATAAATTTAGAAAACATAAATTACATTCTTGAAAATACTGGAGGTGTGATTGACTGCCAAACCCTCAGAGTCCACTTTTATTTATGTATATAATTGTCTTAAAGGAACACTATAGGGACAGGAACATAAACATATATTCCTGACCCTATAGTGATTAACCCGCCATTTAGGTGGTTTGCCCCCCCTCCAGCCTCCTTAAAAGTTAGTAAAGCTCACCTTATTTCCAGTGCCGGCAGAGCTAGTTCCGCCCCCTCGGTGACATCATCAAAATTGCTAATTTTTAGCCAATCCAATGCTTTCCCCTAGGGAAAGCATTGGATTGGCTAAAATCGGCAAGGGGCAGAGCCAAATGCCATTTTGGCCAATCAGCACCTCCTCATAGAGATGCATTGAATCAATGTATCTCTATGAGGAAAATTCAGCGTCCCCATGCAGAGTGTAGAAACGCTGAACTGTGTGGCACTGTGTAGCACTGAGCCAAGAAGCACCTCCAGTGGCCATCTGAGGAGTGGCCACTTGGAGGTGTCCCTAGGGGCAATGTAAACAGTGCGCAGTGTTTGCATGAAAATGCCTACATATAATGATTATACTCACCAGAACAACTACATTAAGCTGTAGCTGTTCGGGTGACTATAGTGCCCTTTAATGCCAGTTTTTTGTGTGTGTTTATTTAGAAGTCTCTGACTTTTCTCATGCAGTGCATCTGAGAAATCCATAGGTATTCTTTTAACACCAAAGAAAGCAGAGATGGGGTCCTGGGATTCACAAACTGCATAGGAAGAGAGTATCTAAAGATATGAAGCCATGCTGTCTCTTTTTGAGGCCCTGATACACAGATTTGTGTTGCAGAGCAACTTCTGTTAGTCTACTGAACTCTCTGAGCAGTACAGATAGGATTAAGACTCCTGGAACAGAATTATCGACTCCCTGGAGTCCCATCAACCCAAACCTGTTTTATTTGTTGTTTCCCATTAAAGGTCTAGGGCAAAATACTGAATAGTACTCTGTTTTCATATGACATTTTTATTGCTGAATATTCCATAGAATTAGAGGCACAAATCATTAATTTATGTGCCTGCATCTCCGCAATTGTGCGTGCCTTCACAAATTGAAAACTGCTTGGGTTGGGGGATTCTAAACGAACAGGCCAATATAAAAGGCAAATTGTCCTCAAACTAATGTGATTTAGATGTAGTGAGTGAGATGATTTGCATAACATAGATAGTTAGCAGTCCATATACTTGGGTCTTTGAGAAATGAAAGGTCCAAGTACATAACTTGGAAAAACTATTAATATAAAAGTGCACTCTGAATCCTTCACTGATACAAATCATTAACTTATAAACAGTACTAAACTATAATTATGATAAATGAACCAAGTGCAAGCTAAAGTATACTGGGTTGCTCTGTCTAAAATAATTTAATTATTTGGAGTGTTTAAAGACCCATAAATAAACCCTTTTTTTCTTTTTTTCGATCATGTGGTTTCAGTTAATAGTGTATTTCCAACTCTTTCCCCACCTTTTCTCCTTTCTAACACCAAGAGCCTTTTCTGCTTTTTTTTTTTACTTGTTCTTTTGTTCCTCTGTCCTTGTTTGTTCTATGATTCAGATTGTTTATGTTTTTAACAAGGACATCAAGTATTGCCCCATTTGGCTCCTGCCTGGTCATGGGCATCTACAGGGAATGGGATAACAAGGAACTTCCCTACAGTAGCATCTCACTGTGACTAAACATAAGAATTCATGGAATAGCAAACATTGATATGTGAAGAAATATTCTTTCCACCAACCAATGGGAAGAGAGACTCCTACCAGGCACCATATATGCTCCAGCAAATCCTTGGACAGTTGTTGGTAGCATTTTGCAGGATGTTGCAAGGAAGAGTGAGTAATGTACTAAGTAATCCATAAAGCATGCCGGAGTATTACCATAAAGCATATTCAATATAGAAGTGAGCTAGAGCAATGGTTCCCAAACCAGTCATCATGGCCCACCAAAAATACAGGATTTATACATTTTCCTGTTTTAGTCCAATGTAGATACTGACAAAACCTGGACTCTCGAGGACTGGTTTGGGAATCACTGAGCTAGAGCATAAAATGAAAGAGAAAGGGATGGAGGTATAATTTAAAGGTGATGTATAGAAATGCAGCAATCAAATAAGAGACAGGCACGAATTGTCAAAAATGGAAGGCTGAATAGAGAGTATTGAGATCACTGGCTAAACAAAAATAAATAAAGGAATTGAAAGAAAAAACTGGTAAGAATGAAATAAAAAGTGGGATAGTTAAATGAAAGAAGTGAAGGAAGGAAGGAAGGAATGGAAAGAATAGTAAAAATGAGGGTGGTAGGAATGATGGCAAATGTAAGGCTCATTGACAAAATGCAGAAGAAATGATGAGTAAATGAAAAGAAGGTGAACAAACTGTGACGGTAGTCACCATCACCTGATGTTTCATAAGAACATTTTATGTAGGACCCTGGACTATTCCTATGTTTAAGTCACCCTGTGCCCATTGTGGGTGCAGGGTGTGTGTGTAATGTGGTTGTTGGGGGTTAAATGTTAGTGTGTTCTCCTGTCTTGCTAATGCTTGCAATCTACTATGTGGATTTGGCTGTGGAGCCTGTACAGCGCCAACTGTTGATTGCAAGTATCTAGCAACCGCTGTAAGCACTACCTGAATAGCAAGGATTGCCAAATTGCATATTCGGATAGATTTGCATATTGCTAATTCTACAGGCAGTAGAGATATGTTCTGTTAATTAAGGTCTTCCCCATACCTTTTATAAATATGTTATTATAATTTCCTGTATATTTTGTGACATATTTTGGTTATTTGAATTGTATTATGTTTGTCACAGCAATGTACATGTAATGAACGTATGGGTTAGTCCCAAGTAAAATAAAGAATTGTACGTTAGTTCCATTTGGAACAGTGTCCTGTGTGCATGTTTAGGTATCCAAGCCACAAAGTTGTCATATCTGTTGACTGGCTGCATGATCCCTCTAGTCCTGGGATAAGTCAAGAGAGCTAGGCCTGTGAGCCGCAAGTGCCTTTGTAAAGGCAATCTAAATCACATTGTAGGCAGATGTGGATACCTGCTTGGAAGAAGGGCTGCAGCGGAATAGGCAGAGGGGATGATATCTGCCTGGAAAAAGAGCTGCAGCCTGGTCAGGTGGAAAAGCTTTTCTACCGTATCTATGCTGACCTATATATTGCTAGTCAGCAGTCAACCCATCGCATCTCGCTGTTTAGTGAACAGACTCCAGGTAGATTAATTAAAATGTGCCCTGTTGGAAAGGAGTCCAGACAGAAATGGATTTACAATGTGGATGTTGACTGCCCCACGTTCATATTACCCCATTGAAAATGCAACTGTCATTTCTATGTATTACCTTATGCTATTAATTAAGCTGCCTGAAGCATAACAGCTGGTTTTTATTCCTAAAGTAAAAACAAAACAGTATGTGAGACTTTCACATAACAATGTAATGTTTACAACAAACGTTAGGAACCAGAAAACCAGAAAGTGGCAAAGCTACTTCCATAAGAATGTGAAGGAAAAGGCTCGTATTAAAAATAAGAGTTAGACAAGGCCCAAATAGTGAAATCTTTTAAAGTGGGGTCTGCTGTATTAAGTATGCGGGAAAAGTTATCCAAGGGTCATAAATATCTCATTAGTTTCATTCCCAATTAAGCGTGAAACAGTGGCTGTTTAATGCAATGAACGCGTGCACAGGGCCTATGAGGTGGGAGGGTGGGGGTAACTCTATGCCCAACTGATGAGAGGTTACTGGAGCAGTTCATATACTTAACCCCTGTTATGCTCCTATGGTTGGCAAGGAATAATGGGAGTTTCCATTCAACACGTATCCCCCCGTACTTTAAATATCCGAGACAAACACGTTATTTCGAAGGAGTGCCTGCGGGCATAATTAGGGAATAGGGCATTGCCAAGAATATTAAAATGACTTTATAACCTATTGAGAGCTCTTTATGTAATTTGCCAATAATTTTGATTTTAAAAAAGTATTTTATTAGCACTGACTAACATTTAAACACATTTACAGGGAGTATTTATTGCAGTAGAGCTCCTTGATATTCTCTGAGTTTTGAAATGTGTCCCAGAGAGGGATTACTCCTCCTAAGAGAACTTTGGTACTTAATAATTAGAAAATTGGCTACCAGTTTTCTAAGGAGACAGGGAAGGACTGATATATTTGAACCTGGGAAACAAGGACAGATGAATTTCCTTGGTATGCACAATAAACTCCCATATCTGTGGATGGTCCTTCTTTTACTGTGCATGCAAGATGTGGTTCTGAAAGAAGGAGGCTGCAGGAGTTGCGAAGATCTGAGCAAGGTGACAGAACATTCATTAAAATCTCTGCAAGCAGACTCTGTTTCCAATAACTTTACTGACACCAGTAATGACCAATGTACACAATTAATTTATTGAACCCAATGTCATCTCATTCAGCGCCCAACCTGCAAATACATCCAGGGACAGACACCGTGCATGCTCATCATAGTATGCAAACCTGTTCAGCCTCAGGAGATGTGTTCTCAGAAAATATTACAGACCTGGAAAGTTTTGATATCAGATGCTACCAGGCTAGAAAAGTCACTGTACAATTCTTGCCTGCTGCCTTTCTCTGGAGGAGAGTACTCCGTTATCAGACATCCCAATATACCTACTGTTGCTTTTAATCAGTGGAAGAATGGTTCTGCCCTATGCCCTCCCTTCTCTGTAACTAACCAAGTTATATAAGTTTCATTAGTAATTTCAGTAATCGTAAAAGTGCATTCTGTATATGTATTTATATCTAGCGCTATTAAATGGAACTGAACTGAAATGAACATTGCAGTATTTTCAATGATATCATATAAAAACATTAAAATCATCGCCAGTAAATACGATCGTATAGATAAAGAAATTATGAAAAACCAAAGAAAAAAAAGAATATATATATATATATATACAAATCTTACTACAACAGGTAAAGAAAAAATCCACACCCAGGGCTCAAGAAAATAAATCTAAAAAAGCAGAAGAGAAATCTAATACATCTACCAGGTGTAAATAACATATAGAATAGAGAGATAGTCTAAATATAAACACAGCAAAAAAAGGGCATTGCATTAAATTTATTACCTCTCTATTCACTGTTTAGTGAACATACCCTTTTTTGCTGTGTTTATATTTAGACTATCTCCCTATTCTATATATCATTTACTTCTGGTAGACGCATTAGATTTCTCTTCTACTTTTTTAGACAAGCTGATTATTTCTTCTTCAAAAGCACATATCACTTTTTTTTTAAACTAGCAATACCATCAATTGGGTTAAAAAAATACAGCATTTTTCAAGATAAGCTTTTCCAAGCAATCATAGTCCAAATAAAAAATCAAACAATAATAATGAAAAAATCTTGGTTTGACTCCAGATAATAAAAACTTGTTTTCATGATTTTCTAAGGTATCATCTAACTCTGCCAACTACATTTGGCAGTCAAGTCCACATCTTAAGATATTGCTTAGGTTGTATATGTCCTGTTTTTATTGTTTTTATTGTTTGTGATACTATGACGAATTTCTCATTGTTTTTTGTAGGTTTGTCCAAGGTTCTAGCTAAAATTTAAAGTGACAATTAAGCTACATAAAGAGTCAAAACAACATGTTAACCCCATCTGTCCCAACATCGAGTGCACAATTTTGTTTTGTAAAACAAAACAACATTAATAGAAAATTTAGACAATAAAGCCTCACTGATGGTGCTATGAGAAATTAATTTATTGATACACTTCTATTCTGCCATTAGCCATCCCTTCAGGTTCAGGGGGACTCCTTCTCTGATCCCACATTACAGCTAACGTTGTAGGTCAAACGTCATAACGTTGTATTTTAGCAATCAAGGAAGAGGTGGAAGAAGGGATTGGAGCACCCTATTTATATTTGTAATCTACAATTGCAAGTTTACAATACTATCAATTGTACAATTGCTTAATTATTATTATTATTATAATTATTATGATATTTACAGAGCGCCATCAAATTCCGCAGCGTTTTACAATGGGTGGACGAACAGACATGTAGTTGTAACCAGATCGTAAGGGCCTGGACGGGACAAACTTGTGTATAAGGGAGGATAGATAGGTGAGAGTAGCATTATGTAGAGATTTGAAAGCAAGAACCAGAATTTTAAATTGAGCTCTATATTTTATAGGAAGCCAATGTAGGGATTGACAGAAGGGTGAGGCATGGGAGGTGCGGGCGGACAGGAAGATGAGCCTCGCCGCCGCATTCCTCATGGACTGTAACGGCGCTAGTTGGGAGCACGTAAGACCACTGAGAAGCGGGTTACAGTAGTCAAGGCGAGAAAGGACAGCGGAATGGACCAACACCAGTCGCATCTGACGTTAAGTAGGGGCGGATGCGCGCAATGTTTTTGAGATGGAAGCGGCAGGATTTAGCGATAGATTGAACATGAGGCTTGAAGGAGAGGTCGGTGTCAAAGAGAACACCTAGGCAGCGAGCCGTTGACTTGGAGGGAGACAGACACAGGAGTAACAACACTTGAGGGAGGAAAGACCAGAATTTCAGTTTTGGTCAAATTTAGTTTAAGGAAGTGGGCAGACATCCAGTTAGAAACAGCAGAGAGGCAGTCAGAGACACTAGTCAAGAGGGACGAGGAGAAATCAGGAGAGGACAGGTAGATTTGCGTGTCATCTGCATAGAAATGATATTGGAAGCCAAAGGAGCTAGTATAGGAGGCAGTACAGATGGAGAACAATAGGGGACCAAGGACACCAACAGAGAGGAGTTGGGGAGAAGAAGCAGAGCCAGAGAAAGAAACACTGAAAGAGCGCTGGGAGAGGTAGGAGGAGCACCAGGAGAGAGCAGTATCTTGTAGACCGATATAGCTGAGCATGAGAAGAAGCTGTTGATGATCAACAGTGTCAAAAGCCGCAGACAGGTCAAGGAGAATTAGGATAGAGTAGTGACCACAAGATTTTGCAGCGAGTAGATCATTGGATACTTTGGTCAGTGCCGTTTCCACAGAGTGCTTAGCGCAGAAACCAGACTGAAGCGGGTCTAGCAGAGAGTTGGACTCGAGGAAGTCTGTCAATCTCGCATTCACAATTTTTTCAAGGATCTTGGATGCAAAAGGCAGTAGCGAGATAGGACGATAGTTGGATGGGGAGTTAGGGTCAAGATTGGGCTTCTTAATGTACTTAATGTATATGCACATTGTGCCCACACACAGGGATTGTTTTTACATTCATGTCTTTTTTTGCAAGCTGCATTCTCATAAATGTCAAAATGTCACCAGGTTCCATACAAATAGTTACACTCACTGAACATTATAAAAATATTTTTCTGACTCACTATTATTTTAGACAATGTGTGACATGTCACAAGAAAAAATATATACCAGTATTTCTTTAAAATAAAATTAAAATAATACATATTTATATTACGCCACTGCTCAAATACAAAAACTTAAAAATAAAACCACTGTTTAGTGGATATACACCAAACGAAAACATGTATATTTGCAAAAGCTACAGATCTATTGTCTGCTGTCTTTGCACATCCTCTCCTCTAACCTCACTGAGACTTTATGTGGCTGTCCAATCACAGACTTTCCAATGCAGCTCAATGAGATACTGAGATACTGAGCCCACTAAACTAACCAAACCAGAAAGTAACAAGACCTGTTGTCTATAGAAATCAGCACTTTTTGTGAAATGTAAAAAATAAATTAGACACTTCACACATAAAAAGTTTCAGCAAGGGGGTGTGGCTCCCCGCTGGCTCAACACGAGTACCCGCCTAAGTAACACTTAAGAAGCCAAGAATGGGTAAAACACACAAGACCGCACAGGGTAACCACCGACCAACAACCCGCAAGGATCCCAACCGACGGGAATGCGCCAATTCCTTACCTCACAAGCTGATCAGGCCTCTCAGGCCTCAACAGATTCGGAGGCCTCGGGCCTATCCCGCCCAGCCTCACCAGGCGGAAGCCTACCTCCTAGCGCCTCGCAAACTCCCAATGCACAGCCACTGCAACCGGAGTGGATGGCACTACTCCACAATCTACCTACTAAAACGGATCTGAAAGAGTGAACGTGGCGCTCCACAAATCCATTACGGGAGAGCTACATGCTCTCAGGGAGGATATCCAAGGCATACAACATAGGCTAGCCCGGCTTGAGGCGGACTGTGACCACATGGCGACGGCACAGTCTGTGAATACAAGCATTTTACAGATACGAGAAACGCAACTTCGCCAAATGGCATTACACGTAGAAGATCTAGACAATCGAGGAAGAAGGCTAAATATAAGGGTCAGAGGCCTACCGGAGGAACTGGATCAACAAGCAACGATCAAGGACACTTTAACTGAATGATTTAACACTCTTCTGCAAAGGCAGACAAGCACAACCATCAAATTTGTCAGGGTGCAAAGAGCCCTCCGCCCACAAGGCCCACCTGAATCTCCACCAAGGGATGTCATATGTTGCTTAAGCCACTTCCAAACAAAGGAAGACATCTTTAAAAAGGCAAGAGACTACAAGCAAGTCATTTACAGGGGAGCAGAAATTCAACTTTACCCGGACCTGTCTCCGGCAACACTTGCCTATAGACGGGCCACGCGCCCTCTTACCAGAACCCTACAAGTTAACAAGATAAGATATCGCTGGAATTTCCCTACGGGCCTGCAGGTAACAACTCCTAACGGCCCATTCAGTGTGAGAACCGACGGAGACCTAAGTGACCTACAAAGAGAGCTGCAACTGCCACCGATATGGAAATGGCCAGACCCAATGACATTCTATACCTCCCCACCAGAACTATAACACCAAGCTCCACAAGCAACTAGACCAAGAAGAACAAGGCAACAGACCACCCGCCCGTCGGGTACCAACATGTGAAAGCCTCACGCACCCCGAGAATCCCGGGGGCCCACAAGACACAAGCCTAGGTCACAGACAACGCCCCCCAGGAGACCGAGCAACTAAGGACGGTGGGTCAGAAGGACCCGGTAAAGACACACCGAACTTCCTCCTAACCACAAGTATACCGCCCGAGGGGCAGCCTCACACAGACACTTGCCAGGGTGCCGATCGCTGGACTGGGGGGGCGGGAATGCGGTACTTGAACGATGGACACACGGACCCAGGGACTGGTCTATATATCTGCATCCTTCCTACCCTCCCTCCCCCCGAAGTGAGGGGGAACTGATAGTAGTAAAGGTTGGGGAGAATAATGGGGAAAGGGGGCCCTAGATGTACGCAACCCGCCTCACTGAGTGGAAAAGGAGGGGGGAGGGCCTGACTCCCTGGCTGGGCCTCACCGCCGGAGCTTACCTGACCTGTAACGATCCATGGGGAGCAGGCTGGGGGGAAGCTGGTGGGGCTCACCTGGGAAGGGGGGCCCTCGATCCTACGACCCGGGAAGCAGGGAAAACACAGGGCACATGGATAGCATGTCCTACCATTCAAGAGGAACAGGCTACCACCAGGAGGGGGGATGAGATGGGGGAATAGAGACAGGAGAGGCCGCACAAGATGACCCCAAGATGAACTTTCTCCCGCGCCTATTATACCTCCTTCAGGCTATACCTATCACGATACCTAAAACATTCTTTAACACCCTTAGAACTGCAATCACTGAATATGTATGGAATAACCGAAGACCCCAAATACGACTTACCACACTTATGCAACCCAAGAACAGAGGGGGTCTAGCCCTCCCAGACTTCCACCAATACTATGTGGCCACACACCTCCAGAGGGTGATGGAATGGTCGAAAGAGGGAGTGAACAAGCTATGGAAGGCGGTGGAGGAGGCAGAAGCAGGTAGACCGATCTCAGAGCTACCCAGGGGCCAAGACCCCAAAGGCAAAGAGGAAATGTCCATATACACAAAATACACACTAGGAGTATGGCGGAAAGCTGCAAGAGTAGGGAACCTGGCACCATACCCCTCTCCGCTCCTACCACTGACCCATAACGAAGACTTCCAACCGGGGTTAGACCCAAGAGCATTTAGAGATATTCTCCCAACCCCCTCAACACGTCTACACCACATCATACGGGAAGGGAAATACAGACCACTGACGGAGTGGGAGAGACACCCCCGACCTTCCTGCAACACTTCAAATATGCTCAGCTGACCAAATATGTCCACACTCTGCCACAGGGTCTGGTATTCAATAGAGATCGAACCACATTCAAAAAGCTGTGCCAACACCCAGACCCAGTCCCACATGGAATCTCCCTACTGTACACCACACTCCAAACAGAGATCCCCACAGAGAAACCCCTATTCATAGGAAAGTGGGAGACAGCCCTAAACAGATCATTCACAGACGCGGAATGGGTCTCCATCTGCTACTTCACACACCACTGCTCGGTACACAGCAGAACCCAAGAGACAGCCTATAAGCTATTGACACATTGGTACAAAACACCACACCTCCTACACAAAATCGACACAGACCATACCGAGGTGTGCTGGAGGTGTGAGAGAGAGGTGGGCACTACAATACATATTTGGTGGGAATGTGACATGATCAAACCTTACTGGGCAAGGATACATGAGATGTTAGAGAAGTTTTCCGATGCCCCCCCCCCCCCCCCCCGAAACCAGCCGAAATGCTACTACACCATACACCCATCCCAAGATCAAAGTATAAGAAATCTATGACGGTCAGAATACTAAATGTAGCCAATCAACTCCTTCCCCAATTCTGGAAACAAAAGATAACCCACCCTCTCAACGTCTGGTTCGACCAGGTGGAGGAGCTCAGATCTATAGAGGAACTGAATATGTCAGCCTCAGTAACCCCCACGAAGTATACAGACATATGGACACACTGGATTCTAGAGACGGCAAAGGAAGACTTTCAACAGAGACTCCGACATAACAATTAGACGACAGATACTGGACACCCACGACCCCTCCCTCCCCCACACTACCACCCGTCCCCATCACCCCCAATGTTAATGCCTATAAATCACAACCTAAAAGACACGACAGAGACCAGAAAATAACACCACAACGTGAAAAGACACACTACAGGAACATAAAACGTAAAGGCCCGAAACATACAACAGAGCCTGACAGGTCTAGGGAAGTAAAGGGAGATGAGACCCAGTCCAGCAAAGGGATCAGTTAGCCCTACTATACCCTAGATAGCGATAGACCGATAGGGCCGTAAAAGAAGCCACACAATACATGCAGATACAGACCGAAAGATGAGGAAGAGACCGAATACAAAAGTACAACACACAGATACCAAGGCAATAGCCACCCTGACAAACCCCACAAAAACAGAGCTACCACAAAGACCTGTGGGTACCTAGAGGGCACAGGGTCTGCGAATTCAAAATACAATATATGGGGACAGAAAGGAGGGGCTCTATCCCACCAAACCACCGAGGGAAGAAAACGAGACCACTTGAAGGGAAAACGTAGACTAAGATCATATTGAAAAGGTACTTACTCATGAAAACAAAAAGGTATGGGACCTGCGTGTCCGTCGAACATGTGGGCCTGCGAGCCCAAACCTACCTGTATATAAACTAAACCTCATACATATGAATACATGTGAATCTGAGGCCTGCGAGCCTCAATGTACACTCCTAAAGGGAAGAACAAATAAAAATATATTTACAAAAAAAAGTTTCAGCAAGCTTAATTGATTTAGGGGTCCAGAGTGTCCCCTTAACTATTTTAGGTATGCCAAGGGTTCAAGTCCTATGCAACAAAGTGTTGGAATTCTCTAAAGATTTCCACCACCCCAAGATGGGTGAAATTCCCTGTGGGTTTTTTGCACAGTGCAAGTGAATGTAAATGACATACGTGCACTATGTTTGTTGGCGTTCTGTCTATGGTGACCCCATAAGTAGGATACCCAGTGGCGTATTTTGAATCTGTAGGCATGACGGAACTTGGGCATCCCTAATTTAAATTTGCATACCTCTTCCCGTTAAAGACTAACACACAATTTAACTGACAGACACAGACTTTCAGATACATTGACACACTCACTGATTTGACACAATCTGACAGACACACACAATCACTGACTCACTCACAGACACACACACTCACTGACAGATACACTCACTGACAGACACGCACACACTCACTGACATAAACACACACAATGACTCAGACACACACACAGTCACTGACAGACACCCACCCACATTCACTGACAAACATACACGCACACTCAATCACAGACGCACAGTGACATACACACATTCACTCACAGACACACACACAGTCACTTACAGACACACATTGACAGACATACACGCATTCACTGACAGAAACATACACTCACAGACACACACTGACAGATATACACACACAGACTCACTGATAGACACACACACACACTGAATTAAAGACACACACACACTGACAGATATACACACATTCACTGACAGACACACACACTGATAGAAACACACTGACAGATATACACACAGACTCACTGACAGACAGACAGACACACACACCTACTGACAGACACACACACCCCAACACTCACAGATTATTGTTATTTTTTTTTTAATTTTAATTTAAATCCACCCAGCCTCTATACCTTTGGGATTTTTTTTAACCTAGGGATATATAAAAATGAAGTATAGACAGTGAAAACTGTTACGACTGCGCTAGAGGAAGGGAATAAATATATATATATTTTATACACCAGCACATACATGTGTGTGTGAGTGTGTGTGTGTGTGTGTGTGCGTGTGTGTGCAGACTGATTGTTGCTGCTAAACATATAGGAAAATCTTTTCTCTAAGATCCAGTGGGACTGCTGGGCAGGAAGGTGGGCGGGCGTGCAGGTGGGCGGATGTGCTAAGGTTGCAGCGAGGGAGCGGTTATCTTCTTGCTCAGCTCCCTCGCGTGACGCAGAGTGATGCCGGGAGCCAGAGTGACATCATATTCTGGCTCCCGGCATCACTGTGGGGCAGCTGAGCAAGGAATGCTGACAAATCAGCACTCCCTCGCCATCCGCCTGGAACTCAACTGGTCGCCTGTCCTGAGGGGGTCATAGGTGGCTAGCCTTGTTAGCCTCGGGGTAAATACATCGCTGGGAATACCAAAGAATAAAATTGGATATGGCTGGTATGTATGTAGAAGGGGCTTTTTGTGGTAAAGTGTGTGTGTTTAGCAGTCTGTTTGTGGTGTACTATGTGTAACTATGGGCTGTAGTGTGTGTGTACACATGTATAGGGGTTGTAGAGTTGTGTTTGTTGTTGACAACATGAATGCCTTAACAAATAAATAAGTGTAGGATCTCCTAGATTACACAGTAGATATTACATCTTGATTGTTCTGGGTTATTCCACATAGGAAGTTGAGAGACCATCCAGGTGTCTTGGTAGGTTTGGGAATGCCCTGAGGCAACGAATATCAAGATTTCAATGGAGCCTAACTCCTCCATGCGCTGAAACCAAAGAGCAAGTGTGGGTGGAGTTATTTGCTTCCACAAAAAAAGAGAATCAGTCCATTGGCCATGGTTAAAATTCTTATAGTCAAGGATTTTTTTGTAGATGGAAAAAATATTGGTTGTGTGGTGTAACAGGAAAGGGGCAGGTTGAGATGGGTGAGAGGCATCAGAAAAATTTTGAATGACTGCTTGTATATGCTTCCAGTATGGCCGTATCAATGGACACTATCACCAAATGTGGAGGACGGTACCCTCTGTACCATGGCAGCGGTTAGCCAACATTTTTAGCAAAAGAACTTGGCAGACAAGGGAATAAATGTGATGTTTCTGCCTATATGTTTGGCAAAAAAAATCTTCAAGATTTTTCTTGCCAAACATATAGGCAGAAACATTTAAATAGAAATTGGCACTTTTATAAACTAACCTTGTTAAACCCCCTGGCTATCAATCAAACACCCGGTCCTGTTACTTTCTGGTAATTTAGCTCATTGGAGCTAAAATCAAGAGTCAGATAATTACCAAGATCACCTGCCTTACAAAGAATTTTTATTGGGCTGCATTAGGAAGTCTGGGATTGAACAGACACAAAAAGTCTGTGCATGGAAAAAAGGGTAGGGCTTGTAAAGGCTGCAGACAGTAGATCTGCAGCTTTTGCAGGATGTATTTAGACATACCCCCATTGGAAAAATGCATGCATGTTTTCATAGGGGTTATAGCTACTAATTAGTTTTTTTAAATTTGTATTTCCATTGGAGCATTCCTTTAAACCAATTATACTTGCACTTATGTTTACACGGTCAGTTGTGTTTAGCTCAATTTATCCAGCTACTCCACACTGTTCTGTAAACACTAAATGGCTTTTGTGATGATTATACTGTAATTAAACACCCTAAAATAAAACTGTATGGACAGTGAGGTGAAGGTATAACAAACTGGTAGTAGTCTTTTGCATTGAATAACAAAAACTAACAAAGTCAGGAAAAGCTATAGGTGAGTTAAAGCGTTTCACCAGAGACCACTGAAGATGGATATATTTTAAATATGTAAACAGTACATGCACTCATTAAATATGAATTAAAGTGATGAAGTTTATAACAGTTTTTCTCAAATGTTTTAGTTGAAGTACCGCTAGACTCGTGAGAAACAAATCATGAGTATCTCTATACCCCAATCCAGAATATAGGCAGATAAACCATAGGATAGTTTAAGACAGCCGTCTAAGGCCCAGGAGTTAGACAGAAGCTGTGGTGTCACATACCTCCAAACATTTCATATAGACAAATACACTTTAACTTGAGGGTTATGAACAGGAGTGTGGCCATGGGCGCGGCTGTTCTGAGAAACTTCAGGTGACTTACTAGTAGCAACTTATGCAGCTAAAATGTAATTTAGAAGAACAATGTACAGTGGGACCTCGGTTTACGAATTTAATGCGTTCTCCAGGCCGTTTCTTATTGTGAAAAATTTGTAAACCGAAATGTGGTTTCCCATAGGAATGCATTAAAAACCAATTAATCCGTTCTGGTGGTCAGAAAAAAGTCAAAATGAGCTGGCATGGAAACCAACCCACAATGCAGAACACACAATAAAAGGCATAGCTTGAGAAAAGTCCCAAAACAACTGCAAACAATTTCCAGAATGGCTACAAAACTCGATGCAAAAGCCACTCCAACACCTCCACACTCGACGCCACGTGCTACCCACAGGCTCCAGAATGCAGGAGGCGGTGCAATGCATCCTGGGGAAACTGGCTTTGTTTTTGCGAAAAAAAATTGTGAACCAAGGCATTATTTTCAATGGATTTTCATTTGTAAACCGAAAATTATGTTAACCAAGGCATTTGTAAACCGAGGTCCCACTGTATCTGATTTACACAGACTGATTTCTAAACATATTTATGGTAATTTAACCCCTTAATGTTGTGCAAGTTGGCATTTGTATTGGTCTAAAAACTGTTTTTGCATTTGAAACTGCATAAGAAAAATTAACAACGGAAATGTTTCCCCCTGGCATTAGCAGACAGTGTATTTATTGTGTGTTTGAGTGCTTGGCATTAGTGTATTTGCATACATGCACACAAGCTCTCTACTAACACACATAAAAATAGGCATTCAAAGAAATATTACAAGATGGGAAAAGGAAATTAGTTGTAGACTGCATCTCCTACAACCAATGTATTCTTTACTAGAACTACTGAAATTTTCCCCTACAACCGTGCTTGCCCTTTGACCGACATTGGTCACTGAACTGGTCCAGATAAAATATCAACAGATTGAGCACTGATTGCTAAGCAATTGCGGACAGCAAAACCTAGTAGAAGCAAGTGTCCTATCTCTGTCCTTTCCCTTAAAGTGAGCGAACAGCCAATAATTCTCTGTGTTGATGAACAAGAACCCCGGAACAAGCATTTTGTGCATGTAACATTTCCCCTTAAGCTTGTTTGTGCAGGGTCCTCATAACATTAATTTCCTGTAAGTCAAATAACCGAGTGAAACCTATGTGTATGTCTTCTCAATTGTGTAGCACTGCATAAAAAGTTGGCACTTTTTAAATAATAACAATTAAAATAAGGAAAGGTTCAAGACTGTTGTCTACTACCAAAAATAAGAATGCTAAAAAGCCCATAATTTGGCATTTTAACATAATATTTACAATTAATAATCTTGGGTTCTGAACATAAGGTATTTGAGTTCGGGGCAGCATTCGTTTCGCTCCCTATTTGTTCAGTATGTATGTTTGTTATTGCTCAATGTATTTTTTATTTATTGTCACAGTTGCAGTAATGTATGCATATTAAAAGCCATTTTCATCTGCCCACACGTGGGTATGTTGGGAGGGATGCCTTGTATACAGCTGAGAGAATACACATGATAAGTACTGGTGGTTGTGGCAAATACCTACAGGCAAGCAGCCAGCAGCGAGATAAGTTTCAGTTACGCTGGCTGAATTTTTACAATGTTGTGGCCATTACCCATAGCCAAAGATGTTTATGTCAGTCTTTAGTGGGGGCAGGGTATTGCTTGGGTGGTCACAGTTCTATGAATCCTATTGTTCAGCTCTACGGAATTTGTTGGCACTTTATAAATAAAAACAAAATAATAATATAGCATTGGTCATGAATATATAATTCATTCATCCATCTTCCACTTTTATTATGCACAATATAGTATGAAAATGCATAAAATGATTCATTTTTAAATGGGTATGACAACTTAACAACGCTATTTTTTTTTTTGGCATTTTCTTGCCTTATTGCTCTTTGATTCTCTGTGCATTCAATATCTAGAGTTAAGAGAAAATTCACTTTGTTGTTTTGGGACCCAATACCAATGAAGGTAAACTCATTGTAGCTAACCGCAAACCGGTGCTCAGGCAACTCTTTGCAATGCTAATGGTTTTTACACCAATTCAGAATGTGTTCCAGTGCTATTCTTAGGTTGCCATCAAGTGATAATACTAACAGCTGGGGAATGTCTTTCACTAATTTCTCTCCTTCCCCACTGTAAAGTGTTTTCCTAACAAATAGTGGGATGACACCTGCATTACTAAGGCAGCAATGCTACACTACAATGCAATTACAAATGTATCTGACTTGATACCTCTTTATCCCAGGAGACGTGTTTCTAGGAGTTTGTAAAACATCTTTCTAGGAAAGGATGAAAAAAATGTGCTTTTATAACTCAACTTTTAATTGATTGATCTTGATGAATAACGCAACAATGATACTGGTCTAGCTATACTGCTGGATATAACCACTGTGTCCTTAACTTGTATCTTATTTTTTAGATTTCGTTTCACATCTCTAAGTTTTGGTATAATAATGTTGTGTTTATTTGTTGATATCTTCGGTATTAAGTATGATTTAGTTTCTGTTCTTTTTTCAAGTCTCTCAAGATGAAAGAACTCATTCATTAATATTTTAGGGAATCTTTCCTTTACAGGGTATACAATTATTAACCTTTTTAATTTTATATTAATTCATTTTATTTTTATATTTAATTTTGATATATTATTATAATATTCGTTCCCCTCCTCTTTCATCTCCATCCTTTATAATCCACATTCTATTTTAGGCATTTTGTGGTTGGTATTAACCATACTGATATGTAATTTGTAGATCCAAAACAAAGATTATAGCCTTAAAATTGAAATTCACTTTGGATTCTCACTTTAGTGAATAAACCTGAAAATGTTTGCTTTAAAATGTTCAGAAGAGCAGAAATAAAATGTTATTTGGAAGTTCTTTTGAGGGCTGTCTTTAATTCTGCTGTATACCTGTGGCTGGTGTATAGCATTGAGGCAGGAAATCATGAAGACGTTGCGCATGTAGTTTTGATTGGGCTATGTCCATTTGCAGAGCACTCACAGATATGCAGGAGTCCATCGCAATGGCTTATCACAGCTGTGATAGTGTTTAATAATGTGCACTCTGCTCTTCACTCAATAAACAAGGATAGTAAGACAGGTGTCCCATATATATACTAAACTAATTACTAAAGTCAGAATTGTTGGGAAATCAAGATAAATTCAAACTGAATTTTAAATTATGTACAAATTAATTTGAATTCAGTCATTTGGAAGAGTCAGTATTTCTGTTTTTTTTTTTACAAACTGAAATGAGACAATAATTAATTCATTTGAAACTATTCAAAAGAAATTATTTTAGATACATTAGTTTTCATAGTGTACCCATTCATATTGTACCCGTATGTAGGATTACCATATTTATGGGTACCAAATTAGGCATCTGGTTAATGGATAGCTCCTCAAGTTGGTACCTTTACGTGGAATTATCATATTTAAGGAAACCAAATTAGGAGGCTGTCTGGTAGATGGTTCCTTAATTTTGTGTCCTCATGCTGGATTACCATGTTTAAGGATAGTAAATTAAGATGCTGCTCATTAGATAACTTCCTAATCTGCTATCCATACATGGTATTGCCATATTTAAAGGACCACTTCACTCTTCCAACACCCCTCATCCCCACAAAAAACCCTCACAGTTTAGTAGATATACCCCAATGAATATATACATGCATATTTTTATGCATGTGTTCATTGGGAGTATAGTCTAAAAGAACTTACAAAAGCTGCAATTCTTATGACTGCAGCCTTTGTAAGCCCTCCCCAATTTTCCCAGAAGAGACTTTCAGTCTATTCATGGGGAAAGAACCAATCAGAGGCTTCTCATTGAGTCTGAGGTCTCTTAGGGAGGTAGGGGGAGGCAGGCACGCTCAATTAGGAAGGAATCCTCCCTGGCTGTTTGGTTGAAAGCCAGGGGAGAATTCCCTAGTTAATTTATAAAAGTGCTGATTTCTGATAGAAATCAGCATTTTTATAAACTGGGGTTACATTAGGGTACTTCTCACCCATAAAACATTTCAGCAAGCTGAAGTGCTTTTGATGTGTGGAGTAGTCCTTTAGGGTTTCCAAATTAGGGAGCTATCTGAATCTATTTAAACAGTATCTATCTAAACAGTGCCCTAATTTGGTACCTTTAAATATGGCAATCCTACATATGAGTACCAAACTAGGGAGCTATACACTAAACAGCTAACTAATTTGGTACCCTTAAATACGTAACGGCCCGAGTATCAATTAGGGAGCTATCTACTAAACATTATAGCTTCTTAATTTGGTATGATTATGTGAGATTATAAGTATTCCAAATTAGGCAGCTGTTTAGTAGAGAGCTCCCTAATTTGCTACTGTCACATGGGTACCAAAATAGCTAGCTGTTTAGTTTGCCACATTTAAAGGTACCAAATTAGGGAGCAGTTTAGCATATAGCTTCCTAATTCGATATCCTTAGATATGGAAAGCAAATTATGAAGTTATGTACGAAACAGCTTCCTAATTTGGTAATAAAGGCATACAAATTGTGTTTCACTGCCAATATTTTTCTTAGTTTCATTTCATTCCAAATTAATAATTTCTGAAGTTTGGACAAATCAAAAATCTGAAAAGACATTAATGCATTGAAACAAAACAAATTTTTCGCCCATGCATATTTCTAATCTTGATTCTTAAGAGAGTAAAAATTGCCTATTTCAAATATAGACTTTAGAATGACTTAGTACTTTTTACTGGAAATTTTCCTATCCACTCTTTCATTTTTTGTCGAATCTATACCTTGTACATAATGAAATGTAAGAAGACTATTTCTTTACCTAGCATTAATACAACAGTTAATTGAAAATTCTTATCTTAGTGAGTAGACAGAAACATATCACCATAATCATCTTCTGAAATGCCTAGAACAATTGGCGAAAGGTACTAATCTTCAAAGAGAAACTCCATAGTGTTAAAAACAAAAACAAATAATTGTTAACTTATTAGACAAAGGAATCTGATAAAGTATTAATGTATTTGTACAGTTCCTTTCATGACACCCTCCCTTTTCCTTGATAATATCCTATTTTCCCATCAATCAAGTAACCAGGTCACAACTTTCAACTCCCATTTCCTTATCTCTATCAGCTTACTGATGATGACAAGGCTGACTAAACAGCTGATTGAAAAACAATTCTTGTGTAAATGCCTTTAAGATATTCACTAAGTAACTGATTGTACAAAAGACACAACAAAAGACTGAAGAAAATTAGAAAAATAAAACAATGTAATTAACAGGAAATGTCATATACAACATCATGTCATATATTTAGAGGAAAAGCACTGGAACAGGACGCCATCATTTATAATATTTTAGGTAATGTAGTGGTTCATTTATTCAGTTATTTGTAAATATACATGGGAATGGGCAGATTCAGGAAATCGGAAGGTGTGGTTTGGGAAAATAAATCTGCTAATCTGCATTCAGTAGTTGTTATTTATTAACACATGGGAAAATGCAGTGACTTTTGCTTTGTAATAATTACTTTAGATTTTACTCATTTGAAATTTGATTAGTGTTTCAAAAAAGTTTGATATACCACTTTTTTTATTGCACGCACCCTAGGGTAAATTGAGCAATTTAAATATGTTTATGATAGAGTTCATTCACTTGTTTTTTGTTAAAACAACTGAATTATAGTCATTTGTAAACTGAATTGAAAAATGTAGACCGAAGGTGATCATTTTGAAAAAAAATGTCTAATTCATCTATAGTTGCAAACAAGAGAGGGATCCGCACTCTCATCACTTGTAAACCAGGGTGCACTGTACCAAGAGTTGGCAAACCCCTATGCCATATAGTGAAGACAATGTAGTCCAGGCACTTAGGGTCTTTATAAAGCAGCAGATTATTGGAAAAACACGACAACAACAGAACCCCTCAGCCTGACAAAAATCCTAGTGTGGATCGAAATGTTGCTGTTTGCCGAGCTTCTCCAATAAAACTGCTGTTTGAAAAATACCCTGAGTGCCTGGACTACATTGTCTTCACTATATGAAATAGGGGTTTGCCAGCCCTGCAATTACTAATTAATTCATGAATTATTGCGGAAAGCATTGGAACAAGTCTATGATGTGCTGTGTAAACAGTTGACTACTAAAAATAAGGCTAAAAAAGCTGAGTTGTAAATAAATGTTGCTTGTTCGACAGCACCTTCTGTTCCTGTACGTCCAACCTGTTTTGTTGCAACTATGATTATTATTCCACCTGCGCTGTACAGTGCTGCATTATAATAAGAAATGCCAAGAAGAAGAAGAATACAGTGAGACTGAGATCAGTCTTGACTTAACGAGTACGTGTCATGATATGTATATATTCATAACTTGAAGGAACATTATAGTATTACTAGGATCCATAAACTATAAACCAATCTAATGAGATTAGATAGTTGCAGCATCTAAGGTGTCCCTTTAAATGTAAATCAGAAATCATTACATTTCAGCTATACAGTAGGCTAGTCATATTGATGGAGCAGTATAGTGACAGATGTCACTGAGTTGTAATGTTGATGTAGTAGAAATGAAGCCAGCGTGTTTGCCCCATGGTAAAGGAATAGCTCTGCTTGGGGTAGTTTTCAGAAAGCAGGCTAATTGTTTCTGAGGAAGATGGACCAGGAAATTAACGCCCACAAACTTTTGATTATGGTGATGATGGCATATCTGGATAGAAGCTAAGTATTATCTTAATATCTCCTAAAGCAGTTTTTCAATTAACACTAAGATAAATAATATACTGTTTGCTTTAGGAGTTGTTAGATATTTGTTATTCTACTTGTTTTAGTTTCCAACATTCTACATTAAAGGGTTACTCCAACAAAAAAAAACATTGTTTTAAGAAACCCTATCCTGGCTCCCCATTCAAATAAAACAAAAAATAGCTGAAAATTTATCTTTTTGGAATCAGTTCTACCTCAGCTCGATTTGATTCCTCTTACTTCACTCCCCCTAGCTAGAGGGGCAAGGATGTCAGGGAGGATGAGCTGAGAGGAGGACCTGGGCATCACAGAGGGGGAGTCATCAGGGCAAGACTGGCCCACCGGGATACCGGGAAATTTCCCGGTGGGCCAGCACACTAGGGGGCCGGTGCGCGGCCGCCTAGTGTGCACCAGCCCACTAGGCGGCAATTACAGGGTGACCAGCAGGAGGGGATGCGCTCCCCTCCTGCCGGTCACAGAATGTTGCGTGGCCGAGCAGGCAGACCGCGGTAAGGGAGCTTCTGTTCCCCTACCCGGTCTGACAGGAAGCAGGAAGCGAGAATGCTCCTCCCGCGAGCAGGCAGGTTGGAGCATTGCCGTGCGTTACCATGGCAACGCTCCGACCTGCCAGCTGTTCTCGCGGGAGGAGAGCGAAGTCAGCCTGTGGCCAGAGGAGCTGCAGGCTGAACAGCACGCGCCACCACTGGACCACCAGGGAATGAAGAGTAGCCGTTCTCCCTCTCTCCTGACCAAAGGTAAGGGGGGAGGAGGTAAAATAAAGCTTTTTTTTTTTTATATATATCAATGCCCATACACACACTACACCCCCTCCCCCCCACCAACAGAACCCCCCCACCAACACAGAACCCCTTCACGCACACAGAACCCCTCCATGCACACAGAACCCCTCCACGCTCACAGAACCACTCCACGCACACAGAACCCCTCCACGCACACAGAACCCCCTTCACGCACACAGAACCCCTCCACACACAAACGGCACTCTCTCCACACGCACACAGCACACACACACACTAAACCGTTACACACACTGCACCCCCTCCAAATACACACCGCACCCCCCCACACACTGAACCCCTACACACACTGCACTCCCCACACACTGAACCCCTACACACACTGCACTCCCCACACACTGAACACACACACTGCACCCCTCACTGTAGTCTGTGTGTGTGCGTGTATTCACCAGTCTGTGCGCGTTTACCAGTCTGTGCATGTGTAATCACCAGTCTGGCCAAGAGGAGATTAAAAATGTATCTATTTCTCTGTCTTGTTTTGGGGTTTTTTTTGCGATTTTTGTAACGCTAATGGGTGTCCCATTTTTATATTTTCAAAATCTGGTCACCCTAGACACATGGAAGGTTGAGAGGGGGCATAGGGACACATGGAGGACTGGGAGAGAGGGTTAATGGGACACATGTGGGGGCTACTGGATTATATGCAAATGCACTATAAGTGCTTTCTTTCATGTTTGAGTGCTAGTTTCCAGTTTTTTTCCCGCTTCCATATCTGCGCACTATGCTGGCGCGATGCATTACAGGGCTGGTATGGAATTTTTTTCCAGGGCTGCTTTTCATTCCCAGTCCAGCCCTGGGAGTCATGCCACTATTAGGTGGTTGTCTCCATCCTGCTGTGCGAGCTGACATTAGATGCCAAATGTGCACAGAATTGATATTCGTGTACCAGGCTGGCTAAAGGCTGGCCAAATACACTGCCATAGGCAGAGGTGCAGTTATATCTTCGGTTGTAAAGGGGATAAACTCTGAATGTGCAAGACATAGTGAAATGACCACCAGCATTACCACTGAATTATTGAAGTGGTTATGATGCTTGGTGTATGCCATTAACTAAGTGGCACATTCATTTTCTTTCCTCCATTAAGTTTTCTTCTTTTTCTTTTTTTCAAAGAAGGATTATCCTTTATATGTAAATTCCCACTACTTTCCCCATTTTTGTATCATTTTCTATCCCTCTCGCTTCCCCATCCAAACCTGCATTTTGTCTCCTTCATGTAGAACATCCCATCATGCATATCATGTACATCCCATCAAACATAATCAGTTCCTCACATGTATGTAATATCAAGATTTCCATTCACTTCATATAGCTTGGTTGCTACTTCTAAGTGCTGTTTCTAAGTGTGTAGTTGGAGATATTCTGGACAGTGCTGTTTCTAAGTGTGTAGTTGGAGATATTCTGGAGATAACCTGGAGGTAATCTGAGGTATTCAGGAGGATAAATACAAAGTTAAGATTTGTTTGATTTAAATTATTCTCCTCATTGGAAAGGCAGACTTAGTTCAGTGTAATAATTGCTATGCATTTGTTTCACGTTCCACTTTTTGGAGGTTTGGTTGTTGTCTAATCTGTAGACAGTTCTCTATTTTGTGGCAGGAGATTGTATTTTTGAAGTCTGAGATTTGTAAATTATCTGGTGAACAAACTCAGACTGGAACTGCTGAAAAGCCACTGCCGCAGAGACATACTAGGAATGGCAGATGGATTACTGTAGGATCTGGTAGTCTTAGAGTTGTGGATAAAAGGCATTTTGCACAGTCTGTTGCTCTTCATAATTCATTTCTGCACTTTCAGAGTGTAATGGTATTGTGGAGAGAGGCACTGAGGCTAGTGGTGTTGTGGAGAGAGGCACTGAGGCTAGTGGTGTTGTGGAGACTGGCTTGGAGACTATGGTGAGGCCTAATAGAAAGCAGTTGTTGTTGGGGGATTCCATTATAAGAGGTGTGGAAATGGACAATGGTGGTCTTGTGAGGTGTCTTCCCGGAGCTACTGCTCACAAAGACAGGAGACGTATCTGTAATATTGTTAAGCAAGCAAAGCAGGAAGGGAAATTGGATGTACTTGTCCATCTAGGGACAAATGACTTGGCTTGCGAGGTTTCAGAGGTTAAGGAAGTTTTTAGTATTTTTGCCAATGATATACGGCAGGTTGCTTCCACACTGTCATTCTCTGAAGTTCTGCCTGTGCATAACACTCAGAACGACAAGCAGATGCGTTTTAGGGACTTTAATTTGTGGCTTGGTGAATGGTGTCGGGAGCAAGGATTTGGCTTTATTTCTCATGGTAGCTCAGTTTGGAATGGAGATAAGCTGTACAAAAAAGATGGTTTGCATCTTTCTCAAAAGGGAACAAATGTTCTCAGTGAGCAGTTCAGAGGTTTTGCTAGGATGTATTTAAACGAGGAGGGGGCAAAAGGGTGATAAAACATCAATCTAATTGTCCCCTAAAACAAGGACAGAGGGTGTCTGTAGCAAGTGTGTCAAAAAATGATAAGCTTAGAGTCATGACTACAAATGCTCGCAGTTTAGGGAATAAGATCCATGAACTTGTGGCAATAATGGTAACTGATAGTGTAGATTTAGTCGCTGTTACTGAGACATGGTATAATGAGAAAAATTACTGGGACATAGCAATTCCAGGGTACTCTTTATATAGGAAAGATAGGGAAGGCAAGAAAGGGGGAGGGGTGGCCTTGTATGTGAAGGATAGCATAAAATCTAGCCTAATAAAAGTTAGTGAGGCAAACATAGAGTCCGTTTGGGCTACGTTAGAATTTGGTAATCACACAGTAACTCGTGTAGGTGTGATTTATAGGCCCCTAGGACAAATTGAAGAGTTAGATAATCTACTAGTTGAGGAAATAGCTAAAATGACAATGAAGGGGGAAGTTATGATCATGGGTGACTTTAATCTTCCTGATGTAAATTGGAAAACAAAATTAGCTACTTGTGCCAGGAGCACACATATTTTAAACTCTCTACTGGGATTGTCTCTAAAACAGCTAACTCGTAAAGAGGCCATACTAGATTTAGTGTTAACAAATGGAGATTTGGTATCAGATATTACTGTAGGTGAAAGTTTAGGATCCAGTGATCATCAGTCAGTGTGGTTTAATATAAGAACAGTGACTGAGTCACACCACACAAAAACAAAAGTTTTAGACTTTAGAAAAACAGACTTTTCTAAAATTAGAATATGGGTAGAGGAGTCATTATCAGACTGGAGCAATTTAAATGGAGTCCAAGAAAAATGGGATTATTTAAAAGTTGCACTATTGAAGGCAACAGAAAATTGCATTAGGCTTGTCAGTAAAAGCAAAAAATTCAAGAAACCACTGTGGTACTCCGCAGATGTGGCCAAAATAGTTAAAAACAAAAAGTTAGCATTTAGGAATTATAAAAAAACCCAGAGTGAGGAAGACAAAATGATCTATAAGATTAGGCAGAAAGAGGCTAAGCAAGTTATAAGAGCTTCCAAATCACACACAGAAGAGAAAATAGCACAGTCAGTAAAAAAGGGGATAAAACATTTTTTTAGATACATAAATGAGAAAAGAAAAGTAAAACAAGGATTAGTTAGATTAAAAACAAAAGAAGGAAGGTATGTAGAAGAGGATAAAGGTCTAGCTGACTGCCTCGATGAATATTTTTGTTCTGTATTTACAGATGAAAATGAAGGCAAGGGACCTCAGTTGAGAAAAAGGATAAATGAGTCATTTATTACACGTGAGTTTACAGAGGAAGAGGTTCTATTTCAATTGTCAAAAGTAAAGACAAATAAGTCAATGGGACCTGATGGAATACACCCAAAGCTATTAAAAGAGCTTAGTGGTATACTAGCAAAACCATTAAAAGATTTATTTAACCAATCATTGTTAACAGGAGTATTCCCAGAAGATTGAAAGTTAGTTGTGCCCATTTACAAGAAAGGTAATAGGGAGGAGTCAGGCAACTATAGGCCAGTAAGCCTTACTTCAGTAGTGGGGAAAGTGATGGAAACCATGTTAAAAGATAGGATTGATGAACATCTAAAAACACATGGATTTCAAGATCAGAGACAACATGGGTTTACTTCAGGGAGATCATGCCAAACTAATCTTATTGATTTTTTTGATTGGGTAACTAAAATTATAGATCAGGGTGGTGCAGTAGACATTGCTTACCTAGATTTCAGTAAGGCTTTTGACACTGTTGCACATAGAAGGCTTATCAATAAACTGCAATCTTTAAGTTTGGATTCCAATATTGTTGAATGGGTAAGACAGTGGCTGAGTGACAGGCAACAGAGGGTTGTAGTTAATGGAATATATTCGAAGCTTGGACTTGTCACCAGTGGGGTACCTCAGGGATCTGTACTTGGACCCATTCTCTTTAATATTTTTATTAGTGATATTGCAGAAGGTCTTGATGGTAAGGTATGTCTTTTGCTGATGATACTAAGATATGTAACAGGGTTGATGTTCCAGGAGGGATAAGCCAAATGGCAAATGATTTAGGTAAACTAGAAAAATGGTCAGAATTGTGGCAACTGACATTTAATGTGGATAAGTGCAAGATAATGCTTCTTGGACGTAAAAACCGGGCAGAGTACAGAATATTTGATAGAGTCCTAACCTCAACATTTGAGGAAAGGGATTTAGGGGTGATTATTTCTGATGACTTAAAGGTAGGCAGACAATGTAATAGAGCAGCAGGAAATGCTAGCAGAATGCTTGGATGTATAGGGAGAGGTATTAGCAGTAGAAAGAGGGAAGTGCTCATGCCATTGTACAGAACACTGGTGAGACCTCACTTGGAGTATTGTACACAGTACTGGAGACCGTATCTTCAGAAGGATATTGATACCTTAGAGAGGGTTCAGAGAAGGGCTACTAAACTGGTTCATGGATTGCGGGATAAAACTTACCAGGAAAGGTTAAAGGATCTTAACATGTATAGCTTGGAGGAAAGACGAGACAGGGGGGATATGATAGAAACATTTAAATATATAAAGGGAATCAACACAGTAAAGGAGGAGACTATATTTAAAAGAAGAAAAACTACCACAACAAGAGGACATAGTCTTAAATTAGAGGGACAAAGGTTTAAAAATAATATCAGGAAGTATTACCTTACTGAGAGGGTAGTGGATGCATGGAATAGCCTTCCAGCTGAAGTGGTAGAGGTTAACACAGTAAAGGAGTTTAAACAGTCTATGTTTCTATGTTTCTAATCATACCCACTACCTGTTTACCATATCTCAATTCTCCCTATGCCTCACACCACCATGCAGAGCACCTATTCATATCAGTCCCCTAATTTCTATTAATTTGCTCTCTCTCTTAAACTACAATAAACTTTACATTCCCAGGAAGTGTTTTCCCAACTAGAATGCTGCCTACTCCTCTATGGTGGTCAATGTTTACTGATGTAAGCATTGGCTGTGAAAGCTCACCCAGTGGTCAAGTGCCATCACCACCAAACACTATAGACGTATTTTAACCATAAATACTGCAGGTCTAAAAGTCACTTCTGAACCCTCTCGGCACCAGCCCAAGCACATGTACCATGGATTCACCATCAGTGCTCTAGATGGTAGAAAGACATCTAAAGAATAAATGTAGAGTTCAGCCAGTGGTCATTTCCGCACTATATCATTCCTCTGTAAACTGTCTGTGTGTTTTACCAGCAGTAGTACCTGTGCTCTTCCAGACTCAATTGTATCTGGTAAATATTTGCTTATCTACAGTTTAGTTGAACTTTATCTCTGTTGTGTTTTTTAGCCACAGGGCTTGAACACTATCTCATATTTTTTATTCACAGGCATGTACCATGTCCTCCTCCCTTTACCTTCTAACCCTTCCACTTTGTGACCATGATATTCAAGTTATTTCAGTTCTGGTGATTTTGATGTCCTAACTTAGACAATGCATTCCTATAAGAGTACATTACTCTCTCTCTCTGTCTCTTTAATCTGGACAGCGGACTAAGTTATTTTCTAAAATGCCCCACTCCATAATGTCATCTAATGGTTAAAATAACTCTCATTGGTCACATATATTTTTATTTCCCTTGCACTCCAAAGACAATACAAAGAGGATAAAAGGTTTAGGCTGGTAGCATTATAGTGTTAGAATTAAGTTACACTTAAGAATTAAAAACATTAAAGGGTCTTACAATCTAATTAATAAAAATCTCTAATTGTATGAAGGTATGTTCAAAGTTTTGAAGTGAAACAGGACACGTTTGTATCCCCAGACCTCTGTGAACACAGGGAAATCGGTTGAATGACCCACCTCCTTCTTCCCCTATATAATGTGTGGCTTTAGGAAGAGTTTAACATGGATGCCACCATCTCATTTTCCCATCCCCTGGGATGTAAAATTATAATCATGTAAAAGAGTCTGCAGGTGACTCAGACTCCTCTGCGTAAATGGGGCCTGATACAGGATACAGGGAACACACATGCACACATTTGTCTTTGTATTAATGGCTGACCCCATCTCCCATGTGTTGGATGGAGAATGGAAGAGAACCACAATTGCACAATTATTGTTTGGGACCTCTGCTCTCTTTTCTCATGGAACTTCAACAAAAAGATTTAGTTGAAAAGTCATAGCTTTTAGTTTGAATCATCATTAAAATTAATGAGCATTCAATTCTGCATTGTGCATTCATATATTTCACTAACCACAGCAGATCATTTCCACTAAATACGGAATGCTCTAACATACATGATATTTACCGGATATTCTGCTCTGTTTTAATATTTAGACTTGTCACAAATATTATGGTTATGCATTATTTATGTCTATGCTATAGTGTGGAGATAAAAGACAACGTATTAAGTAAAAAGAAACAGATTATATGAATCACAGATAAGCAAAACATTGACTCACATTCGCAATTATTTGACCATGACAAATATTAACAAATATGTCAAGCTGCAAATAAATGCCAAACTCCACATACAATGTTACCTAATGATTAAAATGCATCTCGCATTTCCTTCTTTCCTTTCTAGATACAATACACGGGGATAAATGGCTTGGGTTGGTAGTAGGAAGCCGTTAGCAATAAGTTATATTAACTGAGTTTTTCATGTGAGAATTGTAAACATTAAAGGGTTTTACAATCTAAATAATAATCTTTCATTCTCAAAAGGTTTGTTCAAAAATGATTCCTTTTCTAAAGTGGAACAGGACACGTTTGTAGCTCTTTCGCAGAAAACATTTATCACGGAACCAGCAAACTTTACACAATATTACATAATAAGCACACTGTGCATGATGTATGTTACTTCCAGTAAGATTGTCTCATTGAGCACTAATTTTCCATCACCTGTACTGTACTCACCCAGTTCTACTAAAAGAACATTCACATTTCGCTGTAAAACAAATGACATTTATAGCTCTGCATAATATATTGCAATTTGCCACATAATAAACAGATGGCCATAACAAACCATGCTCATTTCTTGCAATCTTGAAAAGGCAAGGGAAAATATTGTATAAACACTCTGAGCTACTTACCAGTCTCGAAATCCTTTTTGTATTTTTCTCATAGAAGAGAACCTTTTATTTAGGATTTTTTTGCATGTTGAAGGAGTATTGAGGGGGCACCATCTTATGCTATGAAAACCCTTTTATTGGTGTAGCAAATGCTGTGCATGCACTCTAGGAACACAATGATTCTCTATGGCAAACATTGCATTGGCCCTGGAGGTCTCACTAATAATGGAGTCAAGCTGCAACAAGAAGACTAACTTGACACTGAATTAGAAGTTAACCCCTACTTCAAGGGGCCGAAGATTTCAAATCTTTAATTACACACCCCAGTGTTATCAATAAATCTATTTATTTAAGAGCGAGTATTATTATTATTATTATTTATATAGCACCAACAAATTCCACAATACAATGTACAATGGGTCAGTTACCTTTGTGGCTGATTCCATTTACTGGACCATGACAAAGGGATGGATAGATAGATAGATAGATGGATGGATAGATAGATAGATAGATAGATAGATAGATAGATAGATAGATAGATAGATAGATAGATGCCTAGCATGCATTCACTCTAGACTGGCATAGCTTTCCTCTGAAAAGCAACAAGGCAGCACCCTCATTCCAGAGTGTTGCAACACTGGCATGTTCCTTTAGGCCCAGTCCCGCTCTCATACCTTCCGAACCTGGTAGCTATGTCTTAGCTGTTAGACTGACCTGGAAAATACTGCATGGTAACATTTGTCTTTACCATAAAAGGTTTAAATTTGAGCAGCAACAGCATGATAGTGTGAAATAGTGAGATGACATCAAATGTTTGTGGATATACACCCTATGGAAAAAATGCACAGGCTTACAGTAACTACTTTTGTTTTACGGTTACAGCTCTGCGTGTAATAACCCATACATTATCTTAGCACTGAGAACAAAGACAATCCTGTAGCTATTACAACAGTGACAAATTATTATGCAAATGTTTCAGGTGAAACCTTTTTATGCACAAACAGCGCTGACGAAAAGCTAGAAAAAGTATAGATGAAAATATTTAAGAGTTTATATACTGAAGACTGATTTTAAAATGAATGTTGGTTAAAAAAAAAAAAGTGGTTTACAGTAGTTTTAAGGTGATCATACACTATTATTCACTGATAGCAAAGTAGAGGGAAAAAATATTTCCTTCAACTGACTAAAGCTCCCTTTATACCTTGTGGCTGTTAATTGGTGCTCTTTAATAGTTCAAGACTGATCAAGGTGGCTGTTAAGGAGAAACAAATTGTTGGCTGATAGGGGAAGAATTAAAGTGACACTACAGTCACAAGAAGTGCTATAGCTAAATGTGCAGCACTGCGTTTTGCAGCAAATGTGCAGTAGCCTCCCAGTGCTTTCCTATATGAAAGCATTGAATTGCCTGAGATCATCCTGATTGATTATCTTAGCCATGCAGGTAAGGTGCAGTGACGGAGAAAAGGTAAGTTTAAACACCCTTTCTCCACTCTGAGGGTGACCTAAACTGCTACTCCAGCATAATAGTGTCAGGAATACATGTTTGCATTCCTAACACTATACTGTTCCCCTTAAAAAAAAAAAAAAATACCTCTAGTCAATGCTGCCATACTGACAAGCACCGAGTTTGACTCCTCTGTACATCAAGCTGAAAATGGGCTGGGTCCCTAATTAATCATAAAAACATAGAATGTGACGGTCCCCTTTATATCCATTGTAGATCAGGGTGAAGGTTTATCCATCAGACTATAAGCTCATTGGGCCTTTATTCCCTTGTGTTTCAGTACACATCCACCTTGTTGCATGTAGCTTGTTGTCCACATACTATACAGCATTGCAGAATATAATGTTGTGCTTTATAAATAGCAATAACATTACCAATTACCATCCAAGTGAGCTCACAGTATAGAGAGATGTTCATAGTAAATACCAGGTTCAGAGGTTTTGTGCAGGAGAGGGTTTATTATACAATTAGCTAATTAAACACAGGGACATCTGAAGGACATTCAGAGAGAACATAGAATAGAAGGCATCCCTGGTCCACTGACTACGGGCAATGTGGGATAGGACAAAATATTACTAAAAGTAGTTCAGCAGGGCTCGTAACATGGGTGCCTACTACTGTTACCCACTAGTGTCACTGGCATTCTCTGACCAAGCTCCTCTTCCAGTCTAAATTCAAACCTATAATATTCAAATGTGTGCGACACACAGGAAAAGGGGAAAAAAATGGCACTCACTCCCACCAAATGCGTAATGTTGCCTAATCATAACTTATAGGTATAACAGGTAAAGACTTAGACCTGTCTCATAATTGTAAATGACTATTTAGTGCCAACATCTTTGGGCTGTCCTGATGAAAACAGGTAAATTCTAATGCTAACACAGGAAGGTAATTGCATACTTTGGCACACTCTGCATGACAATGTAATCAATATAAGTGCCCTTAAAAAAACACATAACAGAGCATGGGAGTAATACATAAAAAATATGCAAAAGATATTAGAACAATGTATACATGATATAAGTAATACAATGAATGACAAAAATTCAGTGGTACGTTTACATTATTATGGCTGGTTTATTTTTGTCAGTGCAATTTACTTGGTATGTATTTGTGTGTGTATGTGTGCGCGTTGTCACAGAGGATGCTGCATTCCAGAGTTACATCAATAAACCGCCATGTATTTTTGATAATAATGTAAATTGCATGTACAGTGAATTATCAATACCTGTAATTTAATATGTAGAATGCTCTGCAATACATCAGCTTTGTAAAACAAACCATGTATTGCACAGAAGAAAAAAAAAAAAACATGTTACACTACTTAGTAAATATGATTACATAAAATAGTGACTGGTCATTAATTCATATTGCACATGGTAATAAATCACTAAATTCCCCTAAATATAGCTATTACTCAGTCTGCTTTATATTATAATATGTAGTTTTTCTTTCTGAGAAATCTCACTGACTTGGGCTAGCTGTCTGGTGGGAACACATGTCTGGACTAACTCCAACTTATTTGTAAGAAATTCAGGGGGGTGATACTTTCACTGTAGTGTGCAAATTGTCACTGTTAACACGATCACAATAGGCAATTATTCTGGAAATGCTAATAGTTACTTTTAAAAGACTAATTAAATGAAAAGAATGCCAAAAGTGTTCTTCAGCCACACTTACAAAATAAATTATAAGAGAAGAAGAATAGATTGTGTACATTATTTTAACTAACATCAAACTGAGAAAAGCAAACATCCATTTATATTAAACGCTGGTAAAAACGTCTAATGAACTATAATTTATAGAGCTCAGTAACAGCAACCTGAAGCAGAGACTCTAGAATGTATATTGTGTGAAGATCATATCTGGATAACATTAGATCACAGGCTGCAAATTCTTAGCTCATAAGCAATGCACTTGTGACTCCTTTTTCAGTATTTTTTTTTTTAGAAGTGATTTTATTTTTTATTTGTTTACTTTTTTAAAACACTGTTACATTTAAGGACTTTCCTGCCAAAAGGAGAAAGCCCAAAAGGAAAAGCAGAGCAAGTAAGTAATGACCAATCCTTTTCTGATGATTGTCATGGAGCCCCCTCCCACTGGCTATATTTGCATAGAAGAAATCACTGAAAACTCTTGTTTGCAGAGCATCTGATCAGTCTGTCCACTCCTGTGTAAGGTGGAGGGAGTCGGGCTCCTGGAAACCGCATGCAGCCTCCGAAAGGCTGAGAGCTTTTTATTTGTACTAGTGTATCTGTCTCTCCTCGGGAGCTCATCACTCAGTAGAGAGCGAAGCCCATCACTCAGCAGAGAGAAACCCAAACTGGAGAACACTCACCCCATCACTGAGAAGAAAGCAACCCATATTGTAGCACACTCACCCCATCACTGAGAAGAGAGCAACCCATATTGTAGCACACTCACCCCATCACTGAGAAGAGAGAAGCCCATATTGGAGCACACTTAGCTCATCACTGAGAAGAGAGAAGCTCAGACTGGAGCACACTCATCAGAGGAGAGGGAAGCTTACAGAGTAATTCATTTCTCCAGTCTCCCTAAGCTCCCTAAACATGGAGAGCAGGTCCTACTACTTGCTGCTCCTTCTTCTCCTGGCTTCAGACTGCATGGACTCTGTCAAAGGTCTCTTTCCCTTTGGGCAACCTGAATTCTCCTACAAGAGGAGCAACTGCAAGCCCATCCCTGCCACTCTACTCCTATGTCACGACATCGAGTACCCAAACATGAGGCTGCCCAATCTCCTGGGCCATGAGACCATGAAGGAGGTCTTGCAGCAGGCGTCTTCCTGGATTCCCTTGGTCCAGAAGCAATGTCACCGAGACACCAAGAAGTTCCTGTGCTCCCTCTTTGCTCCTGTCTGCATTGATGACTTGGACGAGACTATTAAGCCCTGCCGCTCGCTGTGTGAACAGGTGAGGGACAGCTGTGCCCCAGTCATGTCAGCATTTGGCTTCCCATGGCCAGATATGTTGGAGTGCAGCCGCTTCCCCCAGGACAATGACCTGTGCATCCCACCAGCCAGCAATGACCAGGTGATTCCAGCCACCAGAGAAGGTAATGCCAGTCTTTAATTATTATACTTTGTACTTATTGTGTCATCTATACATATATATTTGTGAAATAGACCAATAGGCTGTCAGATGATCCAGGACTAGATTATATTCTAAAAGATAAACAAATCTCTGGTAACTTAATGGCAATGTTCTCACAGATTCCAAAGGGAAAATTGCTCAAACGTTACCTAGTAATTCTCTCTTGTAATATAATCCAGCCCTTAAAAACAAATAACTGGGCATAATTTAAGTAATTCGCATGGCATTGCTAAACTTGTAAATACTCATTTAGAGGACAGGGTATAGAGTACAGAAATTCAAATGATTTTTGTACATTTGTAAACAGTTTCCCTGTTTTGGAGGGTGGGGGGGGTTGTTTGTTTTTTGGCACAAGACAAATAATTAGCATATATTCCTCAGGCTGTCTGCATATCTCAATTTGCAAAGATCTATCAGGTTCTAAATCGTGTTTCCTTTTGCTACATAAAGGAAATACCAAGTCATTCAATCTTTATTGGATCGGCGTCACGTGACTAGGCAACGATGCTAAGGGATACATTTGTAATTTACTTCATATGTTTTTAATAAACAAAGAAGATAAATAGAGGTATGAAAATGAGAAGAACATTTTTTGCTGCCTGATATGTTAACAGTTAGTGCCCTCAGCAAAGAAAGCCGTGTGCCAAATAGCACGTTGGTGCTTTGTGCAGTACAGTTGTGTTGATCAGATATCTTATGATGATTGTTAGTACACAAATAATTTCAAATGTCTAATTGGGACTGATATTTTCCATGTTCCATAGATCCATACAGTCGGGTAACCAATTCAACTCCAGAATGGCACTAATGTATTTGATGAAAATCATATGGGTTACTTTGGTGTTTGATAAATGTTTACTTACTCTGTTTGCAATGGGAGAATTTTGTTAGACGTTTTTTGCAGATACTTAATTGCTCTTAAAAAAATGTGGACATTTGGGATCAATCCCAAAAATTGCCTCCCTATAGTCTTTATGAAAAGTCCAAGAGAAAACAAATTCCTGGTATATTCAAAGAATGTTACCAAACTGTACTGCTTTGAAATTCATTAGCCAAATGTGATTGGAAATTCATTAGCCAAAAGTTAAGCCAAAATAACTAATCTGGAAAAATTCTACAATTAGGAGTTCAGTAAATAGCCCTGCCTCACCAAAGTAAACTGCCACCTATTTGCTCAGATTTGTTGAAAATTAATTGACATAGAGAGAAATAAAAATATGTTCTTACATTCAGAACTTTTTTAAGTCATAAGAGCATTTTATTAGATGATGCTCAAAGATGCTGTTGTGTAGACTTTAGAGCAACATGTGCTGTAGCGCCACCTGCTGGTACGCAGAGCTCTCAAAAACTTGTCTTTTTTTTTTTTTTTACAGCACCAAAAGTTTGTGATCCCTGCATAAACACCAATGAAGATGATAACGATATTGTAGAAAATCTCTGCAAAAATGATTTTGGTAAGTAGCGCTATAGAAAAAAAAAATATTGATTTACTGTTCATCAGTAGTTTCAAAATTAGAACTGTGCCTTATAATTTGGATTGATTTGCATAGCCTTATGTGCACATCATTACAAGTTAGACAAACTACATGTAATTAGTAGTTCTTAACTAATGTATAAAGTATATGTTATATTTTTTGTATATTAAAGTAATTTTTGCAGTATAAGAGTAAAATTTTACCTGTTCTGAGATTGCCGCATAGAAAACATCCTAAAAACTAACTTATCTAGAAAAATACTAAATAATATGAAAGTGGCAAAGTGTCTCTGTATAGGCAAAATAATCACTCGAATATTTGTAAAACTTACAGCACATTTCTAGTGCACACACACTGGTATCCAAACAGTTAATTGGATTCCACAGTTTAAAAAAAAAAAATGGTGAACAGTTTTTAGACTATGTTAATGCAAAGTGACTGACAGGCTGGGCAGTTTATTTGGATACAGGCTATATAACATGCAATTAGGATGCAGACACGGACTTGAACATTTTATAAACAGCACATTTCTACCTTTTCAGCGACCTCCTCCATGAATTAAGAAACAACAAAAAGAGGGCTTCTTGCCTATGTTAGTCAGCTAGGTTTGAAAATAGGAAAATATGGAAATTTTAGTGACCCAAGGAAAGCAATGTTAACCTCGCTGCTCCGTGGTTGATTGATGACTGTGCCTGTTGATTGGATAGACGTGACAGATATAATAAGTTTCAGACTGAATTACAGTGTAACTATAACTGAAGCACAACTGTAGTTCATATTTAAAACAGAACCATTAAATTAAAATAAGATGCATTTTAATATATTTATACAAATGTACCCTTCCAAATATAACAAAAATATGTATACATTTCCACAATCTTGATGACATTTACTACGGCGTAAAGTTGCATGGCAGGATTTCAGACACTCAAAATGATTTGGTTTATGTTCCATTTTCATGGAAATTGAGTTATGAGTCTTGTTTTACTGTGTATGAGTCAGAGGCCGATCACATTTTCCAAAACTTGGAGGGCAGAATTTGTAAATGCATTGCTTAATTTGCTGGAACCCTATAGTTCAGCATTTAGGGGTCCCCTGTGAATAGTAGGGTATCGTCAATTAAACTTGCAAATTTAGATAAAAAAGGGTTTGCTGGAAACCCTGTTCTGGCTTTAATTTTGAAGTTATTACCATGATATGCAACAGTAGTGTCTCTCTGAGTATTGAAATATTGGGTATTATTAATAAAATTAAAATAAACGGTGCTATATAAATAATAGTAATTACAATAAAAAAGATAACACTGAAACATTGAAAGATTTTTATTTTTAGGATTGTGACTGAATATGTCACCACTGCATTTATAGCTCCTGCTTGTTTTGTGATACCTTAATTTGTAAAAAAAAATAAAAAATTTTAAAAAAAAATAATTTTTTTTTAAAAATCACCTTCAAATTTTTGAAGCGTTAATATAAAAATACACACTGGCTATCCAGCCAACATTCAAATAAATATTGTTTTGCTTTCATTTGTTTTTAATTTCATCTTAGTTTTTTAGTGATAACACTTAATCATGTTGATAATATATTACACTAAAGTAGCCATTTTGAACAAAATCTTCACCTTTAAAAAAAAAAAAACACCAAGGGTTAATAAGATTATTAAAAAAAAATTACACTTTTCTGTTACAGATGACTTCTGCTTTTATGTTAATTTCATGGCAGAAAATATACAATTTTCTAATTCTCCCTGACTTCTCGGCAACCAACAGAACAAAGATGCAGACAAAGATGTCTCATCTCTTGTTAAGATTTAGCATTAAAAGTCATAATGTCTTTATCAGTACTTCTCTTATTTTTATAAAATAACAACATAGTACATACACACATATGCACATATACAGTTACATGTCATATACATCAAACTATGCTTATACCAAAACAACATTTTATCTCAATTGAAAAAAGCATATGTTCTCAAATACTAGGCCATAAATATAGTCTGCCAATATATCAGTTGATGCTAGATTTAGCTGGTTCTAATCTAATTTAATAAATATAATAGATGGTGCATAGATGGCTTTATATGGAGAATGCTAATTTCATGTGTATTTAGGTATTGTGCGTGTTGTCTGCTTATTTCAGCATTACTCTGTAACCCTTATAGCAAATGTGACCATTTTTGTGTCTTTGCAACCCATATAAGTATTTAATTTAACCCCTTAAGGACCAAACTTCTGGAATAAAAGGGAATCATGACATGTCACACATTTCATGTGTCCTTAAGGGGTTAAAGTGATAAATTCATAATTTAACTGTGAGATGGTGTCACAGAAAAATCTTGTCACCTTAAAATTCAATTGTACTTACATTGCAAAGACTTAACAATGCTCATCTTTATGGTAAACACACAATTAAAAATACTGTATTAATCATTACCTGTTTGTGTATATAAAACCAAATATGTGTGTATTTATGTTGAAAAAAAGGGTTTTAAGACTAGGGTTAGTAATGATCTTGTCATGGTCCTCTCACCCTGTAGTTCATAAACGCATATTGTGGTGCTCCTAAAATGAAGTAGTTTTATCTGTTCAGTATTTACCAATATTTTCCCGAATCCTCTACTATTTGAGGAAGAAAAACAATAGCTACAGACATTACTGTGACTCATTGAACGTTATACACAAACACTTTCTGTTTAGCTCCAACCACCAAGTAAAGACAGACGGCATTTTAACCCACCCATACCTAACGCTCAGTGACCCATAACCTGTATACTTATTACAAGCTGGTCTTGTTATGGGGCACACCATCCATAACACACAGCTTGGCCTTTCTTCTTGGTGATAAAGCTGATTCAATACAATAATTTATTTTATTTTTAACATTTTTAATCCTCTCCCATTAATCCGCTAATTACATATTTAGTAGAAGATGAATAAACGGCAACATAAAATAAGAGGAAGTCTTATTTTTAAAACATCTAATAATAGATTAAACTATAAGTTCCTTGAATAAAAAGTTCAAGAAAAACTAGGTGAAAAAAAAAGAGATTGTCAGAAAAAAATGTGCGGTTCAGACTAGGTCAAGCACAGCAAGAGGTAACACATGGATTTTGACATAAAGTGACTTTGATGGCCTTTGTGGTTTAAAAATGGAGCCACCTGCTGTAATTCTGTCAGGCCGTGACAGTTTCATTAGCTACACATCCCACCCCATATTGGCTTTTCTGTGTACTAATGGCCTTGTCTCTCTCCATTTCTGTCTAACCAACAACTTCTCACCCCACACCCCTCTTTTTACCCTCATTAGCCCTGAAGATAAAAGTGAAGGAGATTGCCTACATCAATGGGGACACCAAGATCATCCCAGAAACAAAGAGCAAAACCATTTACAAGCTGAACGGAGTGACAGAAAGAGATCTGAAGAAAACAGTGCTATGGCTTAAAGATGGCCTGCAGTGTACCTGTGACGAAATGAATGACATCAACGCTCCCTATTTAGTGATGGGACAAAAGCTTGGCGGGGAACTGGTCATCACCTCAGTCAAGCGATGGCAGAAAGGCCAACGGGAGTTTAAGAGGATCTCGCGCAGCATTCGCAAGCTACAGTGTTAATTGGTTTGGTTCTTAACTCTTCCAGCACTGGGGCTATTCTTTTTTTTATGCACCTTCCTCCCTTTTGGGAACCCATCCTTGAAAGAAATGTAATAAAAGGTGTGGGTTAATGGCTTTTTTTTATTATTATAATTATTAATATTGAACAAAAACATTTCTGTAAATATAATGAAAATGAAAAATGCAAAATAAAATAAAAAATATTTGTATGAAGCCAATTAATTAAAAATAATTATAGATACATATTTACTCTGTGAAAATTTGGTGACTTTTTCTACATTTTTCTAGAACAGTACTGGTTAGATAGCTTGTGTTTGCAATGACAAAGTTTGCAAATAATTTTTATGAATCATCCATCAGCAAGATGGAAAATATGTTTTTAATGGATTTATATAGATATATAATAATTCTATACATATCTGTGTATATATACATACAGCTGCTTTACAAAATTACTTTTATGTGCCAGAATAAATATAATCAGCAAATTATTGGTTGATAATACTGAGAAATTAAAAATAAAGCTGTATATGTAACGTGACAAGATATTGACCCAATTTTCAATCAAGGCAAACCGTTTTGAGTATTCTATTACTACCTAGTGGCGTGGTCCAAAATAGCTAAAATAGAAAGATGCTTAATGCTCAGCTGATTTGAAGATATTTTTTTTTGACCCAAACATGTCTGTCAACTAAGCAACTTTGGAATGTCTAGCTCTATGTTTAGTTAACAGACCTGCCTGACATTGAAGGAAAATTAGTAAGAAGTTATTCCTTAAATTTCATATCTGCTAATATACTAATCTAAATAATAATTTAAAAAAGTAAATAAACACATAAAATAAAGAAGCTAAACCCATCAGTATGTTAGTGTGGATGAAAATATGTGAAGAGGAGATTAATATGCAGAATCACATGCCTAAGAGTTTTTTACCAACAAAATTAGCAATCTATTTAGAATTTTTTTTTAAAATATTTAAACTCATTTGATGTAAAATTTTAAAAAAAATAGTTTTGTTAGGAATTGAACTTTATGTTAAGTTGCTATTTCACTATCACATGGATCACGGAGTCCTGTAAATCATGGGTGGTCAAAACCAAAGGTCTCCAGCTGTTGCATGACCACAAATCATAAGCTGCCTTACAAGCTGTAAAGATAGCAAAGCATCATGGGAGTTGTTGTCCTACAACAGCTAAGGATTTACTTCCAGCCCACTCCTGCTGTAAAGTTTTATTTATGTGAAATAAAAAATACACGGTACACAATTAACTTTATGGCATTTCTTTTTAATACTCTCAAGGTTTGTTTGCAGATTTTACCAATGTATTTTGCATTGAAAACGACATAACCTGTGTTTAGTTTGTTTGTAATATATGCAATGAGGTACCTGAAAGAGTTGTAAAATATTGCTGTGAACATTATTGTAAATAAATAAAATTAACACTATATATTCTTGTATATAAAACAAACAGTATGTTTGAAATACACTTTCATTATTTTTAAATAAGAATTTTATATGTTAAAGGTTTTTCAGAGCTATTTTATCACTCAAAGCCCCAGTTGATTTAACTGCAATTGTTCTGCTTGTTTGTTGTTGTTTTTTTGTTTTTTTTAATAAATACATTTAAAATTAAAGTTACATCTCAAAAAGGCCTTAATAAACCCGAGTATAATTCTTAAGATTCTGAAAAAAAAAAATTAGGATGTTTTCTTAAATGTTTCTTATCTTTTATCAAAAAGTTTTACTTTTATCCAGTGATCAAAGATAGAGGTATACATTCGAACATTTTTTTTTTAAAGAGATTTTATGATTTTTGGGAAAATGTCTATCTAAAATACCTATCATATGGAACATTCAACTACCAGTATGTGAGAGCAATTGTAATTAGGGGTCTATTTGTAAAGACTGACATTTTAACTGTGTTTTGATGGAAATTTCAAAAACAGAAAACACTTCTGACAGTCGGTATCCCTAGCCTTTGTTGATAGCAAAGTAAGGAGGAAAATAAAATTACCAACTCTCACATCTTATTTCCTTGGTAAAGCGATTGGGCTTATCATGATTGGTAAAAGGTTCCAATGACTGCTTTTATACTTATTCCTCCTGCCCTATTTTCTGTGAGATGGGGATTTAATAAAATAATGAGCCTCCATTTTAAATTCTTTATTTAAGGCAAGACAAAGTACAAATAAGAAAAACATCAAAGTACTATAAATGTCTGATAGAACATGTTTCCATAATAAACTTTAAGTAGATTTAGGCAATCAGCTAAAATGAATAGAGAGTTAAAAGAATAGGGAATCCTCCACGGTTCGGTACCATGTGACACAGAAGTTGTCCTGGTGGGCATGGAACACAACCCAGATAGACCATATCTAATGATTAAAGATAGATGAGAAATGTAACAGAGGTCATCCATACATTTGGTGTCTTTTCTTTTACTATTACATCTAATAGGGACTTTTGGACATCTTTGAACGAGGCCACTTTGGAAATTTCTTATAAGTCTATCGTGTGTGTGTTTCAACAAGAAGGTCCATGCGTTCGTTTGGTTCAGTTGTTCGACCAATAGTTTTGTGCTGTTACTCTTATTTTAAAGCAAAAGTGGGCAACTGCTCCTTATGTGATGTTAGCCTTCACTGCCTGCAGTAATTATACAGATTGATTAGCTATAGTTTGTTTTAGAAACTTCAGTGGTGGCACAATAAGGAACACAACTTGGAAAATTTGGAAAAGCTTGCCCCACATCAGTGGTACCTCTAGTTAAGCTATGCAAGAATTTGTATTAAATTTCATAGGTGATCATTCTTAAGTACACATACAAGGTACCTGTATATTTTCAGAAAGGGTAATTTAGAAGATAGCAAAAAAGGATAGAAATCTTAAAGCAATATAGATGTTGAATAACATGTTCTGTGATCCTCAACAACCAAATAAAAAACAATAGATTGGCTTCTCTGACTGGCTACAATCTGATAATAATAATAAAGTATTTAACCAGGAAAGGTACATTCAGATTACCCTAGTTTCCAAGTACATCATGGGGAAGTAAATTTTTGCTCAACGTCCAGAGGATGTTACTATTACTCGATTTTAATGGAACTCATTTTATCCACCTTGGAAGGATGTAGAGCTGGGTTATCCCTGGCGGTAACTGAACCTGAAACTCCCAAGGGTAATTGAACCCACAACCCCAAGCCCACCGAGCTATCTAGAATTAAGGTTCCACTCATCTATGGCTCCTGCTTCATTCTTCACATAAGGACAGTGAATGGAGCCAAACAAATTTACAGTTCCAGGACCCCTGTCTAAACCTATGGGAATAGGAAGGTTAGTTCATGGTTAATCTTGCTCTGGCTTCCATATATCAATATATCTTGCTGTACTTAGTAAACTACTAAGTGTGGTTGATCAGGCCTCCTGTCCTGACTTTGTTCCCTGGTGACCTGCTTTTGCGGATACCAAGGAACTGTCCCCAACAAGCATAGTACAAGCACATCACTAGACATGCTCATGCTATGCTCAAAACATTAGGACCTTGCAGAGAGCTCTGAAACAATGCTCCCTACATGATCCGCCATCAGTGGAAATGCAGTCTTGCATTGTTGGTGAATGATACAAAATATTTATGTGTTAAATGAAAATACTAAAAAAACATGGAATTCCACTGCATCTCTTTTTGAAAACACCAATAAAAAAATTCTAGTCTAAATATTGTATTTAGACAAGAAAATAATATAAAAAGGCAAAAAAGTGGTATAATAACTAGTTTCATTATGTTAATTCTGAAGACAAAAATATATCCAAAAATGGTGATAATATTTATTCATTTATTTTTGCCTTTATTACAAATTACCCAGATCTGGTTGATAATTAAATCTATATTTATATATTTATTACCTATATAATATGTAAATATAGATAATTTTTCTGCTGTTCCTGCTTTTTTTTTTACCAACATTTACTGCCTGTCCTCAGGCTCTTAATTTGTCTATGTCAGAAATCCAGACGAGAACCTGATCGGCCTAAATTTGGGCAAATTGTAGTTTGTAATGAATTAAACCTAAGCTAAAAATTGGTAGAGGTTTGCTCAAGATTTCTATATTATATGCTGTAATAGACTGTTCTGTTGTTGACAAGGTTTGTTTTATCTTTTTGTTACATATTTACCATTTATTTACTGTCCTTTCAATGGGGAATACTGCAGTTATTTTAAAAAAAATAGCCTACATTCACAAGCACTGGATTTTATTGAATAAATTACACTGTATGCTTTATTCAGTAGGACACAAAGTGACAGGCATTTCATAACATCATTGAATATTTTTGGTAGAGGTTTCCATCGTCTTACTGCACATATTACATATATTTTATTTTTCCTGTAAATCTGCAGTTTGACATTTGTATATACAATACCTACCTATGGACAGATAGGTTATTTTTGATTATCTGTATACATTGTAAGAGTCTGCTTGTAGGTTTCTTAATTGGAACACATTGTAGAAACTTTAGATGCAGTGCAGAAATAGAATCTGCCAATGACTGCACACAGCTGAGCTCACTCCCTGTTTAATAGCTTCTCCTTAGTGTGTTTATATCACTGATTCACATTATTTCACTTACTATGGGGTTATTTTTGTGGTAGTTGTATAAATACCTTTGCTCAAGTTTTTATTAGCCACCGTTACTCAGAACCACCTGTTTTCTCGCAGTAACTGTAGCAAAGGATTACATTTCTCTTTGTTCTTGTCAATGTAACCAATATCACAATGACCTACCATCAAGAAATACACATTGTTATTGGGATAACCACACATGTTTACATTTAACTTAACACAAAAATATAGCAAAATGATTTAAAATCAATCCATTTTCTAATAGGGTTCCTTTACATATAAGCTCCAGTAGAACTCCATGTAGGACTTAGCTGTGTTGAGTGTAGGTTTTGGCACCTTGTTGTTGATGTTATTGTGTAATATTGGACATCAATGGAAGGAAGCTATGAGTGACTAAAACAAATACATCACTAACATGGGATATCCTCCAGCCTCAACATATATTTTGCCAGTGTGGGACACTTTTCAATGCTAACATTGTCTTCAGGGTGGAGCACTCTCCAACTCTAAACATGTACTCCTCCCCTGAAGGATACTCTTAGACATCAACAAACATTTTTACAGTATGGGAAATCTCTTGGTCTTTACATGTACATTAATAGTGTGGGACATCTTGATCATCATCTTAATCTCAATTATCATCATGTGCCTTGTAAGTCAAGTTTATTTATTTATTTTAAGCAAATATTTTATTGATATTCAGTGTTATCAAAACGAGTCCTACAAATTGATGCAATAAAAGGACAGAACCACCCTATGTGTGATACAGATCCTGTTCCAAAACAATTCCACCAGAAAACTTTGGAATATCCAGTGGACATATGGCTAGGTCTGGCAGGAGTCAAATACCACTAAACTAAAATCTTATATATTAGTTCAACTAATGGTGCATCTGGAAATAGAGACAAATTTTCCATTCATCATTAGACAATGTTTTGTTTAACTTCGTTTCCTAACCACCACGATTCTCCATTATATCCCCCTTCTTTTCTGGTGAAATGGCACTCTGAGTTTAGAAATTAAAATTAGCATGTTAGGGTTCTCAAGCAAGTCACTTCCTCCCATATTCTGGTTATGGCTGTTCGGAAACCAGAAAGTTGGCAAAACTGAAGTTCAGTCCAAATATCCAAGTCTACTTAGATTTGTTCAATGCTTAACTTCATAGCTCTATCAACATACACTCACCTGCAATGCTATAGTGCCCTTTACTAGCTCTACATTGTTAACCTCTTTCAACCAATTCTATTTAGCTCAGTGATAATCGCTGAAAGCAAAATCTAGCTTCAGAAATAAATCCAAAGAGACCAGTATACATGGAGGAACCTCAAATTTTATCTAGTGTCCTGCAATATAAACTCATGTTGTTATCCTACAACTCAGTCGTTCCCCTAGTCTAGCAAGCTCTCCTCACTTTACTTGCCATATAGTTCAAAGTTCCTCTTTGGTACCATCAGTTGACTGCTACCATTCCATATCCTTATGGAAAACAAGTTTACAACCTGGTTTACAGAAAAAAGTAATACAATAAAACAAGAAATATTAGTACTCTGTCTGAGCCACCTTCATCATACGTTCAACAATGGTTTATATGATCTATGATTCTCTCAGTTACTGAATAGGTGGTTTCTACTCTGTGTCTACCCTATCTTGCCACCACCTGGCTTTTCTTCTGACAGAGCACCGAGGAAAATCACAAGCAAGTCAAAACATGTTTGCCTATTCTTGTGAGGGATTGTGGAGTGATTTTGTTACATATCTCCACTGCATATTTTTACAGCCTTCTGTATTTTGTTTCATTTTGTTTTAATATTAATTTCAATAAATATTGTCATTTTGCACGCTATTCTGCTGCTGTTTACATCCACTGTGAATCTTCTGAAGCCAGTTATCTAACTTTGTGCTCTGGTAATCGTCATCTGCCTTGATAGGTACCATTGGCCACTTTATACAGAGCCTGGGACAGCTCTGCAATTTGTGAGTGTTTCTTATTCCCTCACTTTATGTCGATCTCGTATACAGTATACACTATGTGTTTTATGTTCTCTGTTTTTGTAGATTCCATTTGGAAACAATAATTTATTGTTCTACTGAAATCCTCGTAAAGTTTGTTCATAAGTATATTTTTATTCAAGTTATAAGGTGTATGTGTCACTGTTTGTTCAGCATGCTGTGTTCATTTTTATTTTTATTTACTACTATACACCACATTCTGCAATGTTTACCTTTTTAAAGCACCAACGCACTTGTATCATTTTAATTCAATCTTTTCTTCCTACGGAGTTCTTTTCCAGCATCCTTCCAACATGTAACTATCCCTTCTGCCCTAAAAAGATCTCTCTTGCCGCATATTCTCTGTCTAATTATCACTTCTTTAATCAAATAAAATAAGAAGTCATTTATCAAATTATTTCTTATTCCAATAGAAAATTAAATTATTGAACTGTTTACATGCATCAACATGAATAACTTTCTTGATTAAGTTTCTCTAAAGTTTCTTCTCAGTTTGCTTTGGACTTTTGTTACTTTATTCAAAATGTTAAGTAGGCAATAATGTAATGAACGTGTATGCAAACTGAAAGATCTTACTGCTAGACTCAAAGATCTCTACAAACTATTTTTGATGTGTTTGATACTTTTAAACTAGACTGATACGTCTTCTTCCTAACCTTCAGAGCCTTGATGACTGTAACATCCTGTTTCATATCTCATTTTTCCTACAGCTGATTAACAAGTTCAGTATCCTTATTTAAAATTTTTGAGGGTTAATTATAAATTGCTTGAAGTTGGTTCTGAAGAACAAATGCAGGAATTTGAAACGTGGAATCTATTTTGTTTTTATTCTTACTAATATGGTTTTATAGTCTCCATATGCAAAAAAATGGCAGACATGTATTAAATATTCAATATAAATCTAAAACAACTGAATTTAACTTAAAGGACCACTATAGGCACCATGACTACTTTGTCTCAAGTAATCTGGGTGCAGGGGCCCTGTACTGTTAGTTTTTTTGGAAATACAGCAATGTGTACATTGCAGGGTTAGACACTCCTCTACTATTTGTCTTCCTGGCAGCCAGTAGAGAGTGCATGCACTGATAAAATCGAGTCAAACTTGTTTTTCAAGCAATGCTTCTCACATAGGACATTTGTTTAGAGAAGCACTGTGCTTGCCCCTATGAGAAGCATTGGATTGGAGGAGAAGACAGAAGACGTCAGTATGCCCACTGACAAAAAGTAGGTGAATGGGTGGTTGCGACAATAGTGTTTCTTAGCTGGAAACAATGTGAGTAAAATATATTAGGCTTGTATTTGTTGACAAAATAGGTTGTAAGGGCAGGGAACTTATAATAATAGAAAAAAAGAATACTATTTTTGGGACCACAGGTTCCCTTTAGGAATACAAATGTAAGAAAATAATGCACAACATTAACTTTGTGATGTAGCGATAACAGGTCATTTTTACAAAATGCAGTCAATTTTAATTCTTTATATCTTTAACCAGAAAATTAGCAAACCAAGACTGAGTGCAATTTGACTCTGCGCATGATCAAACAGATTTACGGTACTTCTACTATTTACATCTAATTTGTTTTCACAGTCTATTACCACACACTGTTCAATGAATAGACCATTTTGTGATGTAAAAGACATCAATTATGATGCAGTCTGTCGTCACCAAGATTAATTTATATTTACAATGATGGTTGACATCATTTAGCTTCATATCCATCCACACAAACTTTTATCTCCATTAGTGAAATGGCTATACCAATGCTAAGTGTTTTAAAAGACAGTCATGAAACATAGGGATTGTTTTACCATGGACCATTAGCTGCAGAGTACTTTGGCCCTCATATGAAGGTTGACATCTTACATACCCAGCAGACGAGACTCATAAATTTCACTCATTAGTGGCTCATTATCATTACAGCGCCATCAGAACTTTTAATACAATTCAAGCAGTAGTAATTTACACAGTGGACACTCTGGAAAAAAGAGTGATATTTGAGACTGAACCAAGAACATTTAGACAAAAAATGAAAGTCAAAACTGAGACTAGATATTTTTCAGACAAGGTGTTGATCTTGTGCTCTAATTTGCAGTGGAAAAAAAGGAAAAAGTCACCTTGTAAGGTATGCAAACCTCCCAGTAAGTTTGATGATTGATATAGATAGCAGAATTTGAGAAATGATCATTACACTAAGTCAGATGTCTGGGAGTTTAAGACAGCAGAGGCCTGGAACCGAAAATCTTAAAATTTATTGTGAACATATTTAAACCTGGAAATAAAAGCATGTCAATGATAACCATATCTCTGTCAGATTGTTTAAAGATTAAACAAAAAAATACCACAGGCAGGATGAATAGTTAAAAAAATATTACGTTATTTTTTTATGTTTGTGGTTTCAGTTTATAGTTACAATTTTATTAAAAGACAGAAAGCCTCATTTTATGTCTCTCTTTCTTTTATTCCCAATAGCAGCAAAGAAAAATAATACAAAACTATAGTACCAAAGTAAAGAATGTATAGAAACAGTTAGTGGCATTACTCCCTCCCATCAATCATTTCTCAACAATAGTTCCAACATTCCAGCATGCCAATTCTTTGTTGTTCCCTCATATCAATACTTTAGAGTTTGCTTTATTACTTCTGCAATGTGTATATCATGTATTTTGGTTTGCATGTCATTTATATTTAACTGTTTCGCCGTTGTTATTTTAATTGCTTTTTTTTTAATCATTACATATGAGTAGTGCGTTTTATTTATCAGCTCAGGTTTTCCTTAAAGGGACAGTCTAAGCACCAAAACCAGGGCAGCATAACGTAGTGGTCTTGGTGCCTAGATGCTGTACCAGCAGTCTGAAAAATGTAAGCATGACCATTTCAGAAACATTTGCATTTGTCAGTCAGTGTGACTCTAGTGGATCTCAATCAGGGCCAGCGTGGCAGCCGCCTTAGGGTGCCTCTTGCTTGGGACTTGGATTTTTCAACTCACCTTACTCTCCCTGCAGCCTGCAGCCAGTGGAGTCGGCCAGCCCCTCCTGATGATGTCCAGTGCTCTTCTCGTGGAAAGCTGGGGAGTCTGGGAGAAGAGCAGTGTAAGTCACATCATCAGGAGCAGGCTGCAACAGGCTCCAGGTTGCTCCAGGCGGCTCCAAGCTCCAGATGCTGTCCCTCATCCCTGGCCCAAGGTAAGCTTCAGGGAGGGGGGGTAATACTTTCTTTTTTCTTTTAAGCAGTCCCACCACTACTCCTGTGCAGTCCTCTATGCACCTAAGCTCCCACCACAGCCCCTGTCCCTCTCCTTTACAGGCACAGAGGCTGTACACAGGATAGGAGCTGTGGAAAGGGGGATGGGGCTGTAGAGGGGGACAGGGGCAATAGAAGGGGTGCTAGGGGCGTACAAATGGGGGGCAGGGACTGTAGAATGGAGGCATGGGCTGTAGAGAGGGGGATATGGACTGTAGAGCGGAGCAGTGGCTGTGGTTGGGGGAATATGGGCTGTAGAGGGGGGACAGGGGCTGTGGTGGGGGGCACAGGGGCTATAGAAGGGTTGGGCAAGGGCACAGGGTCAATATAAGAGCAGGGCAGGGGCTGTAGCAGGGAGGACACATGGGCTGTAAAATAGAGGGCACAGGGGCTGTAAAGGGGGCACAGGGGCTATAGAAGGGGTGAACAGGGGCTATAAAAGGAGGCACAGGGGCTATAGAAGGAGTGGGCAGGGGCTGTAAAAGGGGCACAGGGACTATAGAATTGATGGGCAGGGGCTGTAGGGGGGGGGGCACTGGCTGACAAGAAAAACAAAAAACTATTGTGATCTATTATGTGTGGGAGTATCCTGGATCTGAGAGCCAATATAATTGTGTATTTGTTTCTACTGTGGTTTACTCTCAGGTCCAGGGGGTCGTGCCCCTTGCATGGAGACTTGCATAAAAGGCCAATTGTGGCTACCATTAAACGAGTTCCTGCTTACCCTCAACATAGAGTCTTGTCTCATGTTTGGAGGAAATGGCTGTATCTACCCTGGGGATTGCTATATCACTATACTCCCCTGGGATTATAATCACTTGTTCTTTTAAGAGCATATTGCTACACTCTCTTGGAGGAGAGGTCTACTGGAAGTTGGATCCTGGTCATGGGTCCAGGGTGGGTGGAGGACGGTGAGACCCCAGCCAAGCTGTAACGCTGTAAGTGGAGACTACGGTTCTGATGGTGTCTGGTGGAGTGAGTCCTCGGTGAGCACTAGGAGCATTGATTGGCGGAGGCACCCGGTCGGGGTACCAGGCGGTCTGTCACACACACTAACTCACACAAACACACGCTCAATTTTTTTTACTCACTTTTTAAGTAGCTGGAGTGTAAGGTTCCCCCCTGGGGTCAAGTGGATCTGACTCGGCAGGCACAGGTGGGCTGGCTCGGCAGGCATGGGAGGTCGAGCAGGCAGGTGAACGGTGGAGGCGGGCAGTGAGGGAGCTCTGATCCTCCTGCTCAAATCCCTTGCGCGCCTCTTAGTAATGCCGGGCCCGGAGTGACGTCATATTCCGGCTCCGGCATCACTGCAGTGCGTGCGTGCGAGGGAGCTGAGCAGGATACAGACAAATATACAGACATGTGTACACAAATATCTCTGAGTTTTCAAAAACATTCTCCAAGATTCTGCTTAAGTTTACACACAAAAGTAGAGTAACTAGTCTTCATCGCCCCAAATAGTAGAGGTAAAGAATATAAATGATGGATCGATGAGGAAGAAAAAAAGGCTTAGGAGAGGAAAAGAGGAAAAAGTGTAAGAAAATAAAGAGTATGGGAAAGACATAAACCACTGTCCCAAACACTTGACTACCATCTCACATAGTCTTCCTGGGGCAGCCTTTATGAAATAAATGCAGGGTCTTTCGAACAGTGACTGTGAATTGATAAGTGAGATAAATATCTTTTATATTGTGTATAACTGTGTCAAGCACTGAAACAGAGTCCTGGAACCAGAGCAAGGCCATAGCTTGCCAAGCAGTGATTACATTAAAGAGCTTTTGCTCAGCAATAGTCAATCCTCTACCGGTTTTGCTAAGAAGTAGACCAAGGGTTGGCTATTAAGCTTGCAAGACAAACATACCAGATTCTAAAATCGCTCCACATTAAAAGTTTATTTTACTCTTTGTGCTTTGTGACCTGTAACTACCAAAAAAAAAAAACTTAAAATCCCAGACACATTATATATTCTGTAAATCAGAACAACTAAATGAATTTATTTTTAATTACTTTCCTTAACCTGCACTAATTATGCACACATTATTATTGCAAAAACTGTAAAAAAAAAACACAAAATCTTTCTTTTTTTTTTGCATTTTTCTGTATTTTTTTTATAATAAATAAGCATTTATATATGGGAAAAGAACTCTCTAGAAGAGTGGGAATACCAGGAGCTGGCTAGGTGACTAATGGCTAAAATACTACTACATAGAGAATAAAAATATAAAAATATATATATGGTACTATGCCTTTAAATCTAGAATGGACAAAGTATCCCTATAAGTGTGCAAAAATGTGAATAAAGGCGCTATGAGTGGAGATCTCAAATAAACGGGATATCCCTTTAAATATGCAAAAATACAAAGAGAATGCTGCTATACCTTTAAATGTCCTTTAAGAGTGTGCAAACATGCAAAGCAGTGCTATATAGCAACACACGGGATCAGACGCATGTACCAGCAGCACCACTAATCTCCACACGCAGGACCTGTTTGGAAAGTACCGCCACCGGAGGCATCTGTCCTGCACGTCCCCTGAAGTGAGGCTCCTGCTCGGGACGTGCTCACAGACACAAGCCATCCTCACCGGCAGCTGTATATTGAATCATCACAATCCGTATCCATCCTTAACAATCCGAAGGTCCTTGCTGTTATTTCTCAATGCATCAGTCTGGTAATGCATTTCTGAATCTAGTGTGACCTGTATTTTTATATTTAACTTTTTCCAAAGTTATTTTAATATATTCAATAAACTGGCATTTTTTCTTATATGAAGTGATCCAGTTTTATGCTTCAGTTTTCCAGCGATATATTGTTTTAATTTTTATTGCCTAAAGCTAACAGTTCCTTGTACTGTATAGCTTATTATTTTTTACTTCTATCTTTTACTAAGTAGTATTATTTGCAACAGGTATCATTTATCCCTCATGTTGTTTGGGATATAGACACCAGTTTCATACATATTTTTTGGTCATCCAGCAGAGAATTTGGTTTCTTATCTTTCCCCTTTTTGTATTTTTGTATTTATTTATTTATATATACGTTTTTCTTTTTTTATTTATCACCCCCCCTATATAGCACTGCTTTGCATGTTTGCACACTCTTAAAGGACATTTAAAGGTATAGTAGCATTCTCTTTGTATTTTTGCATATTTAAAGGGATATCCCGTTTATTTGAGATCTCCACTCATAGCATCTTTATTCACATTTTTGCACACTTATAGGGATACTTTGTCCATTCTAGATTTAAAGGCATAGTACCATATATATATATTTATATTTTTATTCTCTATGTAGTAGTATTTTAGCCATTAGTCACCTAGCCAGCTCCTGGTATTCCCACTCTTCTAGAGAATTCTTTTCCCTTGTTCTATATAGGTTTTTAGTGAATCCCTATCATTACCAGTTTTCGAGCAGCTTAGTGCTAGTCTATCTCCCTCTCTCCTGTGTGGTACATTAGGTACACCAGAACCGTTCTATTTAAGCATTTATATATGTTACATCAAATTAAAGCCCTTTCAGTCCTTTAAAAAACAGTATATAATATGTGTCGGTGCAATAAATTAGTCAAATGCAAATTGCAGTTGAACGCAAACAACAAAAAATTCAAAAATTGCTTGTGTCATTAAAGGACCACTCTAGGCACCCAGACCACTTCAGCTTAATGAAGTGGTCTGGGTGCCAGGTCCCTCTAGGATTAACCCTTTTTTGTATAAACATAGCAGTTGTTAGATGTTTATAATAAGGTTAATCCAGCCTCCAAAGCCTCTAGTGGCTGTCTTATTGACAGCCGCTAGAGGCGTTTGCGTGCTTCTCACTGTGAAAATTACAGTGAGAATACGCCAGCGTCCATAGGAAAGCATTATGAATGCTTTCCTATGAGACAGGCTGAATGCGCGCGCAGCTCCTGCTGCGCATGCGCATTCAGCCGAAGAGGAGGTGGAGAGGAGGAGGAGAGCCCCACGCCCAGCGCTGGAAAAAAGGTAAGATTTAACCCTTTCCTCGCCATCCAGCCCGGCGGGAGTGGGACCCTGAGGGTGTATGTTTTTCTGGCACTATAGTGGTCCTTTAAGTGTAAGACAAGCTTCTGAAGCTGTGTCCTTAAGGGGTTACAGCCATACTGGTCTAAACAAATAAAAGCAATTCAACTTAGAATATTTAAAAATGAAAAAAAGTATTAGCAAGCAGATAGCCAATATGGTTTGCAACATAATGATCTTAAAAATATTGCTAAGGTATCCAGTTCCTAAAAGGTCAGCATTCCTCTAGAATTCCCACTCACAGAGGAGCAGAGGGAAAGAGTTAGAAAGAGACAAAGACAAGAAACCGAGAAGGAGTGTGCAGGTATAAGAAGGGCAAGAATATGAATATTAATCACATCAGAATACTGATGCTAAGGACTGGGTTTGCTAATCCCCAGTTCAACAGCGGGGTGATACTCTGTCTCATGGAGCAATAAAACCTCCACATGGATGGTATTAACCACAAAACAACACTGCCTTCACCCACAGCATTTGCATACAATATCTGAGCAAATATATGGTAACACAAACCGTAATACAGGAAACCCATCTATATAAAAATAATAGAACTGCCACCATTGGACTTTTTCTGGTATCTGCAGAAGTCAGGTAAGGGCACATTGAGTGTCTACCTCCCAACGGAGACATATGGTGGATGGTACAATTTCTCATAAAGAGAATATTAGAGAATAAATTCAAATAAAATAAAAATGAAGAGGAGAGTAAACAAAACTATAGGTATCATGTCGAAATAGAATTACAGGAGTTTTTTAACAGTAAAGCTTTGACAAGGTGATTGCCATTCTTCATTACTGTGCTCGTGAGTGAGTATCCATAATGCTATAAAAGGTAAAACTTGGCAAGTAGAGAATACAAACTAAGGATTTTGTCTACAGTCATCATGTTCTACATACCAGCAAAGATTCAACGTTATGCGAGGCTTTGTGGTACAGTTCGCTTTTCCCTTCTGCCTTAGGCTATGCCTACTCGGTGGGATTCTAGAGCGTTGGAATATTTGAGGTGGTCTCAAATATTCTGTGAAAAGGCAATGTTTACATTAAAAGGTCTGCAGGGACATGCTATACACATCAAAACAACTACATTAAGCTGTAGTTGTTCTGGTGACTATTGTGTCCCTTTAATGTACTTTTAAGTAAATGCAGTTACTCCAGCTTAACCTTTTACATGCTGGTTAGATATACAACCACCACAAACCTAAGCATTTGTGGTGAAGTCTTCACTTTTTATTGACCTGTTTTTTCAACCCTAAGGAATATACAAAGAACGCAACCTATCTGCTTACTGTGATTAATTTAGTCAGCTTTTCAGTTACCACTGTGCTGGATCACATTGATTTTTCTATGACCTTTCTCTGCTGAGGGACCCATCTTTATTAATTAGTTCAAATAAACTGAAATCCCATATGTCTGTAAGACAATTATGTCTTGAAAAATCTGATAATTTGCATTGAAATTTAACATTGTCTTGTTTATTTTTGCAAATAAATTCTTTATCTCTATGAAATTTGCACATTCAGCTCACCGTTAAATGAGTATGAGCACTTGGCTCACCTGAATTAAGTCAATAACAATTCTGTGAGCTTCTGTATTGCTACATGCTCAACACTGCTACAACCAATAATAACATGGAGCTTGACAAAGTTATTCACTCAAGTGAATTTCAAATGTAAGGCTAAAATAGTCAAATTAGAAAAATTATCTAAGTCAGCTATGCTGCCAGGTTTTTATAGTTTGGCCTAAAATTTGAAACTCACATTAAATTCTCTAATATTCTGTAGTGAGTAATCATGTTAGAGGTACCGAACATACTGTATATGGCATACTATAAAGTAAATCCATCCCAAAACTCAATTTTTGTAACTTGTTCATTGCCTGGGTGTGTATTTGCTTTAACATATGCTAATATATAGCATTTTTATTATATAGAGCATTTTTCCAGACTCCCAACAGAAACAAACGATTTAAGTTCTGCCATGAAAAGACTCACTGGTAATAAATGTAATGTAACGATATTTCCTATTGAAAAGGTTTTTGTTTTTTGTTTTTATTCACTAGCAAGTTTAAAAAAAAATCATTGTATAATAATTTGTCTCCCAAAAGTCTGTGGATCTTTACATGGGTATTGAGCATAACAAAACAAAAGACTTGAAGTGCTTTGAACTACTCTGATTTGTGGACGAGTTTTAAGTTATAAGCACAAAACAATGGGTAGACCATCAGCGTGTTTTCTTTTGGATGACATATCCTACAAGTCTTTCCAAACTTCTGTCAACACGGCAAGTAAAAATTATCAGATTTCAGAAACACGTCTTTAATTTTTATTTATTTTTTGTCCAAGTCCAAACTGAGCAGAGGTTGTTTTTCAGTCTCCTGGCTCTCAAGTATCAAATAGTCTAGAGCCATTCTGAGTATCATAAAAAAAGACCAGTTTCTCAGTAAGCCTCCTTGCAATAATGTGTAATGATGCCTTCAGCTGAATATTAATCAGTGACAACAGGAAGTCTGAACATTTTAAATGGCATAATAAAAGCATTATTTTTCTTCTTATGTACACATTGGTTTAAAAAAGAAAAAAAGTTCCATGGCTGTTGTGACAAACTCCCCTCTCCAAGTGAGTTTGCCACGAGCTCATGGAGGAGCCTGCTTGCCAGCCTCCTGCCCACAAACTATGGGCCCTGCAGAGAACCTGTAAAAGGACTACCGAACTTGACTAACTGTTAGCACTGATTTCCTTGGAACTGCTTTGGGCATGGGCAGGGCCGGATTAACATAGGGGCTGATGGAGCTGCAGCTCCAGGCCCATGGAATAGGCCCATTGATTTTATTAAAAAAAAAAATTTTAAATTTTTTTTTCCCACACACTACTCTTAGGGATTCCACCTGGATTTTATTTTATTGGCACAGCCAGTATTTGAGGCTTCCTGGCTGGTGCCAATATTACAGTGATACTGGCAATACAAATGCTGGTATTTTTCTCAGTAAAAAGAGATTACTATGCAATACCAGCACTGGCCAGCAGGGGTCACTGTGTGTGGAGACAGGCAGGGATAGGAAGTTGCAGCATATGTCTCCCTGCCTATCTATACTCACTGATCTGTAGGGGTGCAGCTACAGAGAGTCCAGACAGCAACTCCCACCCTGCAGAGACAGCCTGCAGCTCAGGGAAGTAAGGGATGGGGGAAAGGCTGCAAGGAGACATGGGGACACTGAGACACTAATGGGCACTGGGAGACATTATGACACAGACACATGGGGACACAGTGTCCCCATGTCTCTCAGTGCCCCCAGTCTGCCAGTGTCTCACTGTCCCCATGTCTCCCAGTGCCTCAAGTGTCTCAATGTCCCCATGTCTCCAAGCTAGTGTCCCTAGCTGTGGCCCTGGTGTCTCCTTGTCCCCATGTCTCCCAGTGCCCCCATGTCTCAATGTCCCCATGTCCCCCAGCCAGTGTCTCTAGTGTATGTGTCCCTGGTGTCTGTGTCCCCATGTCTTCAAGTGTCCCCTATTTTCCCAGTGTCCCCATGCATCCCAGCCAGAGTCCCCTAGTCTCCCAGTGTCACTGGTGTCTCCGTGTCCCTAGGTCTCCCCGTGTCCCCAGGTCATCCCGTCTTCCTAGTGACATGGAGACCCTGGGATACATGGGGACACAGGGAGACATGGGGCATTGAGACACTGTGATACATAGGATCACTGGGAGACCTGGGGACACGACACTAAGGGACACTGGGAGACATGGGGCACTGAGGCACTGAGACACTGATGCATAGGAACACTGAGACCTGGAGTAATCGACAAATGGGGGCACTGGGAGACATGGGGCCACTGAGAGGAATGCATCTATATTTTCTCTTATGTCACTCTTTGTGATTTACATCATGTGATGTCACCCATACATATTTAATTATGCAAATTAGCAAGGCCAGTATGTTTTTCCAAAAAAGGTGGCAACCCTAACTACTTTTCACATACTCTTACTTAAGTATGGAAACTTAAGAGGGATGTATGGGAACAAAACTTGTGTGGACTGGCTGGCAATGAATATAGTTAAAGGGACACTAGAGTCACCAGAACAACTACAGCTTATTGAATTTGTTCTGGTGAGTAGAATCATTACCGTCAGGCTTTTTGCTGTAAACACTGTCTTTTCTGAGAAAATGCAGTCTTTACATTACAGCCTAGTGATAACTTCACTGGCCACTCCTTAGATGACTGTTAGAGATCCTTCCTGGGTCATGGCTGCCTAAAATGCATCCAAACATTCAGTGTCTCCTCCCTCTGCATGCAGACACTGAACTTTCCTCATAGAGATTCATTGATTCAATTCATCTCTATGAGGAGATGCTGATTGGCCAGGGCTGTGTTTGAATCATGCTGGCTCTGCCCCGATCTACCTCCTTGTCAGTCTCAGCCAATCCTATGGGGAAGCACTGTGATTGGATTAGGCCACCACCTCTAATGATGTCAGCAGACTGCTTGTTTTTCTGAGTCTAACAGCATGCAGAGTTACAGCTTCAGGCTTGAATACAATAAAATTTTGCTATATTTATGGAGGCATGAGGGGCCCAGGGGGGGCTAGATGGTGGTGTTAACACTATAGGGTCATGAATTCATTTTTGTGTTCCTGACATACTTGCTTTCCTGGCACTTTAGTGCCCTGAGGGTGCCCCCACCCTCAGGGACCCCCTCCCGCCGGGCTCTGGGGAGAGGAAAGGGGTTAAACTTACCTTTTTTCCAGAGCCGGGCGGGGAGCTCTTCTCCGCCTCCCATCCTCCTCTTCGGCAGGAGCTGCGCACACATTCAGCCTGTCTCATAGGAAAGCATTTATAATGTTTTCCTATGGACTTCCAGCGTCTTCTCACTGTGATTTTCACAGTGAGAAGCACGCAAACGCCTCTAGCGGCTGTCAATGAGACAGCCACTAGAGGCTTTAGATGCTGGATTAAACCATTTATAAACCTGGCAGTTTCTCTGAAACTGCTAGGTTTATAATAAAAAAAAGGGTTAATCCTAGAGGGACCTGGCACCCAGACCACTTCATTAAGCTGAAGTGGTCTGGGTGTCTACAGTGGTCCTTTAAGGTAATGCTGACTTTGTTCTCTCTAACCCTGTGGCATGTTCCCTTTCTTCTACACTCACTACATACAGCTTTTCTCTGTCCCAAACTATATACCAGGAGCTTCTGCCTGCTAGTAAGAAGGTAAGGGGACAAGTGGACCAGCGAGTGCTAGGGGACAGTCCTTAGAAAGCGTTGAGCGAGCGCATCATTAGATGCATTTATGCCAAGCTCAGGGTGCTGTCTGCATAGTATGCTTAGTTGGCCAGCTGCATGATTGGCAGGCAGCCTGACATGCATTCATACCAGGCTGGCCTTCTAATTCTTTGGGCAGACATATCCTCTTTTGGGGCATGTTCTCCCCTTTTGGCAGGTTACGTGATTTGTGTCAGTGGCACACACTTTTACCGTGCCCATTGTCTTCCTGCTTGACTGGACACTGCTGTTAAGGGTTATGGATTTACTTGAAAGATGAAAACATAAATTAGTGAGAGATTAGCCTAGGGTATGTGTTTTCTTTTATCTGCTGTTTTCTTTCTCTCCAGCACTATCTCCATCAGATCCATGACTCTTGGGAGTGTTTTACTGTTTTTGGTCGATATGATTCTGTAATTTGGCCCGTCATAATTGTCAGCACCAGGCCCACTGGGCTCTTAATCTGGCCCTGGGCATGGGGCATGCTTGCGGTCGGTCAAAACTACGACTTCCAGGAAATTCCTGAACCCCTGAACCGATCTGGGTGATTTTTGGACATGTTGTTCACCCAGATTGGGGCTATCAGGGGATGTGTGTTTTTAAGGTACGTTTTGTGGTTTCATAAAATTGTATGTTTTTTTCTGTGCTTGGAGCTAATTAGGTTAGATTAGTACAGTTCCTGATTCAGTTATCTCCCAAGCACAGAGAAGGGATGCTATTGTTTGTGTATGGGAATGTCTCACTGTATGACTCTGTTTTTATTGGTTTGTTCACTTTGTGTCCCTGTGCCCAACAAGGTCCACCTGGGTGTCACTCTTGTTGGGAAACTTGCATAAAAGGCCAGTGTGCCTCCATTATTTTTTCAAGTACATCAATTTTTTCAAGTACATCTTTTCTAAAAAAACAAAAAAGTGAAAGTGTAGGTTCACTGGAAACAGAGTTGAAAGGGCAGAAATTTTAAATAACAATTTTTCTTCAGTATATATTAATGAGGATCCTATGGCAAGAGATATGCAAATGATTGCGGCAAAAAACTTGCAGATAACTTGTGATTGGATAACTCGAGACAAGGTGCTACAGCTATTAAAGAAAATTAATGTAAATAAAGCTCCGGGGCCTGACGGTATCCACCCACGAGTACTTAAGGAGCTACGTGGGGAAATAAGTGAACCTCTGTATTTAATTTTTCAAGATTCTTTTGTTTCAGGTATTGGATTGGAGGAAGGCAGATATTGTTCCTATATTTAAAAAGGGTTCAAAATCCTTGCCTTGAAATTATAGACCTGTAAGCTTAACTTCGGTGACTGGAAAATTATTTGAACGGCTATTAAGGGATAATATTCAGGAATTCATTGGGAAGAACCGTGTTATTAGCAATAATCAGCATGGTTTTATGAAACACAGGTCATGTCAAACTAACCTAATTGCATTCTACGAAGAAGTAAGTAGAAGTATAGATCAGGGTGTTGCAGTGGATCTGATCTACTTGGATTTTGCCGAGGCATTTGATACGGTTCCTCACAATAGGTTAGTCTTCAAACTAAAAGAAATTGGTTTAGATGAATATTCTTGTTCTTGGGTAGAACATTGGCTTAAGGATAGAGTACAGTGAGTTGTCATTAATGGTAAATTTTCAAGCTGGACAAAAGTGGTAAGTGGTGTCCCTCAGGGTTCTGTTTTGGGACCACTTCTATTTAACATATTTATAAATGATAAATGAACTGGGCATTGAAAGCCATGTATTAGTGTTTGCAGATGACACAAAACTTTGTAAAGTAATAAAATGTGAGCAGGATATTGCCTTGCTGCAGAGGGATTTGGATAGATTGGGGGAGTAGGCAATGAAATGAGATGAAATTTAACGTAGAGAAATGCAAAGTTATGCACACGGGGTTAAGAATGCATAAGCAATTTACACCCTAAATGGTAGTGAACTAGGGATTACCACACACGAGAAGGATTTAGGAATTGTTATAGACAACAAATTAGGCAGCAATATGCAATGTCAATCTGCAGTTGCTAAGGCCAGTAAGGTTTTGTCATGTATAAATAGGGGCATAAATTCTCGAGATGAAAATATAATTTTGCCTCTTTATAAATTGCTGGTAAGACCACACCTTGAATATGCTGTGCAATTTTGGGCACCTGTTCTAAAGAAAGATATCATGGCACTAGAAAAAATGCAGAGACAAGCCACAAAATTGATAAAAGGAATGGAGCATTTTAGTTACGAAGAAAGGTTAAAAAATTTAAATCTGTTTAGTTTGGAAAAACGGCACCTGAGAGGGGATATGATAACATTATACAAATATATTCGGGGCCAGTACAAACCTTTATCTGGAAATCTATTCATAAACAGGGCTATACATAGGACACAAGGTCACACATTTAGGCTGGAAGAAAGGAGATTTCATCTAAAGCAAAGAACAGGTTTTTTTTTACAGTAAGAGCAATAAGGATATGGAATTCTCTGCCTGCAGAGGTGGTTTTGTCAGAGTCTATACAGATGTTTAAACAGAAATTAGATATATACTTGCAAAAACATAACATACAGGGATATAATTTCTACTTAGTGGGGTAATAGCTGCTTGATCCAAGGAGACATCTGACTGCTATTTTGGGGTCAAGAAGGAATTTTTTTTCCTAGTTTGTTGCAAAATTGGAAGCGCTTCAGACTGGGTTTTTTTCCTTCTTTTGGATCAACAGAAAAAAGATATGTGAGGAAGGCTAAACTTGATGGATGCAAGTCTCTTTTCAGCTATGTAACTATGTAATTACAATGCTATTCCAGCTTACACTCCAAAACTGTGTGTCGTCCTGTTATTGGAGCAAAATAAAATTTACTCATGTGTCTGCTTGCAGGGGATTGAATGGGGAAAGTCCTTGTAAGGACTAGAGCTAATTCTCCAATCGGCTCCAGGAAGGAGCGGTTCCAGGGCCCCAGTCAAGCCACGGCAACTGTGGGCAGAAGTGCTGCGGTTTGTCCCCTGTTCTAGCTAGGAAGCTGTCCTTTGGCAGAGGTACCCAGCCAGGATACAGGGAGCTCCTTTACATTGGTTGGCAGTGGTGTGATGGCTTCCTAGTCTTGGGGGAACACCACTGGGACTCCTGCACATCTTCTAGAGTGCAGCAAACATGGTGCCCAGGTATACTGATGGGGAGTTTGACAGAGAGTTCAAGGGGCTGCTTGTTTTCTATGGACCCAACCCCTCTGAGAGAAGCATACAGCACATGAGGAAACTAGTGGCCGAGTACCTGCAGCGCAAAGCAGAGCTGGCAAGCGAATTGGCACATATGGAGAGACCTTAACGGCAGTGTGCAGTCCAGGGAGAGAAGCATGTCGCTCTTCCTCCGCAACAGCAGAGTGTGTTACAGGGAGTGGAGACAACCGGTCTAACTCCCCAGCGGCAATGTGCAGTCCAGGGAGATAAGCGTGTCGCCCTACCTCCCCAGCGGCAGAGTGTGTTACAGGGAGTGGAGACAACCGGTCTCACTCCACAGCAACAGTGTGTAGGCCAGGGAGAGAAGCATGTCGCCCTTGCTTCCAAGCGGCAGAGTGTTTTACAGGGAGTGGAGACAACCGGTCTCACTCCCCAGCGGCAGTGTGCAGTCCAGGGAGAGAAGCGTGTCGCCCTTCCTCCCCAGCGGTAGAGTGTGTTACAGGGAGTGGACACAACCGGTCTCCCTATCCAGCGGCAGCATGCAACTCCAGCAGAAGAGCTGGCATCAGGGCAGAGCGCAGCTGGCCTCTGCCCTACCTGTCCCGTTATTCCGGAACCTGCCTCCCCACTAGCTCCAGCAGTCGGAGATCTAATAGACTGGTCCTGGGAGGACATCAAGTTGTCAGGTGTAGTGGATGGAACTGCGGTCTTCACTGACATCTTCCCAGCAGAAGAACTGGCACCTGAACAGAGCGCAGTTGGCCTCTTCCCTCCCCTTTCCCTTCTTCCTGAGCCTGACCGCGAACAGGCTAACACAGCTGAAGCACTGTCTACATGGTAGAGCACTGCTGGCCTCTGCCCACCAAGTACGGACAGCTTCATAAGTGAGGTCTAAGGAGAAGGGATTGTAGGTCCCCCTCCCCAGCAGCAGTATGATCTAAAGGGAGAAGGGACAAGCGGTCCCTCCGTCCCCAGCGACAACTTGGTCCACCCGGTGGGAAGTGCAGCTGGGTTATTTCCCTGCAGGATCCTGGAAATACAAATGAGCGCTTGTGGCAGGAGACCTTTTGAACAATTACACCTTTTGGAAAGGCCACCAGACTATCACAGACCCTGACCGATTGGAGGTTGGGGTCTGTATAGTCTCCCCAGTGAAGGGGAAGATATGTGACAAACTCCCCTTCCCACGTGAGTTTGCCACGAGCTCCTGGAGGAGTCTGCTTGCCAGCCTCCTGCCCACAGACTTTAAGCCCTGAGGGAAACCTGTAAAAGACTACCAAACTTGACCGACTGTTAGCACTGATTTCATGAAAATGTTTTGGGCATAGGACCATGTGAATTATGACTTCCATGAAAATCTTGAACCCCTGAACCGATCACGGTGATTTTTAGATATGTTGGTCACCAAGATTGGGGATATCAGGGGATGTAACTTTTTTAGAGTTAGAACTGTAATGTAAACATTGTAGTTTCTCTGGAACTGCAATGTTGAACATGGCAGCCCTATAGGCAATAGGGACACTGTACCCAGACCACTTCAATGATTGCTTATAGCGTCCCTTTAACTCCAGAATGAATCCCTATCTCTAGCCAAAAAAATCACTTCATCAAAAACCCAGTGTTCTAATTTGTAACTAGTAATAAAAGACCATAACATTAATTTAAAAAATGCTAAAAATTTAATTTAAAAGTGTATGCCAACACAGTGCTATCATAGCTCTCACCAGTGTTCTTCCAGTGCTCAAATTGAAAGGGTTGTGTTCTTCCAGTGCTCAAATTAAAGAGCTAAGATTTTCCAGTGCTTGTTCCAAACATAATCACTGTGGAGATGATATATACAAATAGATAATGTATTGTATGTGGAGTGAATATTCTCACTTTATCCTGTTCATAATTTTCAGTTGATATTTATCTAAACATTTTACATGATGATGAAGAGTTATAGTTAAATCAATACAAACCCATGCTTTACTTAGAAAGGACATACTAACCACTCGATTTAGTCATGAAGCAGCTGAGGGAGGCCAGTTGTGATTCTGCAGTTTGCCATTTTTGTGTAATCACTGACCAGGTAGCCAGAGCCAGCAATATTTACCAGGACCTGTATGATATGCAGAGTACTCAAAATCTAGTACATTTTCTCCATATCATTATTTTTCTTACTGTGGTATCACTGTCAAGTGAGAACTTAAGGCCAGCAGGGCCCTTTAGGATACCTGGCATTATCACAATGGGTAGACAGACAGGCTTCGTGAGAGAGGTAGAGATAGAATAGTAGGAAGAATTGAAGAAAGACACAAGATGGGGGTAGGGAAGGGAGGGGGGGGGGGAATTTAAATGCATTCATAATCACATACCTGTAGAAAACAAATACATACCTGCTCTTAAACTTACTATACACAACTGTGTTCATACATACTAAAACATTGGTACTACATGCAAATGATGGGTTCACAAGTTCTAGCTACACTAAATCACTGTTAACTCATTTGGTCAACTGAAGCGGAGATCTAAATCCCCCTGCATACCTGCATAAATGTCCCTGCATACACACAAACTGAAGTTGTGTACATATTTGAGTAAATAAAATATAAAAAATGTAAAAAACAAATACTGTGCACAAGCATTTGAGGTGGCTCGTAATGTTTTACATGTGGCTGGTAACTCAAGGAGCAAATTTTTAAACCCCTACTTAACTTAACATTCCAACATTCCCCTGCACTCTACTATCCTGCTCCAGTTACTCATTTATAAACATAGAATATATATATATTCTATGAAACAGCAAATTAAAACAAGGGCTTCTCTTAATATTAATCTTCCAGCAGTTTAACAGGAACAGCTAACTCCCTAAATTGGTTATTTGTAACTGCGTACCTGCCACCTGCATGCATTCCCCACAAGAAATAATGGGCATCCAATTTCAAAAATTAAAGTTTTCAGAAGAATTTCTGTTTGTCCCAATCGATAGTTTCAGAATTTCAAATGAAACTAAATGAAAAAATTAACTAACTGAAACAAAACAAGACACTGCAGTGTGTACTTGTGCATCTTGTCTATATTTGGGGGAATACCCCCGAACATAGATTTGTTCACTAGTGCATGGAATCCCGCGAATCTATGTTAGGGAAAACTTCCCAGAACATAGATTAGCTTTCCAGTGCATGGAATCCTGCAAATCTATGTTCGGGGAAAATTTCCCGAACATAGATTAGTGATCTAGGAACAATTTCCACTAGGGCTTATTTTCGGGCTCAGGCTCATATTATGAGTATCCCTTGAAAATAAGCTAGGGCTTATGTTCGGGGGATGTCTTATTTTCGGAGAAAAGCAGTAGTAATAATAGTAGTATATACTATTATGCAGTGGCGTACTAAGGGGGGGCGGCGGGGGCGGTCCGCCCCGGGTACCACTCACTAAGGGGGTGCTCGGGGCGCACTTTCACATGAGCGGCATTTCGAAAAGGGACCAATGTGCCGCGTGTTCGAGTATCCACGCGATTTCACATCCAGCAGCAGTAGGTCCTCTGTTCTCGCGATCCGCAGCAACGCTCTCGCGGATCGCGAGAACAGAGGATTCTGCTGCTGCTGGATGGGAAACGAGCATGGAGAGTACTGGGCCCCTCTTCACTGCCCAGTGATGCTGTGCCACCGGACCACCAGTCGAGGAGGATGGGACGGGCTTGTAAGTGGCAGCACTTATTCCACACAACATACACACTGCATCTGCACACACTATACACACACTGCATACACACACTGCATGCACACACTGCATACACACTTCATAGACTATACACACACTGCATACACACACTGCATACACACACTGCATACACTGTACACACACTGCAAACACACTTCATACACTATACACACACTGCATACACACACTGCATACACACACTTCATACACCATACACACACTGCATACACACACTTCATACACTATACACACACTGCATACACACACTGCATACACACACTGTATACACACACTGCATACACTATACACACTGCATGCACACTTCATACACTATACACATACTGCATACACACACTGCATACACTATACACACACTGCATACACTATACACACACTGCATACACTATACACACACTGCATTCACTATACACACACTGCATACACACACTGTTTACAAACACTGCATACACACTTCATACACTATACACACACTGCATACACGCACACTGTATACACACACTGCATACACACACTGCATACACACACTGCATACAGTATACACAAACTGCATACACACACACTGCATACACACATTACATACACACTGCATACACTATACCCACACTGCATACACACACACTGTATACACAGACTGTATACACACTTCATACACTATATACACACTGCATACACACTTCATACACTATACACACACTGCATACACACACTGCATACACTATACACACACTGCATATACACACACACACACTATATACAGGGCCGGCGCGTCCATAAGGCGGCACAGGCGGCCGCCTTAGGGCGCACGGGCTCTGGGGGCGCAATATTTCAGTGACCGGCAGGAGGGAAGCTCTCCCTCCTGCCAGGCCACCATCTCGACCCCCGGCGCGGCAGTGCTGTGATCAGGCGCGCGAGGGAGCTCTAATCTCCACCCTCTGCTCCCTCGCGCGCTGTCTGCTGATGCCGCGGGAGCCGGAATATGACGTCATCCCGCAGCATCAGTAGGCAGCCCGCGAGGGAGCAGAGAGGGTGGAGATTAGAGCTCCCTCGCGCGCCTGATCACAGCACTGCCGCGCGCCTCTCAGCAGCCCCAGCCCTCAGGGACCGATCCAGCATCCACACCAGCTCTCCAGGTAGGGAGGCTGGGTGGAAAATGTTTATTTATAAAATTATTAGTGAATGTATGTGATGTGTGACTGTGTGTGACAGTGTGTGTGTGTCTGTGAGTGACAGTGTGTGTGTCTGTGAGTGACTGAGCGTGTGTCTGTGAGTGACTGAGCGTGTGTCTGTGAGTGACAGTGTGTCTGTCTGTGAGTGACAGTGCGTGTGTCTGTGAGTGACTGAGCGTGTGTCTGTGAGTGACTGAGCGTGTGTCTGTGAGTGACTGAGCGTGTGTCTGTGAGTGACAGTGTGTGTGTCTGTGAGTGACTGAGCGTGTGTCTGTGAGTGACAGTGTGTGTGTCCATGAATGACTGTGTGCGTCTCTGTGTGTGTCTGTGAGTGACAGCTGTGTGACTGAGCGTGTGTCTGTGAGTGACAGTGTGTGTGAGTGACAGTGTGTGTGTCTGTGAGTGACTGAGCGTGTGTGTCTGTGAGTGAGTGTGTGTGTCTGAGTGACTGAGCGTGTGTCTGTGAGTGACAGTGTGTGTGAGTGACAGAGTGTGTGTGTCTGTGAGTGACAGTGTGTGTGTGTCTGTGAGTGACTGAGCGTGTGTGTCTGTGAGTGACTGTGCGTCTGTGTGTGTCTGTGAGTGACAGCATGTGTGTCTGTGAGTGAGTGTGTGTGTGTGAGTGACTGTGTGCTTCTGTGTGTGTGTTTGTGAGTGAGTGACTGTGTGTCTGTGAGTGATTGTATGAGTGTGTGTGCATGTGAGTGTATGAGTGTGTCTGTCAGTGTATGATGAGTGTGTTTGTCAGTGTATGAGTGTGTGTCTGTCAAATCAGTGAGAGTATGTTTGTCATTGAGTCTGTGTGTGACTATCAGTGTGTCTGTCAATGAGTGTCAATCAGTGTGGGTCTGTCAGTGTCAATGAATGAGTGTGTGACAAATCAATGAGTCTGTGTCTGTCAGTGACGTCTGTGTGTTTGTCATTGAGTGTGTGACTGTCAGTGTGTACAGAGTGTAGCGGAGCAGAGCGCAGTACAGGAGCTTCTGTTTCCTGTACCTGGCCAGACTGACAGGAGGTGCTCAAAGAGAGAGTACTCCCTGTCAGTCCGGCCGGGTACAGAAAACTGAAGCTCCTTTAGGGGATCTGCTCCGCTCGGCAATGCAACAATAGAGGTAGTAGGCACACCAGGAAGAGGAGCGTGACCACTAAAGGGGTGTGGGGTGCACCAAGGGACAGGGAGGGAATGGGAGAGAAACACCAAGAGGGGGGAGAAGAACACTGAGGGACAGGGAAGGGACCACTAATGGTCGGGGAGGGGAGAGGGGCTGGTTAAGAGGCACATAGGTGAAGATGTTTTTTTTGGGGGGGAGGGGGGGGAAAAAATCATTGCCTATGTACCTAAAAATCCAAGCACCGGCCCTGACTATATACACACACTGCATACACACACTGCCTACACTATACACACACTGCATACACACACACTGCATACACTATACACACACTGCATACACACACACTGCATACACACTGCACACTTCGTACACTATACACACACTGCATACACACTGCACACTGCATACATTATACACACACTGCATTCACTATACACACATTGCATACACTATATAAGCGCACACACTGCATCCACTACACAAACACACTGCATCCACTACGCAAACACACACTTATACCTGTGTATCTGTATGTCTGTGTATCTGTTTGTGTGTCTGTGTTTGTTTCGATGTTCAGTGCCAAATACATTTAAAAAAATTGCAGTTGTTTTTTACATTTCAAAGTTGGGGGGGAGGCGGTGCCAAATAAAGGATCCGCCCCAGGTGCCAAATACTCCAGGTACGCCCCTGCTAGTATGTATTATATACTATATACTATATGTTTATTTGTACATATATATGGGAAGAGAGAGAGAGGAAGTATATAAAAACTTCAACTGCTAGGCATTGAAGAGAAAATCTTTATGTTGGGATTAGCAACACCAAAAATACTGAAGACAATTGTGGCAAAACAATATATAAAGTCTTTGTATTTTGTTACACATAAGATGACGCTGGAGTCACATCCCTTTTGATGACACAGCGCATACGCGCCGATGTCATGACGTCAATGTTGCGGTCCCACATATTCAATACCAGCCCAGAATGTTTTGGGGGGCGTGGTCTTAAAGCAAAAGATGCTTCCTTATAAAAAGGGCGTCTCTTGATGTTCTTAAGAGAAACATAAATTCAGGAGGGTTGCGATATCCAGACCTACACAAAGTTCACTAAACTTGCATGCTCTCCCATAGTATCGGCATTAATAACGTGGTTTTTTAGATTCAGAAGGAGAAATGAAAAAGGACAAATCTCAAAATATATTACCAGAGCTAGTCCTATTTTTTCTCTTACTTTATATATAGAAGACCTAGATATTTTACAATGGCAAAATTATGATATTAAAACAATTTCAGGTCTTTCTGATAGTGAATCTTTAAGATCTTTTTCCAACCTACAGGAAAAGTATGCTCTTCCATCATGAGAAATATTTAAATATATTCGGATTAGTGATGTCCCGAACTGTTCGCCGAACGGTTTGCGAACGGTTCGCCACGGACTCATCATTGAGTAAACTTTGACCCTGTACCTCACAGTCAGCAGACACATTCCAGCCAATCAGCAGCAGACCCTCCCTCCCAGACTCTCTCACCTCCTGGACAGCATCCATTGTGAAGCTGCATTCTTAGTGAGCTGTCCAGGAGGTGGGAGGGTCTGGGAGGGAGGATCTGCTGCTGATTGGCTGGAATGTGTCTGCTGACTGTGAGATACAGGGTCAAAGTTTACTCAATGATGAGTCCGTGGCGAACCGTTCGTGGCGAACCGTTCGGCGAACAGTTCGGGACATCACTAATTCGGATTAAACCTTTTCATACTTCTGAATTTACAAGTCATCCAGGACTACTACATACTCTGCATAAGACACCACTTAACATCAGAACAATTGGCAGAGTTGGCAAAATTTTAAATAAGAGAATTATCTTAAATAAACCTAAAACGATTTCTAGATGGGAGAGCGAACGTGATTTTACCGCTTCTTTAGAGATTTGGAATAATGCCTGGCAAGTCATGAGAACGGCCATGCACTGCATTAGTTTACATGAACAATACTTTAAGTTAACACAAAGATAGTACATGGTTCCTACACGTCTGGCAATGGTTGACCTAAATTTAGATAACTTTTGTTGGCGTTGCCAAAACTATCCAGGTACACAAATTCACATCTGGTGGGAATGCCCGAGATTGGCTCCCATCAAAAAATGTATTGGCGGGGGTGGGGCCGGACCACCGAGCTGGATGGTCGCAAGCAACCTCAGCTCCTGCACTTTCCCACTCTATAAGCCCCTAAAACATGATTTATTCCGGGATGGCAGACCGACAGCACCGGTCCTCAGTTTGCTGGGAACACTGGATCCAGGGAGAGGCTGACTCCCGGAGTTGCAGTCCCCTGGAGGAGAAATTGTCGCTCCAGATGGGGCCTTCTGCGGCGGTGAGTGGGACGGACGGCCACTGCCCTGCTATCCTGTTTGATAGTGCCCGGCCGGAGGCCGGGACCGGCGAGGCCCTGTCCCTGTCCCCCCCCCTAGACCGGCGGTGATCCTGGTCCTAACCCTGTGCCTCCGAAAGCAGCAAGGTGCCACCTTCTGACGCGGCCCTCTGACACTACTTAGAGAGACCGGGCCAGAGAGAAAGAGCTTGGTGATTGTGGGACCTACTTCCGGGTATAGACACCGGCTCCACAAGCTTCTCTCACAAGCCTTCCTAAACCTTTGAAGATAAAAGGATTATGCTTCATCCGCTGGAGGATTACTGGAGAACGGACACTTTACCATTTAACAAGTGGACTCTAATACTGATCTCTTGGAGGACAACTCACATTAATCTTAAGTATAACTTCCAAGTTATTATCTGGAATCTCAGTTATTAATGAACTGTTTCTTGCTTGCTCAAATCCTCTCTGCTGCATACACACTAATTATATTGAGGAAAACTCCAATCAAGCTTAACCACTATGAACTGTTTCTTGCTTTGCAAATATTCTCTGCTACCTGCAAACTATTTCTATTGAAGATTATTCCTATCAACCTAAAGAACATTATTCAATACATCTGTGAGGAAATACTTATTGATGAACTTTGTATTGTTTGCTATAACCAGCAATTTCTTCTTATTGAATTATTACCTATATGCTTTTCACTTAAGTTTATCACAATCATTAAAACTTCGTTTGATTCTCTAATTGCCAGCAATCCTCTCTTTTCTTAAAGCTACAGTATTGATAATTTAAAGATTCTCAGTTTCTTCACTATTGTAATTAAGGAGTTCTACAAGCTGCAGTTGAGTTCTAACACAAGGCAACTCAGGCCCAGCGGCATTATCATCTTGAACTACGGCCTGGGCACCCCACCTAAGATGGCGGACGCCACGTGCACCGAAAACAGTGAGAGAAAATGCGGTCCCGGACGCTCACAACACATGGCACAGCTACCAGGTGCGAGCAAACCAACCTCCCACATGGCGCCCCAGCACAACGCTCATCTCAAGGTGCACAGTACTGGACTTTGGCTCCGACACAGGAGCAGGCCTGTATCAGGCGGAAGAGACGGGGCACGGCGAGCCAGCACCCGCATCAAAGAAGAACCCACTGCAAAATAATGCATGGAAGCTGGTGCCTCAGACACACCGGGTTGCCGGTCTCCCATACAACGTGCTGCGCCCTACACCTGGATGGTTGCACACCACACCCCGACCAGCAATGAAGACGCGGCACTACATACTAACAGCCGATCAACGGAAGGCTCCAGCACATCGGAGAAACCAGACCCCATCCTGCACCACTACCTAGCCACCACCTTTCAAGCTGTCTCTCCCGAAGCGACGGACTCTCCAACTCAGCCTCAGAATGGAGTGGGCTGATAGCCCGCACAGAGTGCACAAAGGCTGGATGCTACAAGCTACCACCAAACCCTGCCTGCCTTGATATATTAATGGAGGCAGCCAACAGGACTTGGAAACAGCCGATGCTTGGCTTGCCAGAACAACCTAATACAGGGAGTGCAGAATTATTAGGCAAGTTGTATTTTTGAGGATTAATTTTATTATTGAACAACAACCATGTTCTCAATGAACCCAAAAAACTCATTAATATCAAAGCTGAATATTTTTGGAAGTAGTTTTTAGTTTGTTTTTAGTTATAGCTATGTTAGGGGGATATCTGTGTGTGCAGGTGACTATTACTGTGCATAATTATTAGGCAACTTAACAAAAAACAAATATATACCCATTTCAATTATTTATTATTACCAGTGAAACCAATATAACATCTCAACATTCACAAATATACATTTCTGACATTCAAAAACAAAACAAAAACAAATCAGTGACCAATATAGCCACCTTTCTTTGCAAGGACACTCAAAAGCCTGCCATCCATGGATTCTGTCAGTGTTTTGATCTGTTCACCATCAACATTGCGTGCAGCAGCAACCACAGCCTCCCAGACACTGTTCAGAGAGGTGTACTGTTTTCCCTCCTTGTAAATCTCACATTTGATGATGGACCACAGGTTCTCAATGGGGTTCAGATCAGGTGAACAAGGAGGCCATGTCATTAGATTTTCTTCTTTTATACCCTTTCTTGCCAGCCACGCTGTGGAGTACTTGGACGCGTGTGATGGAGCATTGTCCTGCATGAAAATCATGTTTTTCTTGAAGGATGCAGACTTCTTCCTGTACCACTGCTTGAAGAAGGTGTCTTCCAGGAACTGGCAGTAGGACTGGGAGTTGAGCTTGACTCCATCCTCAACCCGAAAAGGCCCCACAAGCTCATCTTTGATGATACCAGCCCAAACCAGTACTCCACCTCCACCTTGCTGGCGTCTGAGTCGGACTGGAGCTCTCTGCCCTTTACCAATCCAGCCACGGGCCCATCCATCTGGCCCATCAAGACTCACTCTCATTTCATCAGTCCATAAAACCTTAGAAAAATCAGTCTTGAGATATTTCTTGGCCCAGTCTTGACATTTCAGCTTGTGTGTCTTGTTCAGTGGTGGTCGTCTTTCAGCCTTTCTTACCTTGGCCATGTCTCTGAGTATTGCACACCTTGTGCTTTTGGGCACTCCAGTGATGTTGCAGCTCTGAAATATGGCTAAACTGGTGGCAAGTGGCATCGTGGCAGCTGCACGCTTGACTTTTCTCAGTTCATGGGCAGTTATTTTGCGCCTTGGTTTTTCCACACGCTTCTTGCGACCCTGTTGACTATTTTGAATGAAACGCTTGATTGTTCGATGATCACGCTTCAGAAGCTTTGCAATTTTAAGAGTGCTGCATCCCTCTGCAAGATATCTCACTATTTTTGACTTTTCTGAGCCTGTCAAGTCCTTCTTTTGACCCATTTTGCCAAAGGAAAGGAAGTTGCCTAATAATTATGCACACCTGATATAGGGTGTTGATGTCATTAGACCACACCCCTTCTCATTACAGAGATGCACATCACCTAATATGCTTAATTGGTAGTAGGCTTTCGAGCCTATACAGCTTGGAGTAAGACAACATGCATAAAGAGGATGATGTGGTCAAAATACTCATTTGCCTAATAATTCTGCACTCCCTGTATATAACTGTTGATTAGCATGATCTGTTTTCCTAGCTTGCCAGAATAGCCTAATATAGAATTGTTTTCAGCAAGATATGATTGCCTAATATGCCAAAGTAACCTAATATGCCAAAGTAACCTAATATATAAATGTTCCTAGCATGGTAAGATTGCCTAGCTTGTTCGAGAACAAAAAACTAGATTTCTTATATGCCTGTTTAAAATGTTTAAACCACACGTCACCCTTCCTCACAGACACTAGGCAACATTTGTGACCTCTATGTTACCCCGCTAAACCACGAGTATAAGCACTACACCTTCAGAACGCACTCAAGCAATTCATACGCTGACAAGCTACACACTATGGGCTCAATCTTAATACCTCCACCGCACCGTTTTCTACGTCACAGGGTTAGCAAGCATTTCAGACATAGCATTTATTATCACCTCAATACTACATATACTAACAAACGCTTAATGATTACACATGAACTTGATATAAAAATTGTGCATTGCCTATCTTTACCTCACCTGTGAAAAATGTTACAAAGCTTGAGGAATGCCGATGGGGTACCTCAAGCCTGTTTGTACCTAATTTATGCACTGCAAAAAAATACATTTTTTTTAAAAAAAAAGGACAATTAATAACCCTCTTTTTTTGGCTGAATTCACTCTTACGCCACAAGTTTTCCTGTTTCATATCGATCTACCTGTTACAGGAAGATAAAATAGATATCTATGTGTTAACATTTTGTCTGCAGCGAAAATATGCTTAGCTCGACATTGGAGAAATACAAATACTCCTACAAGGATCGAAATAGGTACCCAAATTAATTTCCAGAGAGAGGCAAAAAAGCTAAACAAAGATATAATGTCTCTATATAAATATAAAAAAATCTGGGATCCGTGGATTTTATTTTATGTAAGCGTTAACCCTGGCCAATGATTCTCTGAACCAACTAACCCTGTGAATGACTTACCCCTAGACTGCCCCCCTGTACAGAGCCTCAAAAGCTATGCTTCAGATTAATAGACACTATAATATATGCATTATCTTTCCTTTGGAGAGATCCAGTATCCACCCAAATTCGCTGGTTTTGTTTATGGTAGGATTGTATTTGTATAATTCTATATAGTATATGAATTTTATAACAATGCTAGATCAATCAGAATTTTGCACTTGACTGTATGACAAGATTGTGAGTGTATGTCTATCTGTAAAAATGTTTTTGAAAATACTCAATAAAGATGAATTTGAAAAAAAAAGGCGTCTGTTGTCCTATTGTGGTTCCTTGTGTTCCATTTGGTACTCCTTGTGTTTTATATAGATATTTCTGTGGTTTGACTTGTTTTGCTTTAGACTACTCTGTTCTCTGGTTCCCTGACTCGGCTTGTATTTTGACTTTCTCATTTCTGGTATCCTGACCCAGCTATTCTCGTATCATTCTCCTGATCTCTGGTATCCTGACTTTTGACTGTTCCTTGACCATTGTTTTCTACTTAAGTTAAACCAAACCAATCTAAGGTTCGGTAATACGTCCTTGGGTTTTCTGTGGGTTTACATACTGTGTGTTAGGTTATCACATGACCGTGATATAAGAATTTGAACAACTGCCTGATTTCCTTGAATCTAACTCTCTGCTTGCCCACTTCAGTCTGGATTTCACAGTTGTCAGTCAGTCGAACCAGCTCTGTATACTCTGAATTAATTGCTGCAAAATCCAATGGTCACTACTCCCTTCCAATTCTATTTGACCTATCTGCTGCTTTTGACATTGTTGTTCATCCACTCCAACCCCTCCCTAACAACCTTGGCCTGGAGATTCTCCTCTTTCCTGGTTCTCCTTTTACCTCTCCAAGCGCTTTTTCAGTGTTTCTTTTTCTGTCTCTACGTCTTCCCCACAACCCCTCCATGTTGATGTTCTCTAAGGTTCTGTCCTCAGTCTAGTACTGTGCTCAATCTATACTGGCTCACTTGGTAAGCTAATTGGTTCCTTTGGCTTCCAATGTCACAACATGCTGATGACATGCAAATTTTTCTGTTTTCACCTAATCTTTCTCCGTCCATCTTGAATCGTGTCTATGACTACCAGTCAGGGCTGCCACCAGAAATTTTAGGGCCCCTGACAAAGCACAAGGTCTTGGCCAGTGTAGTGAATGCAAAGTGTGTGTTAGTGTAGTGGATGCAGAATGTGTGTTAGTGTAATGCATGCAGAGTATGTGTTAGTGTAGTGAATGCAGAGTGTGTGTTAGTGCAGTGCCGGACTGGCCCACCGGGATACCGGGAAATTTCCCAGTGGGCCGCCGCACCTGGGGCCGGTCTGACAGCCCTGATCATTGGGCTCCCTTGCAGCCCTGTGATCCCGGCCGGCCATGTGTGAGCTGTGCGGCCGCACAGAGCCCCATGGGAGCAGGGGGAGCCAGGCGGCCGGCACAGCTCACACATGGCCGGCCGGGATGAGGGAAAAAAAATAAAATAAAAATTTGCGGCGGGGGCAGAGCTTACGTGCGGCGGGGCTAAGCGTGCGGCGGGGGCCCTAGCTAATGCAGCATGGGAAGCAGGAAGGAGTTCCTGCTTCCCCAACAACCAGCCTCCAGGAGCTCCAAGCAGGAGGGAAGAAGGAGGTCAGTGTGTGACTGTCTGTGTGACTGCCTGTGAGTGTGTGACTGTCTGTGTGACTGTGTGTGTGTGTGTGTGTGACTGTGTGTGTGTGTGACTGTCTGTGTGTGACTGTCTGTGTGAGTGTGTGACTGTCTGTGTGAGTTTGTGACTGTGTGACTGTGTGTGTGTGTGACTGTCTGTGTGTGACTGTCTGTGTGAGTGTGTGACTGTCTGTGTGTGACTGTCTGCCTGTGTGTGTGTGTGTGACTGTCTGCCTGTGTGTGCGTGAATGTCTGCCTGTGTGTGACTGTCTGTGTGTGTGAGTGTGTGGCTGTCTGCCTGTCTTTGTATGTGTGGGTGTTTGCCTCGGTGTCAGTGACTGTCTGCCGGTGTGTGTGTGTGTGTGTGTGTGGCTGTCTGCCTGGGTGTCAGTGACTGTCTGCCTGTGTGTGTGTGTGTGTGTGTGGCTGTCTGCCTGGGTGTCAGTGACTGTCTGCCTCTGTGTGTGTGTGTGCGCGCATCTGCTAGTGAGGGAGCCTCTGTGTGTGTGTGTGCCTGCTAGTGAGTTTGTGTGTGTGTGTGTGTGCCTGCTAGTGAGTGAGCTTGTATGTGTGTCAGTGAGCTTGTCTGTAGGGATCATGTGTGTGTGTGTGTGTGGTAGTGAGATTGTCTGTAAGGAGCATGGGTGTGTCGGAGCCTGTCGGTGGTGAGCATGTGTGTACAGTGAGCTTGTCTGTAGTAAGCATGAGTGTGATCGTGAGCTTGTCTGTAGTGACCATGTGTGTGTCAGTGAGCTTGTCTGTAGTGAATCTGTGTGTTAGTGAGCTCTTCTGTAGGGAGCGTGTGTGTCAATGGGCTTGTCTGTAGGGAGAGTGTGTGCGCATCAGTGAGCTGGTCTGTAGTGAGCGTGTGTGTGTGACAGTGAGCTTGTCTATAGTAAGCTTGTGTGTGTGTGTGTATCAGAGTTTGTCTGTACTAAAGTTGTGTGTGTGCCAGTAACCTTGTCTGTGTGTGTCATTGTCTGTCAATGAGCCTATTTGTGTGCATCAGTAAGATTGTCTGTCTGTGTGTGAGTATGCTTTACTGTATAATTTAATTACCCTAAAAGAACTAATATTTTGAATTAGAAGAAGAAATGTATCAATAAAATTTAAAAATATATATATATATATATATATATATACACACACACTGTTGCATCACCAGGGCTCCAGTATCCAGTATATATATAGGCAATTGAAATAGTTGGCTGCACTCTCGGATTTCCTTAAAATTTTACTTTTATTGAAATATTTAAGAGAAGATCAACGTTTCAGTCCCTCTTGTGGACTTGCATCAGGATCATGACGAAAGTCCACAAGAGGGACTGAAACATTGATCTTCTCTTAAATATTTCAATAAAAGTAACATTTTCAGGAAATCCGAGAGTGCAGCCAACTATTTCAATTGCCTATATATATATATATATATATATAAACACCCTACATAGCACAATGACTTATGGGGCTGGCATAGATTTTTTTTCCAGGGCTGCTTTGTATGCCCAGTCCGGCCCTGTGTTAGTGTAGTGAATGCAGAGTGTGTGTTAGTGTAATGAATTAAGTGTGTGTGTGTGTGTGTCAGTGTAGTGAATGCAGAGTGTGTGTTAGTGTAGTGAATACAGAGTGTGTGTCAGTGTAGTGGATACAGAGTGTGTGTCAGTGTAGTGAATGCCGGGTGTGTGTTTACTAGTGTATGTATGTTGTGTAAATGGAGCATTTTTCCTTCCCCCCACATTAAATGTAATAAAAGCTATTCCCCCCTCCCTGCTTATTACCTGGTTCAGGGAGGGGGGAGATTCCATGATCCATCCTTGGTGGTCCGGTGGCATTGTGGAGCCCCTCCGGCTCCCTGTATTTGCAGAGGGGGCCCAGCAGACTGCAGCAGTACAGTACGTGACAGCTCTTCCCTCTCTCTAACTCCCGCGAGTGTGGTGTGCGTGCCGAACGGAGCGTTGCCATTGTAACCCGTGGCAACGCTCTGACGGCCGCATGTCTCGCGGAAGTTAGAGAGAGGGAAGAGCTGTAACGTACTGTAATGCTGCAGTCTGCTGGGTCCCCTGTGCAAATACAGGGAGCCGGGGGCCCGCGGCTGCACATATATATAGCGGTCATTGCTTTATATATGTGCAGAGAGGGAATGTGGGGCCCAGGACTGCCAAAGCAGTCCGGCACCCCAGGACCGCCAGGCCCGTGACAATCGTCATGGTTGTCACCCCCTGATGGCGGCCCTGCTACCAGTGGCACAGCTGGGGATGGAAGGGGGCGGTCCGTCCCAAGCGACACTTTCTTTACGGCACTGCAGGGAGCAGGCCAATGGCCACTGGTCACATTAGGGCCTCCCGAAGCAAGCACTTATTTATCAAGGCAAAGTAGGCATATTCTTCTAGTTCCTCACTGCTCCCTCGCGCACTGTCTGTGATGAGCCAGAATATTCTGTCACTAAAGCCCTGGCATCACTAAACAGTGCAAGGTATCTGTGAGGAAATGGAAGATTACAGAAGCCACTGGACCCCAGGAGGAGGACCCACATCAACTCTCCCAAAGGTAAGGAGGCTAGAAGGACCGAAAAAAATAAAGTTAATTTGTGAGTGTGTGTGCAAGACTGTGTAAATGTGTGAGTGTGCCTGTCACAGTGTGTGTGTTTCTGTCAGTGAATGTGTTTCTAATCAGTGAGACTGTGTGTGTCAGTGTGTCAGTCAGTGAGAGTGTGTATGTGTCTGTCACTGGGGTCTTTCTTATGTTCTATGATACTCTTTGCAGACCTGTTTTGGAAGAGATGATACTATGTATTCAATGTGGGTGAGAAAAAGGGATTTATATTATCTTGAAAGTCCAAATCAGTCATGGGTTTAAATATTTGTATTAATGTTATTATGCTGTTACAATATTTTTTTTATGGATTCAATAGCTTCATATCTGCTTTTTAGACTAATAACTTAAATTATGTTTAATGACTAATGACTAATGAAAGGGTGACCACATTGCTGCGTGATCCAGACTTAAATTAAATGTACACTTTAGGACTATGTTAAGTATATGCATACCACTAGGCTGGCTAAACATTAATAGCAAAATTTGCAATGTGAGAATAAGCCATCACTAACATTAGAGAATTAGACACACAGCTGCTGATTATTAACTATATGGAAAAAGTGCAATGTTTTAACTTTCAGTGTCCCTCCCCGTCCTGCAGGGGGCGGTGTGCTACCACGGGAGTGCAGTGGTGTGTTCCAGCATTCTCTGAGTGTGAGTGTAGATAGATTTGGACCCACACAGCTAGGAGCTGACAGAGCGGGGAGGGGTCGATTGCCTGGGGACAGTGCAGGAGAGGTGAAAGGTCTGGTAGACTCAGGGACCGCCCCGGGAGACAACTCTAGCTATGCCACTAACCATAGCCTTTCTGGACAGGAGATCAATTACTTAAATTCAATTTCTCCCTGAGGTGAGGGGATACCTGGCCAATGGCAACATGCCACCTTTGCCACTCTCTTCCAACTTCCTGCTTCTGGGACCCATGCCGGGTAAACCTCTGACTGACAAACGATTTCTTTTCATTGTAGCAGCTGTTGGACACAAAGCCATCCTCCAGGTCTGGAACCAGCCAGGTGCTCAAACCTAACAATTATTTTTATCTTAACAACCGTAACCAATAAGGAATTCCTTGCCCAATAATTCCTCATGACTTGGGGACCATACATCCTTAATTTGGATGATTCTTTTAGATCAAAGGTGAGAGACACCCTGGAGTACACGGCGTGGTTCTCGGCGGAGGTGGTGGCGGGTCAGGACCCCTCGCGACACATGTCTTGGTAACCGTCCAGTATTTTTTTAAATCCAGATACATCCTTGACTCAAGTGGGAGGGTTGTGGGGTCATGCAATATGCCAGCATTTAGGTTTTTTTAAGTTTATTTAGCTTTGCCTTGTCCTGTCATCCAGTTCCTTAAACTTAGTGTGGTTTCATGCAATTACTGGATCTTACCATCCATCCATGGGTTGTCTGTGTGAAAGAATTTACTTTGATTCCAAGGTTCAAGATTATAGGTGTCATATTAGATATCCTATATTAAAATTGGCTAACTTGGACTCAGGAAATGCCTAATGCTTAAAACGACACTTAAGACCATATACATCTAGTTCCAGGAGCAGATAGCCCCTACCTGAGCTCTCTCTCCTAAATCAGTCTGTTATTTCTCTTTCCCGGAACTTATCTGTTGTATGTACATGACATTCATCCCTATGTCTTATCTGTACTCCCTTCACCCTTTCACTCCCTTCCTACTACTGTTCTATGAGTATTTGCACGTAAGCACTTACTTTTTAATGTATAAAAACACATACTGATAAATAAACGACAGAGAGGCTTATTTTGATAACCAACACGAGTCTGGTGTCTGAATTCACACTCCTCCAAGTGCACTTGTAACAATATTCTCCTGAATATAACAAAGATAAAATTGGATCTATATCTATTGGTGTCGTGCCCCGGATCTGACGGTCGAAAGACTTGGACACTAGCGTACAGGTGGATGTCTCTTTGACCGCGAAATCAGCTGCAGCAAGGGTAAGGAAAGCTTTTTTTCTTCCTATATCAATTTCGCTCTCAGATCCACGTCCTACTGGTCTGTCAGGGTAAGGAACACCTTAAAAAAGTCAGATCCAAAGAACAGTTTTAAGGGTTATAATATATTCAGGTGGATGTTGTTATATCTTGTTAAAAGAATCTTGAGATAGTGGACTATATCTGTGGCTTTTAAGTTATTTTTATTGTTCGCCTTGTCATTTGTTTTATAATTCGAATTAGAATCCTCCAAGGGCAGATCTCCTGATCTGTGTTTAGAATAACGAAAACAAGACTGTGAAAATTGCAGGGCACGCTAGACCCAAAGATATGTAGGGAATTTATGGCAAATTACAGAGGATGGTTAGAAGATAATGGCTTAGTAGAAGTCACCCAAAAATGGCATAATACTGCAGTTGAATTAACTTAATGTGGTTGTAGAGAAACCACCAGAAAAGGTATACCATATTATCAATGTTTTGGACCTCTAGGGTCCCAGAGTAGGCAAGATCCTGGGAAAAATCTTGTAAACCCACCCCTTACCTGGGTAAGGCAGGGACTCCTTTGGTCTCTAAAGACCAGGCAATTTCCCAAAATCAGGCATCTCTTGGTTCTACTACCACTTGTCAGAAAGAATATTGGATCTGTACAAGTTGTGGCTTCCCTATACCCCCAGCTCACATATTGGCCCTTTTACAGAAATCAGAATCTCTCCTTGCAGTAATATTACGCAGTGGGACTTCATATGGTTCCATAGCCGCCGCAGTAAGACCTATGGGTTCATTAGAGGAAGAGGGTAGTCCACTGGACTTAAGGGAACCTCTAGTTGCCCTCCTAGACACCCCAGTGGGGCCATTAGCTCCAAAATGTACTACTCCCATGATACCCAAAGTTGAGAGCGTATACCATGAGAAGAGACAGCCTAGCTCAGGTATCCAATAGTGGGAAGAATATAAGCCATGGACACCCAGTGAGCAACTGGCAATAATACAGCAGCTCTGTTCTGGCAATTCTCACTATGCCCAGCCATGTGCCAGAACCTGCCATTGACTTGCCCTCAGTCCCTGATTCTCTATGGGCTACAGGGAAGACAGATACAGGCAGACTCTCTGTGCCCCTTGTCAAAGTGAATCTCTTGCCTGGAGCCACCCCTCCCTGTCAAAAACAATACCCTCTAAGCCCTGCACAGGAAGATGCTATTTCCCAATCTGTGCAAGAATTACTGCAGGCAGGGGTAATTGTCCAGACCACCTCCCCTTGTAACACACCACTGTACCCAGGTAAGAAAAAGCAAGAGAAAGGGAAACCTGTGGTCTACTGTATGGTACATGATTTAAGGGCAATTAATGCTGTAACTGAACTCATTTCCCCTAATGTTCCCAACCCACATAGCTTGTTGTCACAGATACCACCTTCCTCTAAGGTATTTACAGTTATTGACTTAGCAAATGCATTTTCTCTGTCCCCCTGCATCCCGACAGCCAATACTTATTCACATTTACACATAAACACAAGCAGTAAACTTGGATAGTATAGCCCCATGGTGAACAAAACTCACCCACTATGTACAGCATGGCTATGGCCCAAATTCTTGAAGAGTGGCCAAGGGCCAACCTCGGCTTCGCTCTGCAGCAATCTACATGCAGCCCCTGTCCCACCCACAAAAACAAACCCTTTAAGTTAACCCATGCAGCAGAAAATGCTTTTTACACTCTTAAGTTGCTTGTCATCTCAGCTCCAGGACTGGGTCTTCCAGATTACAGAAAGCCTTTTACACTGTTCTGTACTGAACAATAGGGTTATGCTACAGCTGTCCTTACACAGGACCATGGTGGTAAACAAAGACCAATAGCATACTACTCCACCAGATTGGACCCTGTTGCCAGGGGTGCCCCCTCATGTGTAATGGCGGTGGCGGCTGTTACTGCCCTCCTGGACAAAGCCACAGATATTGTCTTAGATAACCCAATGAACATACACACATCACTTGACATAAACGGCATACTGTCACAAGTTCAACCAAAACACATACATACTGCAATGCATCTCAGAATGCAGTGTGCCTTGCTTATGCCACCTAATGTTACACTGAAAAGGTGTATGGTGTTAAATCCATCTACATTACTTCCCCTGGATTTAAAAGAGGGGAGTGGAGATGGTACTTGTACTTCTGATCTTTTTGTAAATTCACTTTCACCAGATGTGTTAGCTGAAGCCCAGGTACCCCATGATTGTGCAGCACTAATGGCACAAGAGACAGCAGGTTTTTCACATGTAATTGATTCTCCATTATCTAATGCAGATTTTTAGTTTTTTGTAGATGGATCAAGATATGCTGATGAGAAGGGTAATTTCCACACTGGATATGCTGTAGTCTCTGTACATGAGGTAATAAAAGCTGAACCACTCGCTCCTCACTGCTCTGCACAGGAGGCTGAGCTGAAGGCACTCACTGAAGCGTACAAACTGGCCACTGGTAAGACAGCTAATATTTACACAGACTCTTGCTATGCCTTCGGTATAGCCCATGATTTTGGCCCTATATGGCGGGCTTGTGATTTTCTCACCTCAGCAGGTACTCCAATCAAGAACTCTGAAGCCATGAGTGCACTTATGGACGCTATCCTGCTATTCACTCAAGCAGGCATCATCAAGGTGGCAGCTCACGTGAAGATCACAGATGAAACTACAAGAGGAAAACACAAAGCAGATGAAGCTGCCAAGCAAGCAGCAATCCAAGTACATCCTTCTACAGGTAATACCTTCGTGCAGGTTGTTCTTACAGATGATGCCTTTGACTACAATATCGCCGTTGACTACAATATACTGCTGAGCTTACAAAGACAGGCAAGCAAGGAAGGACATGGCCTCTGGAGGAAACAAGAGGAAACAAACCTGATGATGACAGAATGTGGAGGAAAGGTAAAAGACTGTGTCTACCACAAGTGTTGTACCCCATGATGGCCCAGATGGCCCATGGACCTGCACATCTATCCAAGATGCACATGAAGAGCATAGTAAAAACCTATTTGGATAGCACCCGGATTTACTGTTGTAGCAGCTAAACACACCCAAGCTTGCATAATTTGTGATAGAAACAATCCAGGACAGGCTGTCAAAACACCAAGTAAGCATACACCAAGGCCACTTTACCCGTTGCAAAGACTGCAGATAGACTATATTCAACTGCCTAAGGTAGGAGTATATGAATATGTGTTGGTGTGCATTGACCTCTTTTCAGGTTGGCCTGAGACCTACCCAGTGTCGAAAGCCACAACGAAAGGTCACAGCAAGTAAGCTTCTGAAGGAACTGGTATGTAGATACGGGGTACCTGAAGTGATTGAAAGTGACAGAGGTAGCTATTTCTCTGGGGAAATAATGCAAGACATTATGAAAGCCTTGGGATCAGCCAGGCCTTCCACACCTCTTATCAACCTCAGAGTAGTGGGAAAGTAGAAAGGGCAAATGGCAACTAAAAGAACAAGATTGCAAAAGCCATACAAGACACAGGGAAGCCCTGAATGCCTTCCCCTAGCACTCTTTTCTATGAGATTCACCCCCAATTCCAGATATGGCCTATCCCCTTTTGAGATACTGTTAAGATGTGCCTCAAAGACAGGCCTCTACTTTCCCCAGACCCTCCAGATGCAGCATGGTAGTATGACTTTTTGTGTCATTTTACCCCACTCCCTCTAGCATGTAAGCTCATTGAGCAGGGCCCTCAACCCCTCTGTTCCTGTGTGTCCAACTTGTCTGGTTACAACTACATGTCTGTTCGTACACCCATTGTAAAGCGCTGCGGAATTTGACGGCGCTCTATAAATATCATAATAATAATAATGTAAGGCCCGACGCCAAAGATTAGGCAGGGTGCATAAACAAGTCTTTGCTTCCATTCCAGATCCAGACTCTGATTCTGCAACTCACAAACTGCAGCCTGGGGATTGGGTGGTGATAAAGAGGCATGTGAGGAAAGACTTGAACCACGCTTTGAAGGTCCATTCCAAGTGCTCCTGACTATGGCTATTTCAGTGAAACTAGAAGGAAAAGCCATATGGATGCACGCCAGTCACTGTAAACAAGTCACTCTGACTGATCCACAGACATGAAGCTGTTCTTATCCTTTACCATTGTATGCTCTTTTCAGATATGCTTCTCTGACTTGAGACCAGAAGATAATGCATGGCAGGGAAATATATAGATGCAGAAAGCAAAGGCTTTTAATTTAACCTGCTTTTGCCTCAACCCTCTCCTCAGTATGAAAACGCCATACAATTTTGTCTTATAGCTGTCCCTACCCCCATCTCACTTTTGAGGAAGTACCTACATACCCATAGACCCCATAAATCTCTACAACTACATTCTTATGCTTTTAACCCACTGGTAGGAAAGCCCCCCTAGCCCTGAGGACAATTAATGTTACAATATAATGGTCTTTTTCATGTAGCCCTGAGCACCATTATGAAATGTACCAAAACTCACCAAATTATGAGTTACCATATGTTCTCTCTGTAATGGCACAAGATGAGCTAAAACCAGCTTGAGATCTGAGCGGGGATCCACCGAAGGGCAGGCTATTTCAAATGCTGTCCGTTCTCAGTACACTCTTGTGCCTTGTTTTTTGCTCTCCATAAGTTTAAAGGGTAATCCAGATGTGGACCCCTTGCTCACGGTGCCTAGAGAGATATCAGCTATGCCTCACTGATGATGCCTAACAAGGTTGAAACGATCGTCTGGGGTTGCTATGTATCTTGTGCAGAGAGAACTTGCTGGTTTTTCGGATCTGGACAAAACTTCTCATATAGCTACCTCTGTCTTCAAATGCTGCTACTCGTGTGTCTATCTCCCTTCTAGTCAACAGCACAACTGTCAGCTCTACCTCACGGGCTCACTGCCTTGGCATTCTCTTTGATTCCTACCTCTCCCTAGCCCTCAAATCCATTAAATCGTCAAGACCTGTGTAGCGGTACTTACCCTTTCCAGGGGCCGGCCGGGGTCCTCTGTTCGAGCCGCGCGTGGTCCTGCTGCTGCACGAGCCGCGCGCGGCTCAGCCGACCGCTGTGACTAGTAGCGGTCACATGTTCCACCTACTCTAAGAGCGCGCCGCGGGTATCGGGCGCGCTCTTAAAGGGACAGTGGGTGCCTAAATTGGAAAAGGCATCCCATTGGTCCCTGTCATGCCACACTCCCCATACACTTACCTTTTGGGGGCGTGGATGTGACAGGGACCAATCAAAGTAGATGTTTAGGTATTTATACTCACCTTCTTTCCTTTGTTCCTTGCCCTATCGTGGTTTCTGTATCAGTTCCCTTTAGCGCTTGTTGTGTTCAGTTGTGTTTCTCCGTATTGACCTTGGCTTTGTTTCTGACTACGTTTTCTCTTTATCCTTATCTGTTCTGGTTGTCGGCTTGTTGTTTACTGTGTACCAGACCCCGGCTTGTCCTAGTTTACGCTGTCTCTCTGTGCCCTTGATTTCGGATTGTTCCTGACTCTGTCTCCTCTCATATACGTCGAGTCCGGCCATTCTAAGGTCCGGTAGACGTATCTCTCCTCTGTGTTGTCTTTTGTTTAGCTAAATCCTGCGTGTTGGGGTATATTCTCGTTACATTACGATAGGGCCATGGACCCCGCAGATTTGGCTCAGCAAATGGCTTCTCACGAGGCAAGGTTTGTAGAGCAGGATCACCGTATGGATCAGATAGCACAGGCTCTCCAGACGCTCTTGTCTAGAACCATTCCTGCAACCGCACCGAACCCTCCTACACCTCATCCTCCCGAAGTATCCAATTCAACCAATGCTTCGCCCCATTTAACACCTCCTCCTAGGTATGGAGGGGAAGCCAAGACATGCAGAGGTTTTATTAATCAAATAGAATTCCACCTTGAGATGTATCCTCATTCCTTTCCCACTGATAGGTCTAAAGTGGGGTTTTTGATGCATCAACTTACTGACAAAGCACTAGAGTGGGCAAATCCTATTTGGGAGGCCAATGGACCTATGGTTCATGATTTCAATAGTTTTCTTGCGGCTTTTCGTAGAACTTTTGACACAACAAAGAGGTCAAAGAATGCCGCAAGAGCATTAATGAGGATTAAACAGGGGTCTAGGTCTGTGGCGGATTATGCTATTCAGTTTCGTACCCTTGCCTCACAGGTAGATTGGACCAATAATGGGTTAACTACTGCGTTCATGGAAGGTTTATCTGACACTATATTAGATGAGGTAGCGGCAAGGGAGCTTCCTATCCCATTAGAGGATCTTATTGACTACCTCATTGATATAGATAATAGAATTCGCGACAGGCTCTATACCAAAAACAAGAATAGACGTCTGGTCACATCTATTAACCCTAGAGTTGATAAACCTGAGAGTGTTAAAGTACCCGAGGAGGAACCCATGCAATTAGGGGTTGCCAAACTCTCGGATACTGAAAAACTACTTAGAAGAAGGAATGGACTCTGCCTATACTGTGGTAGGCGAGACCATATGGTAAGGGAATGTCCTTTGCGTCCGGAAAACTCTCGCACCTAAGACCTTATAGGGTACTGGCCTTGGGTGTGATCTCTAAGTCTCCTAAATTGCCTCCTAATCGTTTGCTTCTCCCTGTTTCCCTTCATATGGGGGTGAGTTGTATAGCAGAATGCATATTAGCCTTGGTTGATTCTGGGGCTGCTGAGAACTTTATTGACTCTGAGTTTGTTACGAAAAATAACATTCCCGTCAGAGAAAGGGAGATACCCTTGGCCATTGAGGCCATAGATGGTAGACCATTAAGTTCTCCAATTGTTACTCATGAAACTGTACCATTACACATGTATACAGGGGTTTTACACTTTGAAACCATTCGATTCCAGGTTATCACATCTCCCTCTTCTCACATTGTGTTAGGGTACCCATGGTTACGTACTCACAATCCCATTTTCGATTGGGAGTCAGGGCAAATAAAATCATGGAGCGATGCCTGCCATGAGTCCTGTACTATTGAAGTCACCCCTTTGAATTCTATTAATGTCCCTACAACTCCTCCTTTGTCCACTGTTATACCCTCTCAGTACTTATTTCTCAAAACTGTCTTCGATAAAAGGGAGGCTGACAAATTACCACCTCACAGACCCTACGATTGTGCTATCGATTTATTGCCTGGCACAATACCTCCAAAGGGCAGGGTGTACCCTTTATCTGTTCAAGAAAACCGTGTCATGGAGGAGTATATTAAGGAATCATTAGAAAAGGGGTTTATTAGGAGATCCTCTTCTCCGGCTGGAGCGGGGTTCTTCTTTGTATCAAAGAAAGAAGGTGATTTAAGACCGTGTATCGATTATAGAGGTCTAAATAAAATCACCATCAAAAATGCATATCCTATACCTTTAATCACGGAATTATTTGACAGACTCAAACATGCTACTGTATTCACTAAATTGGATCTTAGAGGTGCATACAATTTAATACGTATTAAGAAAGACCACGAATGGAAAACGGCATTCAACACTAGATCTGGCCATTACGAGTATACTGTTATGCCATTTGGTCTATGCAATGCCCCAGCAGTATTTCAAGAATTTATCAATGACGTTTTAAGAGACTTTATTCACACATTTGTAATTGTGTACTTAGACGACATATTAATATACTCTACAGATTTACACACTCATCACAGGCATGTTACGACAGTTCTGAAGACCCTTCTTGCTAATGGTCTTTATTGTAAACTGGAAAAATGTCTATTTGACCAATCCGAAGTCCAGTTTTTGGGGTATTTAATTTCCGCTAAAGGTTTTCGTATGGATCCCCAGAAGCTTTCTGCTGTCATGGAATGGCCTCTTCCACAAGGTTTGAAAGCCATTCAGCGTTTTCTTGGTTTCTCTAATTATTATAGACGCTTTATTAAAGGTTTTTCCTCTATTGTAGCGCCTATCACCCGTATGACAAGAAAGGGAGGCAATACTCGTGTCTGGTCTCCCGAGGCACTTCAGGCTTTTGAGTTTCTTAAAACCACATTCGCTTCTGCACCTATTTTACAGCACCCTATCCCCACACTGCCCTATATTCTTGAAGTTGATGCTTCTGATATCGGGGTAGGTGCTGTCTTATCCCAAAGAGAGTCGCCTGAAAAGCCATTGCATCCTTGTGGCTTCTTCTCCAAACAAATGTCCAAAGCAGAAAAGAATTATGATGTGGGTAATCGCGAACTCCTTGCTATTATTTTAGCACTGAAAGAATGGAGACATTTGTTAGAAGGAACTAAAGATCCTATTCTCATATTTACGGATCATAAGAACCTATCCTACCTTAGTGAGGCTAAAAGACTGTCTTCTCGGCAGGCTAGGTGGTCACTATTTTTGTCCCATTTCAATTACATTATCACCTATAGGCCAGGTGACCGCAACACTAAAGCAGACGCTCTGTCCAGACAGTTCGAAACTGCTGACAAACAGGAGATTGATGTTACTCCTGTGATTCCCCCAGAAAGGATAATCGCTACCACTGTTTTGTCTATTTCTTCGTCCCTCTTGCAGGCCATACAAGCGAAACAAAACATGGCACCTAGCGAGAGACCTACTGATAAACTGTTCGTTGATGTTTCCGAGAGACGGGAGATTCTGTCGTTGTATCATGACACTAAGACTGCTGGACATCCTGGTATTTCCAAAACGGTGTCAGCGGTTTCTCAGTATTTTTGGTGGGATTCCTTACGCAAGGATGTCACTGACTATATAGGTGCTTGTACTACTTGTGCCTGTATGAAATCTTCTCGTAGGGTTCCTTGTGGGCTGTTGCATCCGTTACCTATTCCCGAGAGACCTTGGTCTAACCTGTCCATGGATTTTATTGTTGAATTACTTCCCTCGAATGGTAACACAGTTATCCTAATGATAGTGGA